>OY754975.1:14717468-15317468 GCA_963576475.1 Molanna angustata
ATAACATCAGGCAACAATAACATCTCACATAGTTCAGCAATGAGGTTCACCACCCATTCTGAAAGTAGTGCCTTTTTAGGTGAGACGAGACTGGTGTGTGAGTATACACAGATGTGTTGTGCTCCCTTTTATAAGGCAATGCACACCCGCAAACATTTCGCTGGTTACCTCACACTGTGGGATATGCCGTGATGGTTTGAATTAATGAATGAATATTTTTATATGCTTACATATTCATTAACTGGTTTTTTTTTGTGAATTTTAAGGTCGATTTCTTTTGTTTAAAATATATACAGTTGCGAAACAAAGACGTAGGCGCCTTAAAAAAACAAATTGGCGTAAACGGTATGTTATGAAAAATAATATTCAATTTTGAAAGATTATTAATTTAACGCTGTGAACTGTGAATATGTCTGTAATTTATAAAATCGGTGTTATTAAGATATTTCGTAGTGAGATTGGCTCCACTCTAAATAACTGCTAAAGCGTGCGCAAAGGATATTGATAGGTACATTCTATATTAAATTGAGACGATGACTTCTGATTCAAAAGTCCCGGTTTCGATTTCCGGTGGAGACAAAGTTTTTTTGTTCCTTTTTTAGATAATTTAATTATTTTTTTTTACAAATATAATATTACAACTTTAAAACAATACAGAATAAAACAACTACGTCGATACTCTCTCGGTGGAGGGTTTGAAAGAGAAGCATCGTATTTACATACAGGGGCGTGCCTAGAACCTTTCGACTACGCGAACCGTGAAAGATTTAAATTTAAATGTTTTTAGCATCGTTGTTCAGTCCGGTGGCAATGAAAAATATTTTTAAAATCACATGTCAAATCAATTTAAATTTTTGACCTTGTATCATCGTATCTAAATACGGTTCAATTTTTAAAATTGTAGTATGGTTGCAATATAACAATAAAAAAATATTAGGTAACATAATATTTTTTTTTTTTTTTTTTTAATATATTTTATAATATTATTGTTGACGCCAATATGTCATTATAATTATTGTCGCATTTTTTATATCAAATGACATATAATATTGTTGCAACTGCTGCCCACCCTACATCCAAAATCAGTCTCCTTTAAAACCGCGTCCTGTCGACACCACCCACATCTCACCCGTTTTACCGCTCCTCATAACTCACCGAAATTCGCCATAATTGTTTTCTTACCGCGAGTGTGTGTGTGGGATCCTACCAAGTTGTGACCATCTAACAAGGCAGAGCACCAAGGAAAAGTCAAGTAAGTGAGTGTTCCTTTATCCTTCCTTTGCCTTGCAGTGGTTGCAACGAAACGCCCTTTAAAAATACAGTCCACTTTCCACTTCTACTTTATCTTTTTTCTTTATATTACATATCCGCGTCATCATTTTATGGTCCTTCGAGCCGGATTTCATATTCATTTTGGTCAATCCGAGACGGATATGCTAACATTTTGGTATATCATTCTTGAACCGCATTCATAACTTACATCTCACACATATTACAATTAATAAATATATTAATGTATATTATAATATTAAATATACATATTTAATTTATTTTTATAACATGTCACAGGACATACAAATGTAGGTACATTTGTCGTATACACCACATATTTATTATATATTAAATCGCTCTTCTTTATAATTATTTTCTATGTGATATGCCATTATGTACCTATTTGTATCATAACTTATATAAAGGATTACTCACTTTCTAATATTTATATATCAACCCGCTATTAATATATTTATATAACATACCCGCATCAAATATAAAACATAATTCTACCCGCTCTGTATAATTTATCCACTCAGCATATATTTATGTCGTGTTAACCGCATCCTTTATAACGAATATAAATAGTTATTAATATAAACTTATTTATATTCAAACCGCATTTATTTATGACACGATATACCTATTTGCCATAGTAAAATGAACATAAAAGGTTATTAATATAAACTTATTTATGTTCAAATCGCATTTACATAAAATTTCCGCTATATATTTTTAATAAGCACTTATTTTTAAGTGCATAACTAATCCGCATTATACCTACATTATATCAATATAAGTACCTATGTTTATTATATACCTAACCCTAATTATATATTTATATTCTTATTTAAAACTATTAATTTAGTTCATAATCTACCGCAATATATATTTATTTTATATCCTTATTTTTTGTGTTAAAATATTGCTCGGAAATAAATATATTATATTTTAAAGTACCCTACAATTTGATATATAATTCTTGTTACATCGTCAACTGTTTCGACCAAGGCGATAAAAAATATTCTCGTATTGCATCGAGTCAATAGGTACGTACTACTTCTATCAACGATAATAATAAAAACGTGTTAGAATTCGGCCGAACGAAACAAGCGGAATCTGCGCCGACTGTTTAATATTATGTATTCAAAATTAAAGTTAAATTATTATTTGTTGAATTGATATTTTTATGTTATTAAATTATATTTATTAAATTACTTTTACCCGATTGCTTATTTTCCGCGCCGTCTTTCTACACATTTTCACATTATAAAATTTAATTCTTATCTTTTATACTTACTTATCTTTTAATTATACATATTTTGACGTGCCTATTATTTAAGACCATCTTTAATATATCGCAATTAGAGAAAATATAAATTCTTAAAATGGACGTCGATAAGAGCTTACTATTGCAAATAGCATTAGAAAAACTGAATTATATTTTTTCGTGCTTGCAAATGATTCATGATCGCTCTACCAAGGTGCAGAATGTACAAGATAATTTAGATATAATTTCCGCCGCAGTTTGTATTGACACACTGCGTATTGAGTTTGATGAAACGTTGGAAGAGTATAATATTTTAAATATGCGATTGAATAATGGAGAACCAGAGTTTGACATGTGGAATTCTTTCGAAGACATGTACTGGAGAGTGAAATATGTTATGTCAAAAATTGAATTTGACTCAAAAACGGCGTTAGACCAAGAGAACTTCTATTCAAGAGACATATATTCTCCCGATAGCTTATATGATGAAAGTCTAATTGACGTAAAAAACCCGCATCCGCATCAACCGCATGTCGCCACTACTGAATCTAATTTAACTACCGCACTCGCGCTCTGTTCAAATCCAATGACCGCTCCGCCACCTAGATTAATGCAATCCTCAGGTGAGCATCTACCTTCCTCGCATCCGCATTTCGCCACCGGCGCATATTCTTCGACCGATTTTCATTCCGCACTTTGTTCGACATCCATAACCACGCCGTCACCTGCAGTAATGCAATCGTCAGGTGAGCATCTACCTTCCTCACACCCGCATAAACCGCATTTCGCCACCAGTGCATATTTTTTAACCGATTTGTATAATTCCGCATTCGGTTTGTCATCCATAATCATGCCGCCATCTGCATTTACCCAACTGTCACTTGAGCAGTTTTCTTCTCCGCATCCGCATATACAGCATACCTTCGCCAGTGTATTGTCTTCGACTGCTTTACATAATTCCGCACTTGTGCTTCGTTCGACTTACACTGGTTCGCCATCACCTGCATTTATGCAACCGTCAGATAAACATCTATATATTCCGCATCCGCACAAGCTACATGTTACCGGTAATGGATCTGCTTCAACCGCAGTTCCTAATTTGGTGCTCGGTTTGTCATCTTTTACCTCGCTGCCGCCTTTATTCACGCAACTGTCAGGTGTGCAGCCACCTCTCCCCCATCCGCATGCCGCAGATAGGGCATCTACTTCTCATAATTCCGCACCCGTGATCAGTTTGACGTCCTTTACCGCGTGGCTGTCTTTGTTTACCCAGTTATCAGTTGAACAGCCATCTCTATCGCATCTGCACGACCTGCATGTCGCTGCAATTGTATTTACTTCGACAGTTGAATATAACTCGCTCTGCTCGCTTAACGCATTGTCGCACACTAGTGTGAATATATCAAACGATAATCGCACACTTAGCGCCCAACGTAACGAGAACACAACTTCATTTCTCACAACGACAGTCGAATCTGTTTATGACGCTCATGATGTTAAACATAACATTAGTTGCTTATTAGATGGTGCATCTCATAGTAACTTTGTGACATCAGAGTTTTATAATAAACTGAAATTAAATATTTACCTAAATAATATATCGGTTCGAGGTATCGGTGCCTCTAATAAATATACAAATAAATTTGTTTATTTTCAATTCTCATCGAAATACAATAAAGACATAAAATATAATATTACGTCGCTCGTTGTCGATAAAATTAACAATAATTTACTTTCAATACCTATCGATGTCTTCGTGTTACTTTTCCATTCCGCTGTAATTCTGCGCACTATACAGATTACAATCAGTTACGTTATTATGGAAACTGTTCCCGCTTTATTTAACCAAGAAAATTTAACTATAGCCTGCTGTACCACAGTATTTGACTTTATCGAATTTGATATAAATATGTCAAATAATGGTTTCTGGCAAATTTATAAATCGCAATCCGCTGTACCGCTCACTCTATCTTTGGAAAGGATTGAGAGTGAATACCTTTTTCGATCTGCGTATGATGCAGTTATATATGATAAATATCTCGAGAAAGAATATTTATCACCCGCGTCCGCTCATGACTTAATTTATCCCGCTTATACTTTAACATACCCCGCTTATAAATTAATTTATCCCGCTAATAATTTTATTTATCTCGCTTATGATTTAATTTACCCCGCTTGTATCATTATACCGCTCTACGTAATAACACAAAAGGTCATGTCTACGACCAAATTACGCAAGAATGCATCACTCAATGATGTACTTTATTGTAGTCCAGATTTACAAGGTGATCAGTTTACTATTATTTTTCATTTTCAGCTATCTCATATAGCACTCTCCGCTGATAGTAAACTGATGTTTTTGCAAGTGGCAATGAATGTCCATGATCGTCATTTCCGACTTATAATTAATCGCCTTAAGTCACAGAATCAGTTCACAACATATCACTTTAACAGGGTTTGTTTTGGACTCATGTTCAGGTCATGCCATACGCTTCGCTTCATGAAGAAACTTAATAAATTTAAAAATGCTTTGAATAGTATTTCCGCGATTCGTAGTGCTAATGTTCCTTATAAATTTAATAAAACCGCACAACATAGGATTTTGAGCGTAAATTATTCAAAAATAAATAATAATTTTGATTTTATATTTATTGCTTCTTATTTGAAATTTATTAAACGCACTATATTAGCTACTGTTATTAAGATATGGGACGTAACTGGACCAGTAGCGCCTGTCGTTCTATTCGCTAAATTAGTAAGAAAAGAGCTATGGCTATTAAGACTAGACTGGAATGGCAAACCGCACAGCCGCATCATAAATATTTGGGATATGTTCTGTTCAGAGCTTCCACTCTTTAATAAAACAAAAATACCGCGTACCTTAGGTATGCGTAATGATTTATGTGAATTGTGCCTTTCTTATGTGTACACTTCTTGTCAATCAGCGCTACCGATACGGAGTTATCTGAACAAATGATAGTCCTTAAAATTCAAAATAATTTCATCATATTATAATATGATGTATATATGTATACTTTATTTTATATATAATATTACTAAGTATCTTATACTATGATAATTTAACATTATTTACTTTATTATATATATTTTTTTATGTATAATTCCACGCATTGCATCACACATAACACATATTTGCATCACGCATTTCACTTTTTTTATTTAAACTTCAACGCATCCTACATACATACTTGCATCACGCATTTCACTTTTTTTATTTAAACTTCCACGCATCGCATCATACATACTTGCATCACGCATTTCACTTTTATTTAAACTTCCACGCATCGCATCATACATATTCGCATCACGCATTTAACTTTTTTAAAGGTGACCCTTTAACGGCGGGGAAAATGTTGACGCCAATATGTCATTATAATTATTGTCGCATTTTTTATATCAAATGACATATAATATTGTTGCAACTGCTGCCCACCCTACATCCAAAATCAGTCTCCTTTAAAACCGCGTCCTGTCGACACCACCCACATCTCACCCGTTTTACCGCTCCTCATAACTCACCGAAATTCGCCATAATTGTTTTCTTACCGCGTGTGTGTGTGTGGGATCCTAGTGAAAATTGTGACCATCTAACAAGGCAGAGCACCAAGGAAAAGTCAAGTAAGTGAGTGTTCCTTTATCCTTCCTTTGCCTTGCAGTGGTTGCAACGAAACGCCCTTTAAAAATACAGTCCACTTTTTCTACTTTTCATTTTTACTTTAATTTCATATTCGCGTCTTCACAAATCAATATATAAATTCACTAGTATAATATTCTTACATATTTTTCCCTGCAGTACCTCAATTAAAAGATTAAAGATTATTATATTCATAGGCAAGCCAATATTTTCGGCTTCTATAAGCAATTCCGTTTCGGCTTCTATAAGCAATTTCGCTACTATTTAGACATAACATAAATTATACACATGAGAAAAATTCTTGTAGGATCCTGTATTGCCCAAAACATAATCTTTTAAAGCTATTTTATTTATAATCGTTTTATTCTCTAATTGGGCTGTAATATTTAATTGCGTAGTTTCAAATTTCACGAATATAAAAATACATATTTGAAATCGAATAAGGTTAATAAATAAATGGGTTGGATGTTGTAATTAAAATGATCGTTTTAAGAAAATGTTTTGATTAATAATAATAAAATGAAAATAACATATTCGGGTCGTTGCTAGAAATCACAGCGCTATGGCGTGTTGTGAAAAAATATTTTTTGGGGAGATTTATATTTTTAATATTTATTTTTAGTATTTATTTTTTCTTTCACAGATATTCTTTATATACAATTATATATTGATTACAGCATTAAAAAATATGTGAAATCAATCTATTATTATTGAGTGCTCGTTCAATATATTTCATAGTACAAAACGGAATTAAATTAAAAACTATAGACATATTTATAAAAAATTAAAGCTATATATAAAAAGAAATATAATTTTGTCTGCCATCATGGCACAGTTGGTTATATGACTCCAGAGCCAGAAGCCTCGTGTTCAATTCCCGGTGAAGAAACGGCTTTTCATTGTGTTTTGAATATTTATATTTGTATCTGTGAAACCATGAGTTTCCAGAATGTTATAGAACTTGTTATAGGGTGCTTTTAAACTTATATATCACATAGTACCTGTTATGAACAAAAAGTAACAGACTGGGCTGTTGCAATAACATAACTACATATTCTGAAAAAAAATATTAATGTGGTCTACAAGGCCAAAAACTTTAAATTGCCATGTTTTAAAATAATACATACATTTGAGATATGGAGAGAAACTCGTAGGTACCTTTTATCATAAGATATTTTTTATTTAGTCCGTTTTATTTTCATCGTGACATACATTATATAGTTTGATGGCTGTTGTGTTTATAATAATTTTCCAATATATATTTTGTTACTTTCATATGTTTCGAAATAATTGAAGTACCTACCCATCAGTCCCCGAAGTTTAGACTTTGAAATGAGCCGCTGTGATCGATTCAGCGGGCACCATTTAAGGAATATTATTGACATATCTTTTGTACCGCGGCCATTAATCTGAGTCATTTAAAGCGATCCGTTGATCTGTCAAATTGACATTTCATAAACGATGTACCTAGAAGTTGAAACGACCAAACACTACCATTTTTTTATGGCCGTCGAGTCAAAATACACTGGTGACTGGTAATATGTATATACGTTGTTCATACCAGGTCGAATTATTATTACTAGTTGCATGTAGCACATGAGATCCAACTGTCGATAGCGATAGTATGTACCAAACTATAAACCCATAAATCCAAATTATTGAATATTTTAAGATATTTTGTTTTCTATACAACACATGTACCTACAACTTTTTTCCTACCTAGAATATGAAAACAGCATGATAGTATGTATGTAAGTTAGGAGATTAAGTAAACTAGATATTGTGTATAGGCGACTGCCCTACAAATTGTATGAAGCGATGTCGTCACTAAATTCAATTTATATAAAAATTGTAAATTGTGATTAGAAATTGAGATGTACTACTACAATGCTAATATTTTTTATAGAAAATTAAATAACATTTTTTATAGAAAATTATCTAGTGGGGTGTTTCGACTTTTTTTAGAAATTTTTTAAAAACTTGAGTGCCTTGTCGGTGCCTTGAGTTTCTGGTTCACCTATAATATTCCAACTTCGGCTCTATTTAGATGTCAAAAAATATTGACTCCCGACAGGGAGGGATAAAATCCAATACATACATACATACATACCATCACGCCATGTCCCTTACGGGGTAAGCAGAGAGAACCGAGCGCCATACTTCTCTATTTTTCCACACATTTCTGGCTTCCTTTACATCCATGCATCGTCTCATACATGCTCGTCGATTGTTCAAACTTTTTATGTTTCGTTCTTTCAAAATATCATTCACATGGTCATGCCATCCCTTTCTGGGGCGACCTCTGCTATTCACTCCATCTCTTGCACCCATGTATATTTTTTTGGTCAGTCGTTCATCGTTCATTCTTTCTATATGTCCAAACCACCTTAAAGCATTCACTTTCATTTTACATATAATATCCTTCTTTAACTTTCATTCTCTCCTTATGTCCTCATTTTTTATTCTATCATATATCGTTCTATTACATACTCTTCTTAGTGATCTCATTTCTACAGCATTTATTCTACTTTCATGTGTTCTTTGCCAGGTCCATGTTTCACTTGCATACGTCAAAGTAGGCACCACAATTGCATTGTGTATTGCAATCTTGGCTTCCTTTGAGATGCTTGGGTCGGACATTACTGGTCTAAGTGCTCCGTTTATTCTATTCCCTGCCATAACTCTCTTTCAATATCTTTATCGGGTCTTCCATTCCGTTCAAACATACTCCCCAAATATAAATATTCCTCAACTTGTTCTAGCCATTCGTTCTCTACTTTTATCATACATGCAGTTATACTTTCAGTCTTTTCAAATACCAATATCTTAGATTTACTAACATTCATTCTCAGTCCATTTTGCAGGCATCCTTCATACACTTTATTCATCCAATGTCTTCGTATAAGTATGCAACTTTGAAAATATTGAATTTATTTAACCATTTTTAACTTATATTACTTGGACACCACTTACTACTTATATTACTTGCTTATATACCACTATTTTTTTTTAGTTATTTTTATGTTTCGGAAGCGCTGTCCTTCCATCGACCGGCGTGTCGAGACATTTCACGGATCAGCTTTGAAAAACTGATCCGCTTATATTTAGACCAAGTTTAATTTTATGTCGGAAGATGAAGAGATTCGGTGGTTCTTCCTACACAGAGGCGGTCCATTCGTAAAGGGATTGTGTGCATGCATCCCCAATCACTAAGTCAACGAAGAAACAGATATGAAGATTAAAATACAAAACACATAATGTACTTATGTAACTTTATATGGAAGCACCTAAATGTACCTATTAATTTAGAGGACACAAGAAGTAGAGGCAGGCCCAATCTAAGATGGCTGGATGACACAGAAGACGACATAAAGACGATCAGAATTGCAAACTGGAGGAGAGCGGCTGAGGACAGGGACGGCTGGATTAGGATTCTGGAGGAGGCCAGCAGGCCAAGTCAGTAAAAAAGTCGAGATCCGACAACGTCTCGCCGCTCTTCTCGCCTATGTTTACGCCCGTGATGACAATTCGTAGTCACTAAGCGCTGTCGAGTTCGTAAATGCACTTATTAGTATTTCTCGCCGTTGGGCTGACTTGCGGTACATTTTTGAATTATCATTTATGGCAATACACAATATTTTCCCCATGATTTGAATAAATGTCAAATTTCTTTACATAAATTTGTTAAATAAATATCATATGGTCATATTTTTAAGCACGAAAGGAAGTTATAATGCGATTAAATTAAGTTTCTTTTGTGTTTATTGAATGTTTTGAGAGTAATTTTAAAAGTTGTTTTTAATTATATTTCGATCAGTTTAAAGCTGTTTGGTCACCGGAGGGGTTACCAATTAACAGTAGTTAGTAACCAGAATGGTTACTATTAAATATATGTGGTAACCAGAGGGGTTACCAGTAAAGAGAGTTTACTATATCCCAAGTGGATATGATTTGAAATAAGAACACAAGGACAGTGGTTTAGAGAGAAGAAGAAAGAATGGTCAAAAGTAACAATGAGTATATTGATCACAATTAATAGTTTGCTTAAGGGTAAATTTACAATTGATGAAATAACTTACAAAGGAACTTTCTCACGATGAGTAGGTATAACGAGCGAGTTAGCGGGTGTGTTCGAAGTGTCCGAATCTTCGCATGGTGAAGTACCATCGTGCTCGCGAGGTCGAGAGTTGAAGTGTCGGCGAGACGGCGTGGTCGTAACGGCGGCGTGAAGTGACGAATCGAAGTGACGGAAATACGGAAATGATTGACGACGTGTACAGGTGTAGACTCCCTTAAATAGTGCTGCGCTGGGGGTAGCAAGTTCAATGTCCTCGAACTTTCTAGACTTATTGATTTGAAGTGTCATACCCAGTTGAGGAGTATTGTCACTTGTTTGACGTTGCGGGCGATGAACTCGGCCTAGCGATAAACAAATGTACTTGCCGTCGCTAGGCGCGCGCTCGAAAGAAATTTCGAGATGTGGTCTTCCACAAGTTTATCAAGTGTGATGACAGCAACGTGTTATTTTTTTTACTAAAAACTACGCCGAATTTTCTTTTGTTAAGTGTTAAAATACATATGTGATAAAATAGCTTACAAGAATACTTTCTTAAAATCAAAAATTATTTCAAATCTATACCTACGAAAAACATTTACGGACGCCATAGAATAATACTATACTTACTTAACGTGTCCGGGTAAACATTAGTCCTTTCCATTCCAATACGTTGCAACAGCAATTGCTGCGTCATTTGCCACAGCCAAGTCTTCTTCGTTACATCCCTGTTCCATGTTTAATAATAATATGACGAACGCATATATTCCAATAAATAAAACTTTTGTTACGCGGTAATTAGCAATAAATAAATTACGTGGAATATTTAAGGGGTTTGAAGAATCTCTTAAACGGCGTCGTTTAACCCGTTATTATTCTCAAAATAAATATGAAATTCGGCATTGTTCGCGTAAAAAATGACATTTAATTCAACATGGCGGCGTTAGGTCATGTCTCTCGACTCGATGTCGACCCAATCTCGCCGTCAAATAAGTGGGCGAGAACGATTCGACGCGTTATCTGCTTAGTGACTACCAAAACTGTCAAAATATCGACTAGTCGAGAAAATCTCGACATTTATCGGTCGAGATCTACTTACAGACTTAGCCTGCAGGGCCCACACAGGGCCGTAGCGCCAATGATGATGAAATAGATTAGTTTAGTAGTACCTACCTTATTTGATATGTCATATTTTAATATGAATAAAAATTAAAATTACTAAACAAGATACTGGTACAAAATACTTGCAACAATATTTTAATACCGTTATATGCTTGAGTCGTGTAAACTGTTTTTATGACTTTAATACAAATGCGACTGGCATAGGTAGGTAATGTTTGGTATTATTGTAGTTGTAATGACTCAATAATGAACTTGTTATTTTTTTTGTTTCTCTTTTTTATCCACCAACAATTGCTTAATATTTTACCTAATTAATTTTACCTACTAAAAAAGAGTCTTAAAAATGTTTAAAGCATAATTTGTAATTTAATATACCTTTGGTAATACTATTATAGACTGTTGGTTCTATATATCAATAAAATAAAATAAAAATAATATAAGTGAAAGACGAGTAGATTTTTTATCAATTTATTGATACAAAACTTCACTAAGTATGTTTACTTCAATGAAATTTATTATTTTGCTTTGCTGTATACATTGTACGATGGTACATAATAGTTATACAAAAAATGTTTGTCCAAAGTACACCGACAGTTAACTTAGAGATAATTGTATATAGTTGGCACGCGATTGTTGAGTCTGAGGACGAAGGCGAGTCAACAAAGGTCATAGAGCAGATTAGATATCGGCTAACATAGCACACACATTCTCTGGTGATAACAGCTAATAGCGGCACGTCTTTCAGGATTTTGACCCGCTCACGAATTGTTCAATACATCAACAAGAACATCATATCAGACATGGGCTGGTTTTCCAAAAGAGATATCAAACAGTCGAGTTTTCGAAGTTATATTTAATTAAATAATTACTGTGAATCTGAATCATACCATCAGACACAAACATTACATTCCCGAAGATGTAAACAACATAACATAAAATATACAAAATTCTAAACAACATAACCGCACTAATAACTCATGATTGCCCCCCGCGTCATACTCGATCAAACGATTTGTTTTTTTTTTGTAAATTGCCCACGAACCAATTCCATAAAAAACACATTCGTGAATCGCTCAACAACTAACAACAACAAATTAAATTAAGTTTAGTTTGTAGATCGACAATTCTTGATAGAATTCCATTATATTATGTAGATATATTACTAAGAAATAAAAAATACTTGGTATTTGTTCAATTGAAATTTATCTGATTATCGACGCGTTTCGTACAAGGCAAATCGTCTGAATAATACTCTACAATAATCATCATCATCATCATCATTGGCGCTACAGCCCTGTGTGGGCACTGGCCTCCTCCAGAATCCTTCTCCAGCCGTCCCTGTCCTCCACCGCTCTCCTCCAGTTTGCTATTCCCATCGCTCTTATGTCGTCTTCTGTATCGTCCAGCCATCTTAGCTTGGGCCTGCCTCTATTTCTTCCACTTACCTACTCTTAACACTTACTCTTGCACGAAACGCGTCGTTAATCAAATAAATTTCAATAGAACTATTACCAATTATTTTTTTGTAAATTTGTAATACCTATATCTACAAACAAATTAAATAGTTCGCAAACCCTGTACATTTTTCATAATGACATTGGTAAATTTAGGTCTCGTGTGAGGCTGTTGTTGGTCTAATTGATTAAGGCGTAAATTGATAAATCTTCCGAGTATATTCATATTCCCCTATTCCCTCTCCCTTCCTGTTCAATATAGAGGTTTGTACTAAACCTAGTAGTGAGGAGTAAAAATATAGTACCTACCTATTGATGTTATAATAATTATTGGTATTATACTAAATGATAAATTTAGATGGGTCGGTGGCAGAGCGGTTAGCGCGTTGGGCTAGTAATCCAGTGGTCGCGAGTTCGAATCCTGCCTCGACCGATTTCGTTCACCTAAGCACAAGCATTTATTTGCTTATTTTAGGGAACGTAGGAAGATGTATATGTACTTGTTTAACAAGGACATATTCATTTTTTTATTAAAAAAAATAAATAAATAAACATACAACAAATAAAAGTAATATGTAAACTTATATCTACTTATATAGGTTTGAGAAAATAAGTTTGTTTTCGTAAGAAATACAAGTCTCGGGAAGAGTTTGATGTGATGGTCGCCGACCTCAGTTAGGAGAGGCACAAGAAGAAGAAGAAGAAAACAAGTCATGCAATATATATCATACATATACAATCTAAACCAAGATCTTCTTTGGAGGTCTTAGAAGGTACCTATGAGCTAATTAATTTATTTCATATCAGAAAGCTACAGCTTCAAGTTATGTATTTTACATTTCATTATTTGTAAGAAAGTTGAGCAAAAAATGTTTTCTTCAATTTAAATTAAAGATTATACAATAATAGATAACATAACTGTAAAAGTCAAAAAATAATACATGATACTATAAAATTGAAAAAAAGATTATAAAAATAAAAACATACAGTTATATAAATATCACCAAATATCTTAAACCAGGCTTTCAAGAGCGCAGAGTGCAAATTTGTGTATTTTCTTCGTTGGTTTAGGTGCAAATCGTTATATTTTTGAATTTTTTGCTTATTACCCCGTATTCAGTAATTATTGTAAATAAAATAGGAACATACTAAAATTGT
Organism: Molanna angustata; assembly: GCA_963576475.1. Taxonomy (NCBI): domain Eukaryota; kingdom Metazoa; phylum Arthropoda; class Insecta; order Trichoptera; family Molannidae; genus Molanna; species Molanna angustata. The sequence goes on from OY754975.1 coordinate 14,731,454, forward strand.
AGATTTTAGAATTAAGGTCTTATTTCAGCGTTATAAAATATAAACTTGGACTAAATGGAATAAGAACGTACCTATATTGGCCGGAACGTTCTTAAAAAGTTACTGAATTAGACGTATTTTGAATAATTATGAAAATGATTAATTTTCATAATCACTCATAATGTGTCCTGAGGAAGAGAACATCGATCTCGAAACATGTTGATGGTTGTCAAATAAAGTGGTGTTATACAAAGTTATTTTGTTGTTATTGTTTATTAATGATGGAGCTACAAAAATATTTCGCATTAGATTACGTAATATTTAATATTATTATCTCGCTGAATTCTAAACATAGGTGAAAAATATCTGTAATATGACTTGTCACAAAAAAAAATTGTGATACCTACCCTAAAACTTGTCATAGGATTAGTTATAAAGATTTCACATTTGTCTGAGACAAGTCACATCACAATATGCTCATGTGCTCATACTATACCCTCTGTATCAAAAGACCAAGTTCATCACCACCTGTAGTCTTGGTCATGCTCTGCTCATCACTAAACACTACACTCACCAACGTACACGTAGTTTAACGATATTCTCAATCGTAAATAAACTATTATTAAATATTTATATGGCCTTTAATCAATGTGTTTATCTTCGCTTTTAATACAATAATATTTTGAATTTGAATATTTTGTAATAATTGTATAAACATTATTGGAAATATTATGATATTGATAAATAACTAAAACATTAAACATGTTGGAAAATACTATTAACATAAACACTTGTAAATGCAATGAAATTACATATTTCATATCCGTTTCACAAGTGTCATTATAAATTGAAACAGTGACTCGCAATTTATGTTGTCAAGTAATCAATGTTTTTAATCGCAGTGTGATTTTTTATATTTAACCGGATGCAATTCATAAAAATGAACAACATACGCTATAATATATCAACATATGCTCGAGTTTATTGATAAACGCTTATGTGAAAAATAAACACTACATACATTGCAATCGGAGTATGTTGACATTTTTCTTCACTTAAATAAACTTAGTTAATTCGATACATTAGAAGCAACACCGATTATTTCAGTTATTTCATAGTTGTTAATATTGAATTGAACAAATTACTTTGTATGTCTGGGCAGACGGAGGAACGGATCTGCTCCGAGATTATACCTAAGTCATATTATGTCAATCATACATAACTGTTGTGGCCCTGGCGAAATGAAAATTGGTAATATTGGATCTGGACGATACTCATCATCATCATCATCATCATCAGATGAGTATCGTCCAGATGGTCGGGTTGGAATAAGATAAGAGAAATTAATCACCAGGAACTGAGATCGACTTACCCGGGTTCTTGGCGATGCACTGGATGTTGCTGTTACCAGAGCCTTGTAATTTTATTGAAATGGTACACAACACTTAGTGGGAACGTAAAAGTATCTTGAAAATATGTATAATAAATTTATAATGTGTCTGACACTTGTGAAAATTTTACTTGTGACTAAAATAAATGGGTGATCCTTTTTTGAATATGTTCCGAATTATTTGAATTATTTAAATGTAGATGGTAGGTAGGTACCATAGATTTTTATTATGGTGTGTATTATATGAAAACCTATGGTAGGTACTTCCATGAAAACCTATGGTAGGTACTTCCTTCTCTGGGCGACGTCTGGTCTCAACGTGGTGATAATAATCCAATGATGGAAAATGGATAGGCTGGATCTTAAAAGCCCGATGAATGAATGAATGAATGAATAAAACAACTTTTTTTGTCAAATAGTTCCTTCTATATCCTTCCTTATTTTCGCAATTGCTATGTGAAGTGTTATTTTTTTTTTCTTTTTTTGTATTTATTTTTCTCACTTAATATTGTAGGTACTAATTTAACTGTAGAGACTAGACAACAAAATAATTTCATGATTACAGAGATAATATATCCTATATTTAATGCTAGGTTAGTGTTTTCTTATGGTTTACCATTATAAAATTCTGAATTATTTTTATATTGTGTAAAATTCTAATTAATTTAATAAAGCGAACAAACTAGAATAAACTTAATTTATTGTTAGATTCATCTATGCCTATGGATATAAGACAATTGTTTATTGTTTTTTTTAGAATATCTATTTTCATATTTTTCCAAGCGTCAGGTAGTATTTTATTTTACATTACTACTCGATCGGGCAAATAACAGGTACTATGTCAAATATGAATTTAATACACATCCAATAACAAGTTGCCACATTCTGGTGACTTGAGATATTGATCGTCTCACAGATCTAGACTGAATACACAATTGAAAATTGTGTCTCCACCGAGAATCGAGCATTAAATTTAAGATATATTATCACTAATTATGAAATTATTTTGTTGTTATAGGTACTAAACGCTGTATTATGTACCTATAATGTAATTATGTATCATTGCCAAAAAGTAAATCTGCAGGTTTATTTTATTTTTTTTTTATTTATTTTTCACACCTTTATCACAAAGACTATTATGAAGATTACTGCTGCCCAACTAGGTAACCCTGTTCTAGGGCTAGCAGTTTACAATTTTACCAAGCCAAATATTTGACATTTTGGTTATACATAGTTACATAGAGCGGACACCAGACATCACAACACAGTAAATTACAATATTACATAGTTACCAATATCTTAAACACAAAAGTATAAACTGATACAGTAAATTTTGATATTTTATTATTCTAATATTATTTCTACCATAATATGCACACCCGTTGTTGTCATTTATGTTATTAGCAGTTTGACATTAAAATTTGCTCTGTGGTCTTCTCAACGTATATACTCAGTAACAATATTATTTGACTTGAGTCACAAATCAAATAAAAAACAAAATCAAGATTTCTTCTTTGAAATAAATCTAATAAAAAAAGAGAAATGTTTTAGAGTTTATTTGTCTTAAAATAAGATGCAATGTAAAGACATCTATAATATATATAAGACATCTATACACTGTCTCAGAACAGGTTTTACCTAGTGAGGCAGTTTATGACAATAGTAAAATATCTGGTAACTATTATGTAACCTAAGTTAAATATATTATATTGTATTAAAAAAAAAATTTCTTTGTTACTAGATTTAAGGAAAATTGTATTTTATATAATAAATAAAAAAAAAAAAAAAAAAAAAAAGACAATCCTCGAACCAGCTTGTGTAGCGTGTAGTTATATTATTTAATATTATCTCTCAGAATTATTGTTGGATGTTTAATATTTGGGCAATTTCTGTCCTTCCGTAATTCCCTATATATTTTTTTATTCTTGTTTTAAATAATGTATGTGAAGTTATTACCTTGAGAGACATAGGTAAAGTATTATAAATTCGTGGAGCGATAAATGATGCATTTCTTTGTCCGAAAGTTGTTTTCATATGAGGGATTATGTAATTTAAAGTAATGCTTGTTCGTGTGGTTCTGGATTGTTGTGTTTTCTGGTGATGTATTATATTTTTATGAAAATAAGCTAGTATATGCTGGATATATATTTGTCTCGGGTCAAATACTTTATAATCGTTATAGAGGTTTTCCGTAGGGTAATCAAACGGTTTTTGGATAATTATCTTCACAATGCATCTTTGAGCTAGACAAAGTTTTTCCAAGATAGTTTTGGCACATCCACCCCAACCAACAATTCCATATGAGATCAATGAATGAGTCAATGCGAAATAGACAGTTTTTAATGTTTTTTGTTTTAGAATTTTTCGAAGGTTTCTATAAATATAACCAAGTTTTAGAATTCTATTTGTTAGTGTCTCTATGTGATCTTGCCATCTTAGATTATAGTTATTATTAATCACATAAGGGCCCTGAGTCAAATTGAAAACGCTGTTCGTTATCGCCAAGCGCTATTTTTTTTTGTATGTGATTTGACGTTTGTTGTAGAATTTTTTTCTACAATAACAAACAACAAACGTCAAATCCCATACAAAATAAAATTAGCGCTTGGCGATAACGAACAGCGTTTTCAATTTGACTTGGGGGCAAGGTATAGTTATTATTAATCACATTTTATTATTTTTTATTCAAATAATTCGTTTGGTAGAAAAAATATATATTCTAGTGATTTGATGGCATAAGAGTTAATCTTATATGTATTATTGGTAGTTAACTACCAATAATACATTTGTAGTTACCTACCAATAATACATTTGTAGTTACCTACCAATAATACATTTGTAGTTACCTACCAATAATACATATAAGGACATTTTACAAGCTTGGGTTTTCGAAACCCTAAAAAGGGTCGAAATGGAAAGAAAAAACAAAATTAACTTACGTCGGTGATAAAGTGTCACTGTGAATTAATTTCGCTATGTTGCCTATTTGGTTTAATATGGGTAATTTTTAAAACTCTTATGTAAGTTGTATTCGGTTACTGCCATTATTTAAAAAAAACTCTCGTGATGTTCTGTAATAACTGATAACCTTTGTAATATGAAGTGTCATGTATGAAAAATATCGACTGTCCAGTTACATAAATCAACAGTATATTACATAATGATTCTCTACAGTAATCAAGCAAGAATACTTTTTTCTAAAAAAAATATATAAATCTTAGAGACTCTTTTATACATTGCGTTTGTCGATTTATATACTTCTTCAAAAGTTAGTATTATAACGTGCAGGTACTTGCAAACTAAGAGATATCAATATAAATTTAAAACATTTAAATAAATCATATTTGTTTTTTATATTCTTCACTACCCCAATGGATATAGTGGGGAGCTATGAATTCGCAATTTTAAGGTTATTTTTTTATTGCAGATTATCAAGTAGTATCATGCTGAGATTATATTCCGAAAGTTTCATCACAATGTATATGTGTGTGTGTGCTGTGTACTATGTGCTATGTACTATGTACGGCGTGTTTACTCTACTTTATCGATTATAGACTAATCACTAAAGTACTCGTTCGATTCTATTCAAATTTTCCAAATTTGTATACTTACCTAATACTGGCTTAGATTTCATGGTAGTGAGGAGTATAGCTTTGACCATAACCCACTTGTTTAAACATGATAATGTAAGAATTGTTTATCATTTTAGTACCTACCTACCAATACAAATGATATGTTCGTAACCGGATTTAACTGAGAATTGTTGCTGATAATGTCATCAAACATATTATTACCTAACTATTAAAAAATATTTTTTTGTTTATTTAATAGTAGAGACATATAGGTAATTAGCAGTATTCGAGCATTTTTACTCTAATATCCTCCAAGAGTTTTGTGAATTTCTTCTCAATTCTAACAAATAACTTATAATTTTACTGAACACATGATAGGGTCGTATTACGGGAGTTACCTTTTTCTTACACTTTTCTCAAATTACTCTTGTAATACGACCCAGTAATTGGCTAAAATATACACTCAAATCATCTTTATTTTATATAATTTATTATACGCTGTATGTTGTGCTCTAAATAAATAAATAAAGAAATGGTTACATAGAGATCATCTGGATCACAGAATACCAATTCATTAAGGAAATCAGATTTTTTCCTGTTCTTAATAAATTAGTGAATTGGATAAAAAACAGACACATGCGTGTATCCACACATACCAGTCTCGTCTAACCTTAAACTCCACATTCAGAATGGGTGGAGAACCTTATTGCTAAACTATGTGAGGTACGTGTTTTAATTTGTCTCTTGTATTTTAGATTACCCGCCTCATACGGAACACCCTTAAATAAAACATTAATTCATTCATTCATACCATCACGGCATATCTCACAATGTGGGGTAACCAGCGAAAAGTGTGCGGGTGTGCATTGCCTTATAATAGGGATCACAACATATCTGTGTATACCCACACACCAGTCTCGTCTCACCTAAAAAGGCACTATAATCAGAATGGATGGTGAACCTCATTGCTGAACTATGTGAGATGTTGCCAGTTGTTGAGATGTTGTTGTTGTTGATAGTTGCCTGTTGTATTTTCGATTACCCGGCTCTTACGGGACACTCGAAAACAATAATAGAAAGAGTGGAAGCACTATTCTAAGCCGGTGCCTCAAATAAAACGATCAATAAAACGATCTATAAAAACCCGACTTAAAAATATAAAAAGCTTGAAAAATCGGCTAGCACCATATGAGACGATACATGGATGTAAAGGAAGCTAGGAATGTGTGCAAAAATAGGGGAGTATGGCGCTCAGTTCTCTCTGTTTACCCCGTAAAGGATATGGCGTGATGGCATGTATGTATAATATCAGATTTTAAAGTCCCGGTTCCAGAGTAAAGAAGAGAAGCTGAGAATCAGTTCACCGATTCTGGTTTCTCCTCGTGGATTTCATGGAGGCTTCCACTAAATATCTTATGCTGACAGTCTTGCACCACGTGCTTCACCGACTGCTCAGCTCCACACTCACAGTCAGGATTGTCGAGGTTATCAAGGATCCTTACAATCGCACGGTACCATCGAAACCTCTATAGCATCGGACCTTCCCAAAGGAATGATTGTTTTTAAATACTTACTACTTTACTTTTCGTATGGTGTAACATATTATAGTCTTGGTTCCAGCGCTGAGAGCCAGTCCACCGCCTCTGGTTTCGCCTCGTGTATATCTTGGAGGCTTCCGCTAAATTTTTTTAACTGGCACTTTTGGACCACGTGTTTTACAGACTGCTCAGCTCCACACTCACAGTCAAGATTATGTTTTTTCCCCACCTCCAGAGTAAGTAATTACAGCAACCCTGTTCTGTCCTCACTCTGTTTTGCTGTTCCCAAACCCTCCGTGGCAGCTCGAAACCAGGTACTCGATTTGTAGAGTCGACTATTAAATGTTTATTTTCAGTACTTTCTGTAGCCCGTCTTTCTCTCCAGATACCTTCTAGATTAAAACCATATTCCTCCACTGTCCATATGGGTTTTCGGGATTTTTATCTTTTCTCGGGATTGTTTTTAATTTAGAAAGCACGACACTAAAGAGACGGATGAGGGGCAACTCCAGTTAAACGGTGAAATCAAAACCAATATAATTACCCATATCATGGATATAATGATCATATAAAGTTCTATAATAATATCTTAAGATACTAAACGGACTTGCCCCCTGGTTTAAAGGGGATGATAAGTTATTGACATGCGACGTAAATGGTAAATCCGACTACTGTAATGGTATCTACGCAAACCTCCCAAAGCTAGAGCTAAACAAACTTCAATCCGTCTTCAACGCTGCTGCTAGGCTAATCACCGGAGCCGCAAGATTTTCACACATATCCCACCATCTACGAAATCTTCACTGGCTAAAAGTGCCGGAGAGAATAAAGTACAAATTATGTTTGGTGACTTTCAAAGCGATCCATAACACTTCCGTCAGCTACCACATCCATGATTGGCAAGTTCACTGAAATAAATAGAGTCAACACTTCTTTCGGTGATGGTACTTTTGCTGTGGCTGGACCAACCTCGTGGGATAAACTACCACCTGAACTGAGGCGAATCAACAACTTAGCACTATTCAGGAAACACCTGAAAACTCACTTCTTCCGCGAGTCTTACAAAAACCTGTAATAAATTCAGAGCGCCCTTGAGGTGAGGTTATCACAAAAACGGCGCTATAAAAATCTTCCCAATTTATTATTATTAACTATTATTAATGAAGAAGCGTAGGTGTAAAGTGAACTGTATTAGATGAAATTTTTAAAAAATCTGAAACATATTACCTACGTTTTAGCGGTTCGATCAGCATCTTAGGTGGGCAATGGGCCATATTTGAATTTGTACTCATAAAAAAAAGAGGATATAAGACTTATCATGCCTCTAGCAGTGGACGTGACATGATGTTCCTAAAAACAAACACAAACCCCGGCATGTTATGGTCTTTTCTGCGCTGTGAGGCCTTGTGTGTGGCAAATAGCTTTGAGGGTTTTGTATGTAAATATAGAGTCTTAATTTGCAGCCGGTCCCGCCCAATGTGTACATCGTCAGCACGTTTTGTTTGCGAGAACTGTATAATTTGCATTTGCCGTTCATGAGATGACACGCGCCTGCGCAGTGTCAATATTGACGTACATATATACCGACTTGTTTGTTATATATAATATTATGTGTATATTACACACCTATGTATATGTCCACAGTCATCGTTCGCAGACCTCCCGCAATACGAGTTGAAGAAGAACACTGGTGTTATTCTTCGACAGCATATTTTTACTCTCCAGCTAAAACTATGATATAATTCATAACGAAGGATAATGATGTTGCAAATTTTTTAGCAAATTAATGTACTATACCTAAGATGTATTGATTCTACATTTTTATTGATCTCTGTCGGTAGTTATTTCGCCCTATAAGGACATTGTCAATAATGTAAAATCAAGATACCTTTTTTGAATAGGTATTTATGTAGGACAAGAATTTAATACGTTCTTATCTTATCTTAAAAAATGTATTAATCAGTACTCAATCTTAATCTAAACTTAATCTATTCAAGAATAAAAGTCAATTAGTATAAGATTGTCATTTTTGTACAATTAATTAGTTTATTTTTCTTTAAAAGATTTATAATTTCTAATCTAAAATTCTGAATCAAATCTTAATTACTTAATAGTTGCTCTGCAGATGTAGCTTTGTTACAATTTTTTAGCAATTTTCAGTTGAATCGGGGTATAAGTTACGACCAAACAATTTAAGCCCATCGTATGCTCCATTTTTCATGTTTAAAATATACATACCATCACGCCATATCCCTTACGGGGTAAGCAGAGAGAACCAAGCGCCATACTACTCTATTTTTGCTAACATTTCTAGCTTCATTTACATCCATGCATCGTCTCATAAATGCTCGTCGATTTTTCAAGCTTCTTATATTCCCTTCTTTCAAAATATTCACATGGTCATGGCATCCCTTTCTGGGGAGACCCCTGCTATTCACTCTATCTCTTACACCCATGTTTATTTTTTGGTCAGTCGTTCATCATTCATTCTATCATATTTATTACGATTGTAAAAAATATGATTTTTAAAACACCTGAACTACAGATGTAGATTATCTTTCATTAGCTATAAACTCTCTGCCCGTCACCCCAAGATTATGACTTTGGAAAACAGGCGAACAGTAACTGACATAATGTATTTATACAAACTTTTAAATAACATAATAGACTCAAACGATCTTCTCCAAAAGATTAACTTTAACTGCCCTCTGAGACGAACAAGAACTACTTCCACATTCAGGCTTCCACTATGTACAACAAACTATTGCCAAAATTCATACATACAACGAGCTTGCTGTAATTATAATTCATTTTTTAGTACGGTGGACATCCATTAACACACAAAAGCCAGATTCAAGTCTCAAGTTTCCGAGTCATTGATGAGGGGTTGATAACGTAATAACGTTGCAGTGATTCTGATTTCCCACTTCCTTCCATTCCTTTTCCTTCCTCATGAGCACATTTACATATTTTTTTGTTATTTTTTTCCTTTATGTTAATTTTGTTTAGCTGTAGATACCTAATATTGACTAAATTAATAACTTTTTATGTATGGTCATATTTTTATATATGGAGTAGGTACTTATTCAAGACGAGTAAAATAACTGCAAACTGTTTTGGTTTACAATTTATGTAACATTTATTTTTTTGTAATATACCTACATTGTTTGTTTGTTTGCTTAAAATAAATAAATAAATAAAATTAATTTTTTTTATTTCATTTTGTAAATATATACAGTCGTAACTAGTCATTATCATTGTTCCCCCTCTGTCCCATTTCAACTGAATCCAGGGTCGATTCTCCTGGTTAAAAGTCGCCATTATCTGCGATCTGCTGTCTCCTGTGGGACACCTTGTGCCACCAGCTCCCTCTCGAGGCTCGTCCACCCTGTCGCCGATGGTCTGCCTCTTCCTCGTGGCTTTGAAAAGATACAGTGGTAACAAGTATTTCCAAAATATTTAGATTCTCCATTTTTGGACCAATTTATGAAAATTTATAATATTCATATGATAAAGGGTTCATAATTAAAAAATATTTATAAAAATCAACGATTCATTTATTGCATAATATTCATATGGTTCAAATATTTTTTTATATATTTTTTTACAAATAAAATTTACAAGGCATCAATTAGTTACAATAAACCTATATATAATTATGTACAAATATAACAATATCTATTAGGAATTAATTATAAATATATGGCAATAATATTTTAATATGAAATAAAAACAAATATTTTTGTTTTATTTTCAAAATCACATTTTCTTATTTAATTTTATATTCACATTCAAGGCACATCAAGTTAATTTAAAATAAATGGTTAATATGAAAAAATATCACTTTATATACTATTTAAATATTATAAAAGGTGTGGAATACATACATATATTTATCAAAAAGCTGACAAACATCTTAATCAAACATAATAATTTAGTATTGAAAAGAAAACTAACACATTTTTGAAAGTTATAAATTTTACGAAGAAAATATTATACTTGATAATTATAGGGGATCTATGTTGTCATACTAGATAATTATAGGGGCTTTATGTGATTATACTTGATTATTATAGGGGCTCATTGTTATTTTACTTGATAATTACAGGGGCTCTATGTTGTTATTATTGATAATTATGGGGACTTTATGTGATAATACTTGATTATGCTATTATATTTGATAATCATATGGACTCTATGTTATTATACTTGATTATTAAAGGGGTTCTATGCTGAGATGAAATAAATTAAGTACTATTTTTTCACAATATAGGTACACGTGTTTAGGTTAGATTCGAAGTTTCAGTATTAATTGAGTTTTAATACATTATCTACAAGTGTAGAAAACATCTTTTAACTACACACCTTATGCATTTGGTATCAGTGTGGTAGATAAGCCCTAATAATTAACAAGTAGCAATAATACATTAATATTATTTCGAATAGTGAAATATATGTAGGTAGGTAATACAATTTCACAAAATTTAAACGAATATAAAATTGAATTCCAACATAGGTATTAAAAATATATTTTTTCAGTCATCGTGCAAAATATGTATTTATCGAAAAAAACAACGGATAGGTACAATATTTTTCAAATAATTGAAGTTTTTTTTAATAATTTCATTTAGTTATAAAATGCATATATTTATTACAATATGTATATAAGAAACACAAAATTTATATAAAATACACTTTACACATATAAAAATTTAGTAAAACACAAGTATACAATTTAAGGTTTATTATTAAAAATACAATATGTTTGGAAGACTTTTGATTTTGCTGTCATAAGGCACATTGTGCTCTAATTCCTACACTAAAATTATATAAATATATTTTAACTCAAATAAGTTCACGATAATACATTTAAAAATATATATAAATAATTTTTTTAAAGATTTTAATATTATAAAACCAGAGAAGCAATTAATAGAATGAATGACAAGGTAAGAAATTGACATTATAAAAACATGATAAATAATATCTAAAGATATTATCAATAAAATGAACGTAAAAATTCAGATAGTATTCTCACTTGGGAAAGTAGAAAGAAAAAAGTCTGATGAATAAGATATATAAAGAAATCCTGAAAGACGGAAAGTTATGAAGTTGGAAAATGTATTAATGCAGATGAGGTGATAGATGCTTTCCAAAATAGAAAAAATGTGGTTTTCGATTCTTTCTGTCTACCCCGTTAGTATGTATTTTTTTATTCATTTATTTATATCTAGGATTTTTATAATTTTGTAATCTCTGAGACGAAAAAAGGTATTGTGTCAAATATTTATTTAGAGGGGGCATATAGTTAAAATAGATATAGATGAATTGAAAATAAAAACACTAAATCTAAAAACTTAATAACAACTGAAAAAAAATGTAATTACTTTATATCATGTTGATACAATACTAGTCCAGAAGCTACCGGTTCATTATATAAAAGAAAATAATTAGAATTCTCGGAACTTTAAAGGCGCGCTATATATTTTATCATTCCGAGCCGTGTATATCTTTTCAAAAATCTTTTGTCGGATATGACATGACATTTCGACAACAATACGCCCGATCAGTAGCCGGGCAAATCTAGCCGCTGAGTCGGACCTGTCTGTCAAAACCGATAATTATTTTGTATGAATCAGCAGTATTGTATTAAGAAACGAAATCTAGGTAGAATCACAACAAATAAGTAGGTAGGTACCTATCCAACTATTAGAATGAAAAACAATAAAAAAGTTACATATTCAAGCATACAACTATGTACGTCATGTCCATAACGGAATAGGCAGAGAGAACCGAAAGCCACGTCTGCTTCTTTCAAAATATCGTGTTTTGGTCGACACCGCTTCATTCTTGGCTGTTTTTTTTTGTCAGGCACTCTTCGATCATACTTCCCAAGTGGCCAAACCATCTCAAACTGTTTCATTAATTCTATCTACAAAATGTCAAAAAATAGGATGCCGATTGATTTCACTGTCAAAAATTGAGCTAAAGAATGAAATTAGGAAAAATAAGACTCGTTATAAAAATGTAACATTTCATGAAGCAATATGTAAATACGAAAGTTAGATTTTATATTATGTATATTTCATGTTAGCTGATCAGTTAGACATTTTAAGACACACGTGTCAAAGCATAACTTTTGAGATAAACAATAAAATGAAAAAAGAATGGGAGTTTTATTAATATCTTCATATATAATGCTTATGAAGGCGTGTATGTCACTGAACTCCTAAACGGCTAAACTGATTTTAATGAAATTTAATTTTTAATTTTTATTCCCCTAAGAGCCGGGTAATGGAAAATAGTTCACGACCCGTTCTGGATGTTGCCTTCTTTAGGTGATGCAGACTGGTGTGTGGGTATTGGGTATACACGAAGGTACATATGTACCATACAATACCATCACGCCATTTTCCTATTTGGAATAGGCAGAAAGAACTGAATGCCAGACTCCTCATTCATATCCATGCATCGTCTCATACACGCTCTTCTATTATTCTTACTTCTAACATTCATCATTCTTTTTATGTGGTTATATCTTTCAATCACACAACCTCGTCTAATATCCTGTTTTCTTATTCTATCATACAATATTTTACCACACATTCGTCTTAGTGACCTCATTTCAACCGCGTTATTTCTACTTTCGTGCGTCTTCTGCCATGCCCATGTCTCAATAGCATACATTAGAGTCGGTACGACGATACCATTGTGTACCGCGAGCTTTGCTTGCCTCGAAATAATTAGTTCAGACATTACAGACCTCAATGCACCATTCATTCACTTATCTGCCGTTACTCTCATTTCAATATCTTTATCAATCTTCCATCACGCTGAAACATGCTTCCTAAGTATAAATACTCATCCACTTGTTCTAATTGTACATTCTCAACTCGTATCTCGCATTTTGTTAGTATTTCACTCTTCTCAAATACCATCACTTTTGATTTAGTTGCCTTCATTCTCAATCCATTTTGCATACATCCATCAAATACTATTTTAACCAATAATTCCAATTCTTCCACACTATATTCCATTAATACTTCGTCATCTGCACAGTCATACCTTCCAATTTCAACCCAATGTTCTCATTCTTTAATGCTCTCACATGTCTCGTGTTTGCATTTATTATGTCATACACACCAGTAAGCCTGTCGCTGGTTACCCACATTGTGGGATATGGTACATGCTTATTTTTATGTTTGCTGAACTAGTTAATAGTAGGCAAACCAAATTTCGGGCGGGACAACGTCTGTCGGGTCCGTTAGTATTCTTTATGTAGATTATATTTTACTCTAATACTCTAATTATATTTTATACTCTAATTATATTTTAATGAAAAATTACATAATATTAATAAAGTATGTTATTGCCGTTAATATTAACTGAATAAAATAAAGTATTATGTTATAAGGTAGGTACACACAACTGGCCGCTCAAACGTATTTAACTAGACTCAAACTTAAAATTAAGGATCTTAATATTAAAGGAACTGGTTGAAGCACATTGCTTATAAATCACGAATAAGTATTGATCATAAAATATTAATAATATAATCATTAACTAAACATTATATTGTATTATACCGGCCGTTGTCCATAAGTAATAAGCTATTGTACATTTATTCAATTTATATTTTAAAAGGCGATCATACTAATATTAATACATATTGTTATTTATTTTTAAAAATAAATTGCAATTATTAAATGGCAAAATAGTTACAATATATTAATCATTATTGCATGTGGGTAATTGACACATTCGGAAGACACTCATGAATATTATTTTTATATAATAAAAGTATATTTACAATTAAAATGTCTCCATTCGTAGTTTTATAACTTGGTACATATATTTAGGAAGACATATTCACAGCACATTTTACAAATAAACACAATAATTTATCAGGCCACTCTACGAATCCTTTCTTTGAATCGATATTTTAAAACATTTCTCTATGTACCTATATAAGATTAGTATTTTATTTAAACGGATTACTTACAGTAATGTTAAATAAGGATTTAATTTGAACAGATATTTTACAGAAATGTACGATTAGGATTTTATTTAAACTGAGCTAGGATTTTATGTAAACCAACTGAGCCACGAAGGCCGACTAATGTAATGTAAGTATGATTTTAATAGAACGGATACTTTACAGTTATGAAAGGTTAAGATTTGATTAGAACGAATACTTCACAGTAATGTAAGATTAAGATTTTATTTGATATGGATAGTTCACAGTTATGAAATATTAAGATTTGATTTGAACGGATACTTTACAGTAATGTAAGATTGATTTTATTTGATACGGATAATTTACACACAATAAATTAACAAAAAAGTGGTGATATAAATAAATATTATATAAATCTGCATTTAGAAACTACAATGTCAGGACTCGAAGCAGACTACTAAATTCCGTTTACAGATTAAATTCTTCACTGATAAATACATTCTTGATATAGTTTACCAGCTCACCACGGCCTCCAAGGTTTCTCTTCTTCTGGTGGTCTTTCGCAGGACTTGCGCCTCGTGACTAACGACAGGGGAGCGTCCGGAGTCTCTGTGATAACTTCCGACATCACTGATGATGTGGATGCTGTAGACGAAGCCGAGGCTGCTGATGCGGTTCTTGCGGGGATAGGAATGAGGGTGGGGAGACGGGAGGATGTTGTGACGGCTGGTGCTTGAGCTGGAAGTACCTGTTAACAAAAAATATTGATATTTTTAAAATCAGCAAGATTTTAATAAAAACATACGCCTATTCAAAAACAGCGCTCAACGTGAACTGAGTATGGTAACAAATGTCTAATAATAATAAATAAATTTTGAATGGTAAAATAAAACCAAAGTTTTCAGTTCTACTAATTTAATGACACTAACTAGTTTGGGTCATCCAGTGACCATTTTCAAAGTGTCAGTGACACTTTGAAAATGGTCACTGGATGACCGAAACTAGTCAGTGTCATTAAATTAGTAGAACTGAAAACTTTGGTTTTATTTTACCATTCAAAATTTATTTATTATTTGAAATGGAGTTCTACCAAGAATTGTCCGTAGAAAAGTTAAAAAAAAAATGTGTAATAATATAGATATGAAAATAAAAAGGTCGAAAGAATCATGTCTGAGAACAACTTAACTGACTTATTTGAAAGGCTACCGCTTATGATATTTAATGAAGTCTAAAGTCTCCTGACTCTATACTCCATCGTACAGCAATGATAAAATATTTTAGATCAAAACTTTTATCTGAGTGATATAATACTATTAATTCCATCAAAAGTCTAAGGACTATTTCACCCCACCACAACCTGTTCTTCTTGTGGGGACTAAAATTGTGTCGTTTCAAAACTCTGAAAAAACTAAAGAAGAGTTCGGAGAACTATTAAACCTTACAAACTCTGTTCTTAGACTGCCAATGACAGATGATTATAAGGAAACAGTAGGCTCGCTGTACACTGAAAGTCAATGCACCATATTTTTGACAAAAGATTTTGAGAGCTCTGAAGTTGCTTTGCGTGGCTACAAGGTCCGCATGTCTAATGTGGTTAAGTCTAAGGAATGAGAAAGACGGTAGATCATGAATATCTTACCAGTGCTATATCTCCGTTTGGCAATCTGGTAGGCACCAATTGCAGACCCGCTCCAGTGGCCAGATAAATGTTGGTCGGCTGTGGCTGTTGTTGCTGTGTCGGAGACTGTGTCTGGTGGGCCGGTGTGGCCAGGCAGGCGGCCAAGTGTTGTAACAGGCGGCGCCTCACGGCCGGCTCCAGGCCGGGGAAGCGCCCCACCTCCCCGGCGCACTGGGTGAAGCCGGCTCTGAACTTGTTGAGGACAGCGGGGTCCGCGGCTGCCCTCTGCCGCTGGAGAGACTCCAAGTGGCGTACAGTCATCTCCAGGATGTCGGCCTTCTCGAGCTTTGAGTGGCGCGCCGGCTGTAACAATCAAAACATTGTCTTTTAACTTTTGATCATTTTTGAAAGAATGTTTAATGATATTCTAAAATTCTAAACTATTGTAACATGATCATGTTTCCGGAGAATATAATACCCTTATTTCTAATACATGTTTCTATGATTTTCTTCTAAGTTTTTTGATGTTTCTAAGTTTCATCAACTATATGTCCTTTATTTCTTTTTATAACGTATTTTTTTAGCAGTAAGTAGTAATGTCTTTGTCCGAATGTTGTGCTTGTATTTGGAGTCATACGAAGATGCCTTTGGAACGGTATATAAAACTCTAAAACTTGAAGGTTTAATTTCTTTTAATCAAATAAATATATTGTTAAATGTGGTAATCGAATAATCTTAAAATGAGAAGAACGATCTTAAAAAGTCCAAATCATGATAAACTGTTTCTAATATATCAAACTATGAATATAAATGGAAAAATTATTTTTTTTATTTAATATTGTTGAATCCCACACAGCTATAATTATAGAAAAAATGTATGATGTAATTAATGCTCTTACAAATTTTGATATATGTAAAAAAACAACATATCACATACAATGTTCTAATTTTAATCGTTTAGTCAGTAGTTACTTATTGTCCTCGATAAATTCATGGTCAAAAATTGACTGAAATGAATTATTTTAACATATCAAAATACCAAAAAAGTAACAACGTATATTGAAAAATGATTTATAATAAACATAGTAAAATTGTTCCTATTTGGATATTTACTGCCCCGTTAGACGAGTCTGTTCTTAGGCAGTACTATTTCAATTTGGTCCAAGGTTACATGTTATTGAATGCAAAATAATTGACATAAATAATTAAATATGAACAGAACAGAAAAATATAGTGATCTCTTAGTTATTTGAACCCATAAAATTGTAATGGAAATGACGAATGGCACCAAGCTATTCTCAGGTTATGAAGGCAGAGAGCAGTGAATTATGTTGAAATTTAACAGTAAAAGAGTAGATTATATTCTGCCATTAGTTTTCGGCCAGTCTGTTGCCAGTTTTTTGAAGTTTGTTCCGTCGTGTGAGATATTGCGTTCTTTGTCAACTGACCGAATAGTTTTACAAATTATACAGGTTTATATCCGTAACAAAAATTAAAGTCAGTACTCAGATTATTATAGAAGAAGCGCATGAAAATAATAAAAATGATTTCTAAATGTAAGAGTTATATTTTAAAATAATTATAGGCATTCAATGCTAGTATGTAGACAATGCTATAGTCACGATAATTGTATTAGTGTATGTAAGGACGTTCGTGTTTTCCATTCATTCACGATCCAAGATTAAAGTACAATGTAGATATGTGTGTAATATGTATAAATCCTTTGGGAAGGTTTTTATCGATGTTAATAATTATGTTAATCGGTTTATTATACAAGAGGAACTTCGTGGAAGAACTCAAGGCTGCTCGACTCCAATTTGCGAAGGTGATTAATAAATATCACGACAGCAGCGGAGACACTTCAAAGACCATCGCCGTACCCGTACGGTAACTCAATGGGTAAACATTTTTAGGGTTGTCAAATTTCAAATATTTTATTTTTAATCACCTCTTATGGATCAGAAATGAGTATCAACCAGATTGATTGTTCATTAGTAGGTACCTACACGATACATGATAGGTACACGAGAGCACACTACTATAAACAGTAAATCTTAAGTTGTATTTCCCTGTAGAAATAAAATTAATCAAACATACCAATTCCGATTACGACCAGCTTAACATTAGAATTCATTCGCAGTTTCAAATTTTTGTAAAGAACTAACCTATCAAATGGTGAGTAAGGCAGTTGGTAAGTATTTTCTTATCGTGATAGTAATTAAGATGAAAATAAAATAATCATCTTCAACGTAACAACCCTTGGCGGGTCTTAGCTGTCTGCAAGAAACTTCGCCATCGCTCTGTCACTGGCTGCAACTTTCCAGTTTCTCTGGCCTCAGCAAACTCAAGTTTTACATAATGCAAAAAAGACGCAGGTCATAACACAATAAATGTCCAACAAGAAAAAAGCACGTTTTAGTTTACATTTACTAAAATTTCTGCAATTTTGTTTTGTTCGGGAAGCGGTAACCCTAGCGTGTGTGTCAGACGGAAACCACAGACCGCAAGGCTCTAACACGAGGTCCAAACTTCTGAGTAGCGGTGCGGGTGATAATTAAAGGAGAATATGTACTGTTCGGTGCGGCATCGTCTACAGACCCTCGGAGAAACGGTTCACAACACCGAAGCGGAAGTCAAATCTATCCTCGAGCCAATTGACGCTAATTGACAAGTTTTGCCCACAAAACCGATAATGGACTCGCAAAAAAAAACTCAATTTTGACAACGCATTGTGTTTAAATTTATTGTTCACACAAAAGTAAAGGTTAAAGAAGATAACTTTCCACTTTTGATGGTCTTCTTTTTGTATGAATTTCCTATATGGTGTTATTAGATAACACAATCTAAGATAGTTTCAAATGAAACGTGAAAAAAATGGTTGTTTTGTACCCAGTGAAATTATATTTATATAAATAATAAACTTATTTCTTTGTTATATATTTCTCAATGACAGGTATTACATACGTGAGATGTTAATTAAAACTCTTTACTTTTTTCTGAACTCGACCCGTCTCGCAAACGACTGGAATAAGTGAATGAATTTTGTGAATCCACCAGGAATAGATCCGGGGACAAAACAATTTTACGAAATCATTTTTATTATTTTCAGCGCATCCTTCAATATTTTGGACAAATTGGCAGATGGGCCTACTAATAACCTCGTAGGGTTCGTCGTAATGGAAAGTATGGAGGATACATGATCCAGAGACCGCTCACCGAGCCAATGGAGTGACTTTGTTTGTTAAGATCGTTACAGGATCTTCAACCATCGAAGCTCTTCCATCTGCACGAGACCATACTGTACGGAGGCGGACCATTCGTCAAGTGATTTGAGTCTAATGGTCTTCCCCAGTCATAAGGAAGAAGAATAATAGATAATATTTTCCAGAGAAGCGAGGTCAAAAAACTAATAATAATTATACGAAAACACATTTATAAAATCTCAGATTGTACGAGTCTTCTGTTGGATAAATGTAATCCCCATATCGAATTGGCAAAAGTCATTAATGTACGTCTCGGTTGATTTATCATTTTATGTAAATTGATCAACATTTTAATTAATTTCCGACATTATTAGTTGCTCATTTGTTACGTTGACCAGTTCGACGATCGATAACCGGCTGCTCGCTTATCCATAACGTTCGGTAAATGGTGATCATCAAACTGAAGAGCAATAATAATTTGGTCTAGAAAGTTTACGGAACTAAAATATAAGGTAGAAATGATCGCCAACCTCTAGAAAAGCTAGAATGTTTTGCCTTCTTCCCTCCACTGATGGATATAGGATTCTTCCACTCATTGCTATCTTGTTCCCACTGCATACAAGTCCTACCAGTCAACTGGAGATTGTCGTTACAACAGTTGAATCTTAAAATATAAGAATACAATTCACACGTCTTTACTATTGCCCTTTTACTCAACCTTTTTCTCAACAATATCTTCTCTGTGTTCTCAGTTATTTTAAAGTATTTTCTAACCTTCTTTTGGGCAGATTAGGTTATTGTACAATATTAATTGAAATTCGTGTGGACGTTTGCATTACATTACATTTAAATACGTTTTCATTAATCAAATCATCATTATTCCTTATCGTCACAGAACAAAGAATCTATTGATTATCGTTCAAAAATGGCTTATTGCCAAAAAAACTGGGTAGTACTGTTCTTGACCAAGACTAATACAACTCATCACTAGCGATAATTATTGGTAAGACGACCCGCGTAACCAGACACCAAGTTCTCTTGTGTTACGCTCTGGCAGAACAGAGATCGTTATTGAAACGTGGAAACAGGTGGTGGACCACACATAAACCACTATGACAAGACTTATTTATTTCCTCTTCAGTGATAACCTTATTATTTCTAATAAACCTTCTATTTTAATTCCAAACGACATGGTACTGAACGGAGTCGGAGAAATGAGACAACTCCTAAAGAGGGTTGTCCAACAACGATCCAAATGGATAGGCCATAACATCGGGCATCCGGATCTGCTTGTTACCATCACTGAAGGAATGGCGGAGGGCAGAAACTATTGAAGTCGCCCTAGAGACAGTTTATGGACCAGGTCATCAGTGATGTTACAGCTACCAAGAGATAAACAGACTGCGACAGAGATATGTACTGAGATGGAGCGCTTGGTGCAAATCAAACCTAGGATTGTAACCAATAAAATGAAGAATGGAGACCCAAAGTGTGGACAACGGATAGATAGAAACGTTGTAGAATTCCAATTATACTTGTACTTTGTATGCGCCATACGTAAATATTAAAGAAAAATGATTGCTTAACATTTTCTAAGTAATATTTTGTATTGTCGGCTTTTGTATAAATAAGTTTTGCACAATCAGGTTTTCTCGCTGTAAGAAAAGAAAACTTGCTGATATTCGCATTCGACCCATATATTTTTTTTTATAAATTGATAAAAAATATACGCCATATCTTTTAAATGTCGTTTATTGAAAATAAATCAATTCATACATTGTCGCGTATTGTACAAAATGTATCTTGTCTTGACGCATTGCGCCATTTATTTTTTGGTCATTTTATACGGAGATATATGTAGATAGGTACCATGTACATGTCTGTACAGCCTCAATTGATTCTCTGTTATATCTTCTCAATCATCGGCACAGGTGTGGTATGACGTGAATAAAATACCGAGTCGATTCCACTTCACCAACGGGAGGTAACCGATAATGTAGTAATCAATACGACGGTAATTATTCAAGCAGTGTGTGTTATTGCGCCATTATAATTATATATGTAGGTACCCACCCATATATGAGATTATAATTTATAATATCTTCATCTTGAAGGCGTGTTTTAAACTATTAACTACAATTCAGATATTATGAGCGCATGTACGCGTTTGCATATTTGTCGGCATTCGTAGCTCAGCTTAGTTAGTTATCTGATTTCCAAGACAAAGTCCAGGAGTTGATTACCAATGGAGCAGACATAAAAATTATTCATACGTTACTAGTCTTTAAATTCGGTAAAAATAAGTAAGGTGCATACCTAACTTAATTCTTACCGCATCTTAATTGCGCCCAAGATGCGGTAGTGTTCGGACGTATTGTCGTACTTAAAATGCCATCTTGTATGATGAAAATATGTAAAAATTACACTAGAACAGCGAAGGAACGACCAGGTATATCATTATATTTCATGCTGCATAAGTATTTATTCGATAACTAATAAACCTATTTATATGGATTTTTTGGTTGTTATTTTAATTTGTTGTTGAGTTGTTGTATTTGCTTTTTCATACAGTTATAACTTAATATAAGTTCGCCTCTTTCATAGTCATTATTTGGTATGAGAGATAATTATAACGTGAGTAAAAGAGAAAATATGTCTGCAGTGTGTGTCTGAATATGTGTATTATCTCTTTCTCACTTATTGTATTCTGTCGTGTATGCTCTTTCTTGGTGATATTGTAAGAATTCGTTAAAATGTACCATTTTTGTAGAGCGTTTTGTTCTCATATAACGTGTATATATATATATATATATATAAAATGTCATTGCAGTGACGACAGTTTATTATTGTGTTTTCAGTCTGCATCTGTGAGACGATAAACATCATTAGTCTCCAGAATGTGGCAACTTGTTAGTAGGTGCGTGTTTGGTTTAAAATGCTTTAAGTCGAATATCGAAAATCCGTTTCCAGATATACAATCGGTAAGGCACAAAAAGGGGATTTTTTTTTAAATATTTCTGTGATGGGAAAACAATTTATTATTATTATGTTAAACTTTGCGGTTAATGATTCATTTCCTCTCGATGAAAAGGTCGGGAATACAACACATAAATCAATGGTTCTCAAAGTATTCAATACGAACAACATATTTTAGAGAGGTGACGGAAAATTTGTTCCTAATTGAATTCACTTGCATTTTGTGTCTTTTCAATTAAAGGTTTGAATCAAAATTACACATATTTTTTTAACTATACACATTTTAATAAAGATGTATCTTTTCAGCAAAGGATGAATACAATTGTAATTTTTTAAACAATCCATTTTCCATAAAACCTTACGTAAGGGTGCAGGAGGCTATCAAAAATATATTTGAAATTTATCGAAACAAATATGTTTTCTGGCCGAGACCACGTATATACTTTGTGAAATTTTATTTTAATTTATAATATTTGCAATAAATATATATTAAAAAAAAACATTATTTAATGATGACTAGTTTCGTGAAATGCACATCAAGTAGCGACTAGTTTTGATCACCATATAATTAAAGGGCAATAGTTTGTACAATTTCAATACAAGGAACAAAGAAAAAAAAACTAAAAATCCTCAATCGGTCTATGGGGCAAAAAAGTTTGGGCATCTGTGGTCACAAAACAGAGGAGGATAGCTATATACGGAAAGGGTCAAATATGTAATCCCAGAACCCTTCGTGCCTATATAATATATTTGTTTATGAATGAACAGGTCCTATTCCCTCCTACGGTTAATACAAATCGGTATAATTTCACTGAAACGTAAGGCAAACCAACTCGTTTACATTTTCCTTATACGTTTTATGATTCTCAATTTATTATTTAGATCTTCGTTATTCATTGAGATAGACGAGTTCTAAAACAATGATAACCATAGGATAACATCATTTAGACGTTTGACCTTTTTAAAAAAAAAGATGACACAAAAATTACACACTTATAAGTATATATTTTTAATGTATTACTTTAAGGGAAAACCTGTCATTAGTTTCTTTGTTTAATATTTTCTTATGTTTATATCTATTTTATGTAAAAATAAAAAAAAACTGTTGGTTTTCTTATGATTAAATAAAATAAAATAAAAACACATAAATCGGACGATGAAGGATGGAAAAGAAAGAAGTAAGAAAAATATAAGAGCGTGTATGAGACGATGCATTGACACGAATGAAGCGAGAAATGTATGTCAAGTGAGAGCAGTCTTACTAAAAATTATTAATTTTAACAATTAACATGTACTATGCCAAATATTAATTTAACACGCACCCAATAACAAGTTACCACATTCAGGAGACTTGCGATATTAAGCATTGACACATTCGGTAAAATTCTCAAGACTGCCTTGTTTCGTAGAGCCAAAAAATAAGCTAAAGCCCCCTTGGAGTGATCTTGTATCCCTAAACGGCGCTTTACATTCTTCTTCTGGGTCACAATCCTAGGATTGGTCTGCACCAAACACTCGATCCTTCCACTTAACTCTATCGTCCGCCAGTCTCTTCATCTCTTTGTAACTGCTACAGCGCACGTCACCGATTATCTGGTCTATATAGTTTCTGGGGCGACCTTTACAGTTACTCCCATCAATCATTCCTTCGACGATGGTAAAAAGTAGGCCTGGGTTCCGGATGTTGTGGCCTATCCAAGTTCTTCTCTGTTGGGCAATTCTTTTCATAATTTGCCTTGTCTCTCCAACCCTACTTAGTACCTCGTCGTTGCTGATGTGTTCTGACCAGTGAACTTTAGCCATGCGTCTGTAGCACCACATCTCAAACGCAGACAGACGTCCCATTTCGCGTTGGCTGATGGTCCATGTTTCACAGCCATGTAGCAGTACACTCCAGACATGAGTTTTGATCAAATTTTTCCTAATTTTGATGGAAATATTAGGGGATTCAAAAATTGTTGATCTTTTGTTGAAGGCGACTCTTGCTTGGTGGATTCTGCTTTTGATGTCTTGTATCACTAAACAAAGCTTTATAAATTTGATTTATTATTTATTATTATTAATCGTCTAACAGATCCAGACTGAAAACACAATTAAAAACTGTGTCTCCACCGGGACCCTTGGAATCTTGGATCAGCAGTCAGATACCTAACCAACTGAGCAACAAAGGCCGACTATTCTTCTTTTCGTGTCGGTCAATATGTATGTGGGGGCAAGGTTTTAACCTCCCCATGGTGCCCCTGGATAGTGAAATAAGGAAAAAATTAATCAAAGAGACAAACTCAAAAAGAATGAAACTCATTTGAAACTAATCCTACCAAACTCGATCAACGAAAACGACACTTTTCAGAGCCACAATGACAATGATGTACAATTTGAATCAAATAAGCAATATGATTCTATTGAGACTGTTTCAGATTTTAATGACCGTCGTTGTGTATAATACACTTGTAATAAGTAAAATAAATATATTAAATAAATACGTTATCAGCAATTTAAAAACAAAAATTACAAATTTATTATTTTGAGTAAACATACACCACACGCGTGTCGTAAATTAGCCACTAAAATACCGAGAAAAGCTCATAATATTATTGTAACATAATAATTCTCATGTGTGTGGAGTTGGTATATGGTCGGTTTATACAGGGTTTATGAGACGAAACGAGACGGTATAATATGAGATTCATGAGAAGCAGAAGAGATGAGTTGAACAGAAATAGATTGCTCGCAGTCGGCGGTTTTTCGCTTCGTTAGTCGAGACCCTTTTCGCAAAAATAATATACACAACAATAATAATATGACAAACGACCGCCGAATCTCGGACAGACCCGACCCAGGCAGAAGAAGATCGGATTTCAGACCGAGATATACAATTACATACTTTCAACAGACCTGCATGGATCGGAGATCATCCGACAACGGAAAGACAAACGAAAGAGTCACAAAACAACGACACGCGAGCCATAAATTTTGTATATAAAATAGCAGGAGCATTTTTTTTTATTTTTGGTGTAAATTCACCCGTTGAAATTGCGTATGTCCCTAATTCAATCCTTAATCATACTTGGACAAAAGATCAAGCTTTAGCTTAAACATTTACATTGGATATAATGTATACTTTAGAATCGTGCAAAAGACATCTCGTACGAACATTTTCTGTTGTTTTTTTACTCTCCACTACTATGGAATAGTGGAGTGTCATGATTTCACAATTTTTAAGAGTATTTTTTTACATCAATTTCTCAATGGGTATCATGTAGAGAGTGCATACTTTGAGTTTCTTTGTGATGTTTTTGTGTGTATGCCGTTATCCGTGTACTGTATGCCGCAAACAAATATGAAAATTTGTATCCTCTGTACAGATCAAACTAAAAGGCCGATGAACTTAATATTGATACCATACATGTGAAGTACATAAACTTAGAGCTGATTAGTCAACGATAGACAACGGTTTATTTTTTCTCAATGTTTCTCTATGATATCATCTGTTAAAACTGAAAAAATGAGATATTTTAATTTTGTTTAAACCATATACAATATTAATAATCTTCAATAAAATTCATTCAAAGTTAGTCAACGTTAAAAGAAAAACATACGACAGTTTGAAAAATTATGTTCATAATAATAGATTTTTGTATGAAAAATATATGTAACAAGAGAATTTTTTTGTGTTTGGCAATGTTTAGTTATTTGATTTCATATTGATATTAGAGTTTAATATTAGCAGGGAGGCTTCATTGTGTAGTGGAGAGTTTAGCGTTGGCCAAAACCCCCTCGTTTCTTCCTAAATTGGCTCAAGAGACACAAAGCCGCATATTCCGTGGTTATAAATTTATATGTGCCCTTCTACAATTAATGGTGGAGGGAAAGATATTGAAAAGACGGAGTATGGTGCGTAAAAGAATATCATGACAAAAATCTCAGACAGTGGTTCGGGATTCCGGATGCGGCGTCACTAATTAGGTTGGCGCAGGATCGCTAGGAATTTGGTGTGATGGTGGCCAACCTCTGTTTGGAGCGGCACAAGAATAAGAAAAAGAAATGGAATCTGGCTCGATTGTTTTTTTTTTCGTAACATAACAATGAAATGTTTGGATATTTGACTTTTGTGAATATTATCCTCACATTTTGTACAAATAATTAGGTCAATCGGTCATTGACAGTAAAAAGTCCTCTCGTAATCTACATGCTAGCACAACATTAAGTTGCAATATTCTAAATTTTTTTCGGTGTCACTTTATAGAAAAAAATAAATATATTAAAAGGTTTGCGATCCCATTAAACTGTAACAAAATCATAGCCAACAGGGTGGTAAAAGGGAATAAGAAGCGGCCCAACAAGAAAATGGACAAAAAATATAACCAATTCCATTTCAAAGGTTCGTTAATTTAATACGAATTTGAGATACCATAACTAGAATAGAAAAAAGAGTCTAAGTGGCAGCTTTATTCGGCTAAAGAATACCTATCTATTATAATAATATCGGATAAATCATCTCAAAGAAAACGAAAGCGACACCCGAAACCAATTTGTTACGTTGGTTGATCGAACAAAAAGTCGATAACAATGTTTGGTAAACGTAGCTAAACTATAGGTATATTATGTTATCAAAACTTTTGATGTTCTCATGAAAAAAATGTTATTCACATTATCAAAACTAATACATTAAATGAAAAATATAACTTATCATAATTTACTATTTACAATTCAAAAATAATATAGGATACTTTTAAACCTATGAAATAGAAATCTCAAATAAAACAGAGGTCATGCGGGTAGCTTGATGCTTTCAGTAAATATCTCGAGGCAAGGGCGCTATTGGAACGAAATTGTTGGCATAAAAGAACGCTTTACAAATGTATTCTAGAATACATTTTTTTATTAGTTTTATTTTCAAGTACTATTACCGATGTAATCAGTATTTAAATAAATGTATATATCACAGATATCAAATAATAAAATAAATAATACTTGACTGTTTCATCGTCTGGAAAAGTTTAAAATTGCTTCTCGAGCAACTAACAGGCACTATGTCAAATATTAATGTAACACGCACCCAATAACAAGTTGCCACTTTCTGGAGACTTACGATATTAATCGTCTCACAGATCCAGACTGAAAACACAATTAAAAACTGTCTCCACCAGGAATATAACAATAAAATTGATTACTTTATAATTAACATACTATAAAGTAATAAATTTGTGCATGCAATATATCCAACCCGAATAACAACTCTATAGGATCTCTACACCATCAACCAATCATAATATGTACCTTGCAATCTACGACTAATTAGATGATTTTACAATGTAAAATGCAATCGCTACGATTATATTGCACGAAGTGGAATTAACTCCATGATTTTACAGACTCCATAAATGTACGCAATCAAAATATAGAAATGTATCAACGCGAAATATTACAGTGTACAATGTAATAAATTGAAAAATAAAATATCAACATAAGTAGACACTGTCTTTGGAAACGCGGCAAGTAAGTCAGAGAAAAGCATAATAGTTCTTAAATGCACCATTTCATATTGAAAATCTACGTAACAACTTAATTATTAATTCACCTATAACGCCTTGGAATCCAGTATAGTGCTGTGATAAGTTTAATATAAATAAATAAAAACATTGTCTTAAAAGGCTTTGCTTTGTTTATTTTTTTGTCTACATGGAATAATTCTGCTATTTTATCTTCTTCTTTTTTATATCTATTAATTTTTTACGTTCTAATTTTAAAATATATACATAGGTACCATAGTCTCGATTGACATGTATTTGTATATTTTTTTAGCATTATAACTATATTTTCTTTTTTAATTAATATTTTATTTTTTTACTATTTCTTGTGTTTACTTTTTGTATTTTTTTGTGTTATTAATATGTTTACACTTCTTGTTGTTTTTCTTGTGCCTACACTACATACCTATCAATCATTATCTTTAAAGTAAATGCCTCATTAAGGGCGTGCATGTATGTAAAAATAAATAAATAAAACAACGGTCGCAATTCACGAAACCACCTCAATAAATAAATTTAATTAAAAATCAACTAGTACTTACTTAGATATTTCAACGGTAGAAATAAAATCCGTATGTAAAATAAGTGATTATTAACTTGATAAAAT
The DNA here is from genome assembly GCA_963576475.1 of Molanna angustata. NCBI lineage: Eukaryota > Metazoa > Arthropoda > Insecta > Trichoptera > Molannidae > Molanna > Molanna angustata. The sequence continues at coordinate 14,759,825 of OY754975.1, forward strand.
TACTTATGTAGAATCAAAACCATATGGTATATTTCTGTTTTTTCATTTGTTTTCATGTGAAAACAAAATTTTATAAACTGTAAAATACATATTTCTTATCAAATTGAATAATGAAAGAATATTATATTATTAATCTCCATTAAAAAACCATGACTATATATTATTTTTTGAAAAATAAACTAATCACGTATTCCTGCAACGTAATATCATTAAATAAAATAAGCATTTTGTGTAATATGAAATCATTATAGACATTAGCTCAAATACCTCCTCCAATCATTCCTACTGTAATTTCATAATTTACAAAATCATCTTCGTAACGTCTTTTCTCACAGCACAAAAGTGGTCAATGATGACTCGGCACAATTCTTATGTACCTCACTCATCCACTACATCGAGATTCCTTACTGACTTAGTGTATCCCCAGCCAACGAAGTAGCAAATAAATTTATTGGTAAAAAAGTTATAGTTTTTTTTCGTTCATGCCATAACGACATATCCCACAATATAGGATATCCAGCGACAGGTGTGCGAGTGTGCATTATCTTGTTGAAAGAAGCACGACACATGATTAAGACACCCGAAAACGGCTTTATTCTAAACTGGTGCCTTGCTAGATTGATTTGCAGTGAAAGTATCGTGATATCTCAGAGTTATCATGATAAAAAGATGTCGTCAAATATGAACTCATATTTCGTAAACACTAATTTTGTATAAATCATTTATAGTTCTCAGTTTTATAGACGTGTATCGGAAACAAGGTTCTCGTCTCCGGAAAAGGTTTGCAATAGTTACCACGAGGATAGGATAAAACGTTTTAATTAAGTTATTATGGAGTTGAATAAATGTAATGCTTTATTTACTACAAATATACATCAAAGTGGTTCATTTTCAGTACCCTGAGGTACTCCAGAGGAAAGGCAAATTGATCAATAAAATAAATTGCTTCTGTAATTAGAGTTCTCGACGTGTTGCGAGATCAACAATCTCACCTTCAGGATAAAAGCATAATTTACCCAGATTTTCAAAAGTAATCAATCGTCATTTCCTGTCCCTCTATCCCAGTTCATCAAAAGTAATCAATTTTTTTTTTTAAACATGTCTACGTAGGGGACGCCAGCTATTAGGATTTGGGTCCATTTTACTCTTCCGAAGAAGCGCACTACGTAGCGTTGGGAGGGGTTTTCAATCTAGAAATGAGTTTATTAATTCGGATTTTAAAAAGACCCGGGTTGTACGAAGATGGAAACAAAGAATTCGGAAGATTATTCCACAGTCGGGCTGCTGTATTAATAAAGGAGTTCGAGAAGCGACTTGTTCGTATATGTTGAAGGTCCACTGTGAATGGATGCTGCGATTGAGTGAAGCGAGTGACTCTGTTGCGAGTGGGTGGAGGAGGGACCAAAGATGCAAGTTCTTCTGAGCAATTCCCGTGGTAGTATCTATAGAATAAACTTAAAATACCGACTCTGCGTCTGTGTTCTAGTGATTGCAATCCATCAGTCAGTGATGGATCATCAATCAGACGTATAGCACGCCTTTGGACAGCGTCGAGGGTATTCAGTAGGTATTGGGGGGCGCCACTCCAGAGGTGACTGCCATATTCAATAATTGGACGTATTTGCGCTTTGTAGAGTATACAGATCTGGGTCTTAGTAAAATATCTGCGCGCTCTATATAGTACGCTCAATTTTTTGGAGGCGAGTTTCACCTTAGCTTCGATGGTTTCAATGGTTTCATAATCAATGGTTTAATAATAAACAAAATCATAGTAGGCCATTTTCAGGACCTTGAGGTACTCCAGAATAAAAACAATGTATTATGCGTTATTTACTTCTAATGATAAATCTTGTAATAGTTCCCAAATTTTTACAAATATTCATCTCATAGGTACGGAGGATTTTTATGAACATAAATATGACATTTTTTAAATTGTTTACAATAATGCACTTGTATCAATGTGTATGTAAATCGAATATTTTATGATTGCATATAATATAGGTACGCATAGGCACATTGGATATTTAATCACTGCTGGAAGTCAATGATATTGTATGATAAATTAATATCTCAACAGAGACGAAGTTGGACTATTACAGGAGAACCGAGAAATCAAGGCACCTACAGGGCTTACGACCTCTCATGGGCTGATTTACGTGATCGTTTAAAGTGCTTGCGCAACGTTGACCGATTATGCTCATCAATTTATGTAATTTGTTTGAAAGATTCTTTGTTAAGTATTTCTATTATGTAAAAGCTGCTGCTTTCTAAAATACAAGCTTCTAGCTCAAATTAGGAAAGGAAACTTTTTTTGATAACATGTAATATTGTACGTAATTCTAAAATCTATATGTATACCTATATTAATAAAAAATAATTAAAATTCTATACCTATATGTTTCTCATCAAGTGATTGCTTGAAAATATGCTGAGAAAACTATCACCACCTATGGAAGTTACCAATAAATATTTTGAACGCCATCTATTGAAAAATTGGTTCGTAATGATCGCAACGATCATTATTATATTGTGTGTGAGAAAATAATGCTATAACATATATTATGTCTCTTCTGAACCGCGCTAGAATTATTAGTTCATTTTTTATTGTTTCTTTTGAACACGTTATTTCATTGTATACTTTTGTACGTGTTATTTGTAATTAATAGCTAGAATTAGATCTTCCGCTATTATTAATGTCGTGTTTTCATTATTATCTATATTATTGATCAAACTTGCATTCATAGTCACATTGAAACAAATCATCTACAAGAAAACAAGCAATTATTTTATCATATGATGTACATATATATATAATGTAAGTACATAAGTACATGGCGTTAAGTAAATTCAGGTTCTTCTGCAATTTTCTTGCCACTGGTAATTTAAAAAAACACGTATATAATTACTGCTTAATTTTTTTCAACTCTCAAAGGAGGTGTTATGTGTTCACATTTCAATTTTCCCGATGTATCTGGTCCAGTTGTTGGGCAAATGTAAAATATATTTACACCGAAATTGGTGATAATCATCTACCGGTCGACGCATTTATTTAATAACAACGTTGGTAATTGATTTAATGCCACTGGTCTTCGAGGAAGGTCTTTAACGAGTGTTGAAAATATCTTTGACGGTTGTGGCATAATTGAAATTCAAAATTCCAGAACTAAACTGTCAGCAGTTAATTGAATTTTTCGCCCTGTTTGCAAGAATGTTTTATTTGAAACGAAGCGATAAGATTGTTATTTTGTCATGAAACATTAATCAAATTCATGTCCTCAATTAATGATAGTAAAAATGATTGGTAATCATAAAGTGCATTTTTTTAGTCAGGATTATACAGGGCGCAGTTAGCTTATGAGTAACTTTTTGTAGCTCTTCAATACAAAATATAAAAAGGCAAAATTATTTGTAATTTGTTGCATTGTTTATTTATAAATTGAACTAATCGCTCTCAATCTATTAATGACTAATCATCGGATATTGTAATGATGGTGCTTTAGAAAATACCGGTTAGTGTCATTTATGAATAAGCAGTGAAGCGAAAACAATTTTTTTTAACCTACGCGATTTTCACGAATCATCGAATGTAGGTTCCTATTTGAGATTCATGTCAATTTATTTTTTATATTCAAGAAATATTTGAAAAGCGAAAATTAATATAAATTAATATAGGTAAAATTATTTCATTGGCAACGGAACATCCACGAACACGGACAGGTTGGGGTAGGAAACGTATTAAACTTATGGATAACTGGGGGGCAAGTCAAACGGTGGAATCAGAAACCTCATGATAACCCACATCATGGATATAATTATCTCATGGAGTTCTATGAAATCTTGAGATATTATCCATGATATGGGTTATCATAAGGGTTTTGATAAAAAGGCAGACGAAACAAGCGTGTGGAGAAGTATTGTCGAGAAGGCAACGATTGCTCATCAAGATGAACACGACCACGCTGGACACGTTTTTTTCACCGATGTAGATAACGTACAAGAAGTCTATTTCTTATAAAAGCTACGGCGAACGAGTCATAAACCTTGATTTGAATTCATTTCTACTTCTGCCAACTTTGGTGTTTTTTTTTTCTTTTTTACTTTTCAATCTTACATTACCACATTTTACCGGTCCGATATGAGGCGATCCGTCCACCTATCTGCCTGTAGCATTAATATCTGCAACGCCCACAACCGTATAACACCGACCTTTCATTTCTTGAATCTTTCGAGATGGTTCCCTTTGTGTTTTTCAAAATCGCCGATATACTTATAATAATAATGATGAGCTTTCACAAATTTCCAATGTCTCGAGTGGCCGAAAACAGCCATACACCGCACTGACGTGACGTCTCGAGGGGCAACAAAAACGCACAACATATTATCTTTATTTTGCATTATTTTAAAGCCTCATTCAAGGGTTTTACCTTTTTCGTTGATTTTAATCTTTCTAAGGGCAGCTAATGTTTAATAACTCTCCGTAACCATATTTTTTCATGATTATTTAAAATAGTATTGCTGTCAAATTATGCTATGGACTTACTTGAAAATAATAAGACATCGTGGTGTCAAGTTGTTGTAATTTAGTCTCTAAAATTAACCCATCACATTATGATAAAAATTTTATGTTTACAAATCCTAAAAAAAATTACTCACGTCTTTTTTCATAGCCTCTAATATCAGAGTCTTCAGTTCGTTAAGACAGTTGTTGATTCTTGCTCTTCTTCTTTTTTCCATTATCGGTTTATTACTCTGTAACAAAAATTAAATGCATTTTTAATAAAAGAACAAACGAAAAAATAACATTCATATGTATCACTCTTCTAATATTATAATTTAACAATCAGCCCCTCTAGACAACGTGTCATTTAGCTCAAGAAAAGATTACTCGATGTATGGAAGTGACAGTTGTCACGTGACTGGCAACTGTCACTTCCATACATTGAGTTATCTTTTCTTGAGCGTTTCTTTTCGCGTTGTCTAAGGGGGCTGGTTCTTAAATTAATAGAAAAATGCAATAAATGAACATTTACAGTGTTATATATAAAAATTCCTTGAATAACTTTATTCTTTTTCCTTTTATTTTATGTAGCTTCTCGGGCAACTAAAAATTGATATGTCAAATAATTACTTCACACACACCCAATAACAAGTTGCCACATTCTGGAGACCTACGATATTTATCGTCTCACAGATCCAGACTGAAAACACAATTAAAAACTGTGTCTCCGCCGGGAGTCGAACCCGGGACCCTTGGATGAGCAGTCAGATACCTAACCAACTGAGCCATGGTTGAATCACTATTCAAAGTCTTATTCCACATTCAAGTGAAACCGTATTTTTAAAAATATTTGAACCGCAATTCAATTGAAATCGATTTTGAACTCTACTTCGTACGACAGCATCGAATTAACTTATTAAAAGTTGTCATGATCACAGAACAGTTAGCGAGGCACGGAACACGTGTGTGCCTCGTGATAGTTCTGTCAAACCTTAGCACTTATGCACTTTTTGACATTCGATATTTTTGTTTGAATTCAACGTAAAATGTGAAATGTCAATTTGAACCAGTGTTCAACTACCCCAGTCGCCAGTTCAATTTGACATTTGAGTTGAATCACGGTTCAACTCTTATCCGTGTTTATAAATAAGCAAAGTGATCAAATTGGGTTCAACCGTAATTTAATATTTAAACCACGAATATAAATAACACTAACAATGTTTTAAACATGTACACGCATGATAAATAATAAATCCACACATTTTCACATATTGTCCAATCCTATCTTTTCTATGTTTTTTTTTATTTTTCTCTGAGGGGAATCTGAATTTTCTTTTCTTTTTCTTTTCGCTATGTATCTTTTTGCTTCTATAATATACAATGTTGACTAACTTTTTGATCTGGTTGGTTGGAAGAAATTGCCTAACGACAACAATACCGGCAGTGTTATATATTTAATAAAGCATAAACCAATGCAAAACCAAACTGATGGTGATTGATAGAGCATGTAAACTTCCCCCAATAAACTCTCTAAACCATCTTGAGATAGTACATGACTTCACATATCTGGGTTCCAACATATGTGACACCGGTGGTTGTGAAGCGGAAGTGAAAAGACGCATCGCCATGGTAAAGGGAGCACTGGGAAAGCTCACAAGAGTATGGAAGGACAGGACCATCACGAAAAACACGAAGGCTAGACTCATCAGGGTTCTGATATTCTCGATGTTCCTGTATGGTGTGGAAACATGGACACTGAGGGAGTCAGAGCGAAAGAGGATCGATGCTTTCGAAATGTGGTACTGGAGGCGTATGTTACGCATCCCATGGACAGCCAGAAGAACGAATGTGTCAATTCTAGACGAGCTGAAAATCGAGGATCGTCTGTCGACGATATGTTACAGTCGTATCCTTCAATTCTTTGGACACATTGCCAGAAGGGAACCAGACTGGCTCGAGAAGCTTGTTGTGATGGGCAGTGTGGAAGGACGGAAATCTCGTGGTCGCTCACCGACCAGATGGAGCGATTTGGTTAAGTCCACAATGGGGTCTTCGGTGACTGGTGCTCTGCATTCAGCCTCAAACAGATTGGCATGGAGGTAGGCCATACGTGTGGCGACGGACTACAGTCGCTATCCTCAGTCATGAGGAAAGGGACGAATATAACATATAAGAAGATAAAAAAACAATTAACGCTGTCCATATTCATAAGAATGAGTAATAAATACATTAAGCCAGAAAACACAACCAATTCGATGTTTCCTGGTGGCCAAACCAACAGCTTTCACAGGTAAATATACATGGGTATAGATGGTGATATAATAAACGCTTCATTAACGAAAATTCCACAGTCCGATGGGTGTGACGTAAAACCATGAAATTGAAATATTTTCAGTAGATACTGTTCGCCAGGCCTCGCTACGTTCCTTTAAAATCCGTGTAATTAAGAAATAACCATCGATGACTTTAATTATAAAAAAATCACGTAATATTTTTTATGAAACAAATATTTACTGTATCTAATATTTAATTTATTAAATATGTCGACGGACAATACAACATGGTATCGCAGTAGCGGAATGGCTTAAAGAAGCCGAAAATCTTGGCTTGCCTATGAATATTATGTTAAGAAATTCAAGAACTTATATTTATTTATTTGTTTCATTGCAACCATACTACAAGATTACAAATTAAACTATTTGTAGATACGATGCTTTACAGGGCTCCAAATATAACATTATTTTAGAATGAGATTTTAAAAATATTTTTCACGACCACGATGTTAAAAAAAAACATTAAATTTTCGACATTTCCCAATTTTCTTCCAGGGTTTGCCTAGTCCGAAGGTTCTAGCCTCGCCATGGGTGACATAGAATCAACTCCATCATGACATACAATAAAACATTCTGGATGATGTTCTTCCATCAGGTTAGTATTAAAATATCTGACATTATAACTAGTGTAAGAGATGAATAGCAGGGGTAGCCTCAGAAAGGGATGGCATGACCATATGAATGAAATTAAAAAAAAGGAATCATAAGAAGCTTGAACTATCGACAACTATGTATGATACGATGGATGGATGTAAAGGAAGCCAGGAATGTGTGCCAAAATAGAGGAGTATGACATTCGGTTCTCTCTGCTTACCCTATAAGGGACATGGCGTGATGGTATCTATGCATGTACCTAATATTAATTAACTAATAAACTAAATATCCAGCTTCGAGTCGTAAACGCAAGAATTATCTTTGTTGGGAATCGATGCATGCATGAAAATCAAACGATCACTCTGTTACAAAATTCAACGAGACGGTCAACATCGTACATCTCTAAAATGTGGCAACTTGTTGTTGGGTGCGTGTTATAATTATGTTTGACATAGTATCCGAGAAACAATATATAATAAATAAATAAAAAAACTATATAAAAATTCATGCTTCAATGCAATTTATGTGTGGCGGTATTATAAGACAATGAATAATTTATATTTTTTACTCTCCACTACTATGGAACAGCGGAGAGTCGTGATTTCACAATTTTTAATCGTATTTTTACATCAATTGCTCAACGGGTATCATGTAGAGAGTGCACATTATGAGTTTCGTCGTGATGTGTTTGTAATGTATGGCGTACGCCGTATCCTTTTTGTGTCCTATCTACATTATAAACTGTAAGTACGATCGATTTCATATTTACATCTGTTTACATCATATGTTGAGCATAGACCTAGAGCTGATTAGATTTCCATAGACAACCTTTAATTTTTTTCTCTATGATTTCATCTGTCAAAATTTTCAAAATGTTCGCACGGTCTATGGAGATTTTTTATTTTTTTTTTTTGTATTTTTATATAATACAAATACACTATTCAAAAATGAATTCAAATATTTTCAACATTTAAAGAAAAAAATCTATAAATGAAAAAAAAACATTAAATGTGAAATTACATTCGTATTTGTATGAAAAATGTAGGAACAGAAGTAAAATAGCTTCTGTATGGGAAAATTGAGTTATCGACATCATATACATATCGACTTCTTAGCTGTGAGGTACCGGTTAAGAATAGTGCTTCCACTCATTTCTTTTATTTTTCCAGTGTCCCGTAAGAGCCGGGTAATCGAAAATACATCTGGCAACAATAACATCTCTCGTCGTTCATCAATGAGGTTCACCACCAATTCTGAATGTAGTGCCTTTTTAGGTTAGACGAGACTGGTGTGTGGGTATACACGCATGTGTTGTTTCTGTTTATAAGATAATGCACACCCACTCAACTATCGCTCGTTATCCAATATTGTGGGATATACCGTGATGGTATGAATGAAAGAATGACTTCATATTTATATTTTATGTGTTTCTATAGACAAGTATATTTTTTACTCTTCCCTTAATACTATCATGCCATCTTCCTCGCGGGATAGACAGGGAGAACCGAACACCACATTCTTCTATCTTGACACATATTTAATAGAAATGTACTTCATAAAAATGCATTTAGGGATCGTTAACCTTTCAAGAAGAAAAAATTGAACACTTACTATGTAGTGAGAAGAGAGTTAAGTGTTGGCCACAACCCACTCCTTTTACCTCTGTGTTAAATTATTATTCAAGAATCATCCCAATAAGACGAAAGAAGCTGTTTCGCTGGACCTAGTTACCTGTATTCACATATCACATTGTTGACGGTGACATACGATAATTGTTGAAATAATTGATATTTTTCGTAACGGGTTTCGCCCACAGAAGACTTCATTCGACTTGTAAAGTACCATTCTGAGGTTATTTTCAACACTCTATAAGGCAATAACTTCCATTCGACATTTTCATTTAACTTATTTTCATCACACACCAAATTATTCATTGGGATATCTGTATTCAGGACTGTCATGTCCCATGATGGGAGTAATATGCACGCATCATAACAGAGTGGCAGCAAACACTAGTAGATTTCGTTTTTTTTTTTATTAACATCAGCTATAAGAATTTGGGTCCATTATACTCTTCCGAAGAAACGTAGCGGTGAGGAGGGTTTTGCAATCTTCTCGAGAAAATTTATAATTCGGGTTTTAAAAAGACCCGGGTTGTAAGAAGGTGGAAACACAGAATTCGGGAGATCGTTCCATAACCGGGCTGCTGTGTTAATAAACGAGTCATTGGATCAATTCTGGGCAAACCTCTTTAGGAGTTATGGCCTATCTATTTGGATCATCGTTGGGCAATCCTCTTTAGGAGTTATGTATGGCCGATCTATTTGGATCATTGTCGGGCAAACCTCTTTAGGAGTTATGGTCTATCTATTTAGATCATTGTCGGTCAAACCTCTTTAGGAGTTATGGTCTACCTATTTGAATCATTGTCGGGCAAACCTCTTTAGAAGTTAAGGTCTATCTATTTAGATCATTGTCGGTCAAACCTCTTTAGGAGTTATGGTCTATCTATTTGGATCATTGTCGGGCAAACCTCTTTAGGAGTTATGGTCTATCTATTTAGATCATTGTCGGTCAAACCTCTTTAGGAGTTATGGTCTACCTATTTGAATCATTGTCGGGCAAACCTCTTTAGAAGTTAAGGTCTATCTATTTAGATCATTGTCGGTCAAACCTCTTTAGGAGTTATGGTCTATCTATTTGGATCATTGTCGGGCAATCTTCTTTAGGAGTTATGGTCTATCTATTTGGATCATTGTCGGGCAATCTTCTTTAGGAGTTATGGTCTATCTATTTGGATCATTGTCGGGCAAACCTCTTTAGGAGTTATGGTCTATCTATTTGGATCATTGTCGGGCAATCTTCTTTAGGAGTTATGGTCTATCTATTTGGATCATTGTCGGGCAATCTTCTTTAGGAGTTATGGTCTATCTATTTGGATCATTGTCGGGCAAACCTCTTTAGGAGTTATGGCCTATCTATTTGGATCATTCTCGAGCAAACCTCTAGGAATTGTCTCGTTTCTCCGACTGGATCTGTGAGACGATTAATAGTCTCCAGAAAGAGGTAACTTGTTATTGGGTAAGTACGTGTTAAATTAATACTTGACATAGTGTACCTATCTGTTTGTTGCCCGAGAAGAAATATAAAATAAATAAAAAATGACATTATTAATTTAATAAGGTAATGCACACCCGCAAACCCGTCGCTGGTTACCCTTCATTGTAGGATGTGTTGTAAAGGTATGAATGAATGAATGAGTTATCGTTATTTACACTGAAAAATAAATATGACGACTGAACTGGGTACCTGCGTTTTAGCCCAACCTTTGTTATCAGTTACAAAAATTTATCTATTTATACTCTACAGTTTGGCTGTGTGCACAAAACATTAGTTTAGAAAACAAAATGTTTTGAAGTCACTATAGTTTGGTTAATTTTAACATGAAATTTTATTACTATTTACAAACTTTGTTTTCAGTGTAATTGCGAAACATTCAATGCTTGTTGGTTGGCTGGCTGATATCTCTCTATGGATGGTCCTCGTATGCCTACCTATATGGAATGCAACAGTCGCACCAATAAATACCAGCGGATTGCGATAAAAACTTGTACACTTTAAAATTGCCGACTTATTTTTTTTCGCTGTGCCAACAACGTAAAAGATCAGCGATATGGATCAATCAGGCGACCAAATACATGTACTCGGGCCATTTATGCACTCCCGAATCAATCAAAAAAGTTAAATATGAAATGCACCCATGCCCTTGTAGAGCCGCGCACTTCGCGTAGGTACGAAGCATTTAAAATAATTCACAGTGCTTTTCGCGCACAAAAAATAACTATTAATAAAAATGATAAAACAATAAATAAAACCGCAACGTACTCGCAATAACATTATATCTAAAGCTTTTTAAGGACAACGCGCCCATATAAGAAGACAATATGAAATTTTGTTCAAAATTTAACGCTACGTGACGCTGAAAGTAATGTTTATACGCCGAGGGGTTTCTTAAAATTGTTTACTTTTCATAAATGATAAAAAAAATAAGACCAATTAGTCCTTGGACTACATAATATGAATAGCCCTGGTCCATATTTATTTTAATGTTTTAAAATAAATGTCTAGATTCGTTGTGTGTTTTATTATTACAAAACAAATCTATACACAGTAAAATTCTATTTGTTTATCACAATAAACACAAATAACTAATAACATTATATAAAATCGTGATTCTTATTATATATAAATAGGAAGACTGCTTTTATCCGGTATAACTTTTATTGATTTACAGAGAAACTCATAGACACTTTTATAATATTTTGGTTTATACTAACCATTTTTTAGGACTTGCTTTTAATCTTTATAGAATAATTATTACAAACCTATTCAATATATTTTTAAATACTTAATGTAGGAAGATGTATAATATGTACTTGTTTATCAAGGACATATTCATTAAAAAAAATATCCTGCCAGAATCGATTTTGTTCACCTTTAGTACAAGCATTTATGTTTAATTTGGGGAATGTATGGGGATGTATATGTACTTTTTACTACAAGGACATATTCATTATTTTTAAGAAATAAGAATTAAAGTATTAATTATTCTTTTAGTATTATTTTTTTAACGTATTAAGTCATATTATATCTAAAGTAATAAAGCAATCAAAATGTTAGTGTTTGTGTGTGTGTATGTGTGTGTGTGTGTGTGTGTTTGTCTCACGCCTTCTGAAAAACCAAGAGCATCAAAAAATCTAATTTATGTGCGAACGTGTACCTGTATACCTGATGCAGTGTCACGCTAAAAATAATGCGATAAAAATGCTGAATTTTAAAAATATTTCAATAATTATTTTTTTCATACAAAATTTTCCAAGTCGTATCTGTCAAAAAAGTGTACATTTTGCACGCAAATATCTGTTAGTTTAAAAGTTAGAAGTACGTATTTACACGAAGAAAATATATTTTCAAATATAACTTAGCGTTTAAGTGAAAAACATGGTGAATATTTTGTATAATTATAATGTTAAACTTATTTTTAAAGTAAGCGTTTTGTACATAAACGCCGCCATTTTAATATCTTTTCATACAATATTTCATTTTCCCACCGAATGAATATGTTCTTGAAAATAATAAACCTTTGAAATAAATGTAATTATGAAATAATAAAATGAAACACAAGACATTACGGCAAGTTTTAAGACATATATTGTAAAAATGTGTTTATTATTAGTTAAGATGTAGGCATAATAAAATTGCATAATTTGTAAATAATATTTGATTTTTCTGACAATTTTCATTTTTATGGCATCGAACAAACCAATGTAGGTACCTACATATTCAAAAAAGTCTCAAACCATTTGATATTTTTAAAGTATTGGAATGGTTACTATGGTAACGGAAAGATTCTGATATTCAAATTAAATTTGTTATGAATAGAATTTCTTTAGAATATTGTTGTAGGTAGGTACCTACCTATTACTATTTACTTACAAATCAACAATATACTGATTTCCTATCGGAAAATTGTATGCGATGTGCTCCTAAACCGTTTGTCCGATTACAATGAAACTTTGGTGAATTGTCGAGCGTGTGCCCGGGATGGTTTCTGGATTTAAACTTTTTTCTTATTCTTCTTTTTCTTCGTGTATTTGGTCATTTAACCTATGAAGGGGGAGTATCCTGGGAGAAGAAGGTCCAACTGTCCTTCCATCTCTTCGCAGGTCTTCCAAGACGGTTTCTGGATATAAACTTTTTTCTTCTTCTTTTTCTTCATCGTGCATTTGGTCATTTTACCTATGAAGGTGGACTATCCTGGGAGAAGAAAGTCCAATTTTCCTTCCATATCTTCGCAGGTATCTGGATTTGAACTATTTTCTTCTTCTTCTTCGTGTATTTAGTCATTTTACCTATGAAGGTGGAGTATCCTGGGAAAAGAATGTCTTTTCATCTCTTCGCGGTTCTTCCAGGATGGTTTCTGGAATGAAACTTTTCTTAACCGGCTGAAGAGACGGGATGTAATGAAGGGAAGGGACGTAATGAGGAATTGAAGGGACGGGAGGTACTGAAGGGCCTGAAGGGACGGGAGGTACTTAAGGGAACGTGTACCTGTATACCTGATGCAGTGTCAGGCTAAAAATAATGCGATTAAAATGCTGAATTTTAAAAATATTTCAATAATTATTTTTTTCATACAAAATTTTCCAAGTCGTATCTGTCAAGAAGTGTACATTTTGCACGCAAATATCTGTTAGTTTAAAAGTTAGAAGTACGTATTTACACGAAAAAATTTTACTTTCAAGTATAACTTAGCGTTTAAGTGAAAAACATGGTGAATATTTTGTATAATTATAATGTTTAACTTATTTTTAAAGTAAGCGTTTTGTACATAAATGCCGCCATTTTAATATCTTTTCATACAATATTTCATTTTCCTACCGAATGAATATGTTCTTGAAAATAATAAACCTTTGAAATAAATAAAATTATGAAATAATAAAATGAAACACAAGACATTACAGCAAGTTTTAAGACGTATATTGTAAAAGTCTGTTAATTATTAGTAAAGATATAGGCATAATAAAATTGCATAATTTGTATATAATATTTGATATTCCGGACAATTTTTATTTTTATGGCATCGAACAAACCAATGTAGGTACCTACATACATATTATTCAAAAAATGTCTACAAACCATTTGATATTTTTTACATGTTCTATGGTTACTATGGTAACGGACACATTCTGATATTCAAATAAAATTTGTTATAAATCGAATTCGAATTAATTTAGAACATCATTGTAGGTAGGTACCTACATACCTAATACTACTTGAAAACCAACAATATACTAAGTTCGTATAGGAAAATTATTAAACTATCTTAGGTTAACTACAATACACATGTCATTCAATCTACAAACTATTTCCTATAGTGAAATTCTTCTTTTATTTAAGTAGACCTTTGGGTGATTTTTTATACAAACTATTTCTTGGAGTTTAATTCTTCTTCCTCATCTTTTGTGAAGTCATTTGGGACAGTTCATAAATAAACTATTTCCTATAGTCAAATTTTTCTTTTTCTTAATTTATGTAGACCTTGGGTGAGTTTTTATACAAACTATTTCCTATAGTCTAATTCATCTTCTTCCTCTTCTTTTATGTAGCCCTTTGGGTGAGTTTTTATACAAACTTATTCCTATTATCTAATTCTTTTTCTTCTTATTTTATGTAGACCTCTGGGCCAGTTTTGATACCAACTATTTCTTTTAACGTATTTCTTCTTTTTCTAATTTTATGTAGACCTTTGTTGAATTTTGTATAAACTAACTTCCTATAGTCTTATTTTTCCTCTTTTATGTAGACCAAGGGAGAGTTTTCATGCAAACTTTTCCTTTAGTCTAATTCTTCTTCGTCTTATTTTATGTAGACCTCTGGGCCAGTTTTGATACCAACTATTTCTTTTAACGTATTTCTTCTTTTTCTAATTTTATGTAGACCTTTGTTGAATTTTGTATAAACTAACTTCCTATAGTCTTATTTTTCCTCTTTTATGTAGACCAAGGGAGAGTTTTCATGCAAACTTTTCCTTAAGTCTAATTCTTCTTCGTCTTCTTTTATGTTTTACCTTTGCGTTAGTTTTTATACAATCTATTTCCTGCGTTAGTTTTTATACAATCTATTTCCTGCGTTAGTTTTTATACAATCTATTTCCTGACGTATAATTATTCTTCTAATATGTAGACCTTTGGGTCAGTTTTTATATTAACTACTTTCTATAGTCTAATTCTTCTTTTTCTTATTTTTTGTAGATCTTTTGGTTAGTTTTTATACAAACTATTTCCTTTAGTCTAATTCTTCGTTTTCTTATTTAATGTAGACGTTGGGTGAATTTTATATAAAATATTTCCAATATTTCAATTCATCTTCTTCTTCTTTTATGAAGACCATTTGGTCAGTTTTTTATATAATACATTTACTATTGTGTAATTCTTCTATTGGATCTTTTATGTAGACCATTGGGTCAGTTTTTATTACAAACTATTTGTTATAGTCTTATACTTATTCTTTTTTTTTCATTTAGTCTTTTGGGTTAGTTTTAAGTCTTATAGTCTATTGTATAGAAATATTATAAACAACATGCACACTTGACGAAAATACATAAAACGAATGGGATGTGACCATCACTAGAATCTTCTCAATACTTTTTTTCAATCGAAATTTACACCATTTATTATATCATCATATATTGCTTAATTTTCAATAACTACATATTTGATTTTGATGACAATATAATAAAAAATCGGGGTTGTGGCCATTACTGGACTCTTCACAACGTTTATATTCAAATTAAAAACTATTTAAGTCTTCTTCTGTAATGTAGATCAGTTTTATTGTGCAAAAATATAATAATCTATAGGTATGCACACTTGACGAAAAATATAAAAACGAATGGGATGTGACCAACACTAGAATCTTTTCAGTACTTTTGTTTATTTAATTTTTAAGCCATTTCTCATCATCCAAAATTACTAAATATTTAAAACACATTTGCGTTCGATGACAATATATAAAAATAGGGGTTGTGGCCAAATCCAAACTCTTTACAACGTTGTCTCTTTATAATCAGTCATATTTAAAACCATTGACCATAGTCCATGCGTGCAGAAATTGTATGTACCTACTTATATATAAAAACAAATGGGTTGTGGCCATCACTTGAACATTTTACATCGCTTAAACTCAATTAAATTTCAAACAACTTTTTCATACTACGAATTAGCAAATATTTTTTATGACAATATTATATAAACGAATGCTTATTCCTTCACTAATTTACATTCTTGGCCAACGGCGGGACATAAAAGCTAGTAAGACATGAACAAACAATTTCAATGAACTAATTCGTTTAACAAAAAAAATCACATTTTTATCCAAGTTTATAAATAAATTAATTAAAAGATTAAATAGTGAGTATGCATACCTACTATCAACTTACATCATTTTCAATATCTGTATGTTTGTTTGTCCGCGTGACGCTGTTAATATCAATTATCGACGTAATGGCGCATCGATCACAAAATTCAAATATTAGAAAATAATCGGTTAAAAAAAGGGTTTTTTTTTAATTGAATAATGTGAGATAAGCGGTTTTAAAAATATGGTTCGAATATCAGGAACGCATAGAATAAGGCGGGAACTAGAAATAATGTATGTGTATGTATGAGAGAGGGTACATGTGTAATGTGTATGTGTGTATGAAAGATTGATAAACCGATATTGAGACATTCAAATTTTTCTTTACTTTACTTGCTCATGTTGTCATTTATGTATAAGAATAATAAATTATAATGATGTCTGCTTATCAAATAGCTACATAAAATTAAAAAAAATATCCGTCTAAATCCGTCATTTTTGACGGGTTATTATAACTAGTTCTATAAATAATTGGCGTGAAAATAATTTCAAGGTACGTGTTCAATCAACATGGATATGCAAAAAATGCGGTATGAATAACAACGCGTCTCCAAAGGCATTCGGTTAAGTCCATCTTCAGATCTGTTATAGACTCTTGGAAAAGCGGGTTCGCATGTATAGTTTTACCAAGTATTCCTTTAATCAAGCGATAATAGTTGAGGAAGTCACGTCTCAACAAACCACCATAATATCACTTGAGACAGTCAACTATTCAATAATTGAATTTAGTCAACAATTTAACACAAAAATTATAATGTGTATGCTAGTGAAATATCAATATTCCAGAAGACGCATGAAAATAGAATTAACGCGGTTGAAATGAAGTACCTACCAACCTACGACGAATGTGAAGTAAAACGATGGATGACAGAGCAAGAAATCAGTATAACGGATAGCTGAGAGACGCCGGCTTTTGAATAGTGCTTGCACTCTTATTATCATCGTTTTGAATAGTGCTTGCACTCTTATTATCATCGTTTTGAATAGTGCTTGCACTCTTATTATCATCGTTTTGAATAGTGCTTGCACTCTTATTATCATCGTTTTCGGGTGAACGAGCTGTAAGAGACGTAAAATCGAAAATACAACAGGCAAAATAACATCACATAATATTATATCAACAATTTGCTTCGCCAACCAATCTGAATGATGCTTTTTTTAAATGCAAACCCGCACATCTGTCGCTGGTTGTCCCACATTATGTGATATGCCGTGTTAGGATGAATGAATGAACATTCGTAAAAAAAATAGCGGTGTACCGACATATTTTTTGTAACAAATAATAATTGTCCAGTGCGGTTAGCACGATATGGCGTTAATAAGAAATGCACAGATACTCGGTAATCGTACATATGTATGTAAATAAAACCGCAAAATAAAATATGCAACTGAAATGATATAATAACACAATGTTGGTGAGCAAGTTCAGACCAAACACAGGCGCTAATCTTGTGGTTTGTTCTCAGAAAATTAATTGAAACGTGGACACTGGACACCAACTACTTATCGAATTACCCAGAATTAACCACTAAATTACACTTGTGTAGGTAAAAAGAGGGTAAAATTACGTACCTGCCAACTTTTGAGATTTTTTTTGACATCTCAATAGAGACGATGTTGGAATATTATAGAAAAACCAGGAACTCAAGGCACCTATAAGGCATACGACCTGTCATCGACTGGTTTACGTGATCACTTTATGCGCTTGCGCAACGTTCACCAATTATGCCTTCTTATTGAGTTCCCTTATCAATGCAATTTTTGAAAGTTCTATATATTTTAGTAATGAGAATAAGATCGTTTGAAAATAAGACGTTTTTACTATCGCCATCTACGAAGTAATGAAGAAACCTTTTGTAACGCCATCTATTGAGAAGTTGTTTTTTTTTGTAAACTTTCGAAATTTCTTGACATTTTTTTATTTATCACAATACACATTGATTGAAACTTCAAACGAGTTTCTTTAATTCTTTTTTTGTATCAATTCTCGGGCAACTAACAGCTACTATATCAAATATTTATTTAATGTGCAACTTATCGTCATTAATCGTCTCACAAATCGAGACCGAAACACGGTGAAAAACTGTTTCTCAAGCGGGAATCGAACCCGGTACCTTCGACTAAGGATTCAGATATCAACCTGAGATACTAAAGCCGACAACTACATAATAATATGATAATTCCATATTTAGATAGACTGAATAAAAAACAATAACTGGATTTATTTACACACATATACCTACACATCCTTACACTCATACGTACACACATACATACACTCATGCACTAGCATTCAGATATAAATATTTTTCATATGTAGCTTTAAGTATGTAAGCACAGCAGTCAAAATTTATTGTTAATAATGTGGAAATTTGTTATTGGTTTTAGTCTTATACTAATGCATTCATTCATTCATACCATCACGGCATATCCCACAATGTGGGGTAACCAGCGAAAGGTGTGCGGGTGTGCATCGCCTTATAAAAGGGAGAACAATACATCTATGTATACCCACACACCAGTCTCGTTTCACCAAACTATATAATAAATGTTATTATACTGTAAATTTCCCGAAAATGAAATAAAATAAAAAAATAAATAAAAAGTCGGTACTAATTGCTACTTGAAAAGTTTGATGTCATACAAATCATACTTACTTGGATTTTCGTCGTGGGATATATTATTTTATAAAATATAGCTATCGCATTGTTTTCCAATAAATTATTGAGTAAACAATAATAAAAAATATTTCATCGTATTCAGAATGCTTTATCAGTTCTATATCTATTTCACACACACGCATACACATTACATATTATTACTCTCTCCGTCACGCACGCACCTACACTAAATACACTTTTTTACTGTCTTGTTTTGATATTATACGTAAGTGGTACAATATGTCTTATTTTTATTTAGGTTTATTTTTTTACAAGCAGGCAGCATAAAGCTGATGTGCTTGAATGAGTCCACAGTGTCACTGTAATACATCTAGTCCTTTTCATAATTGTATGCAAATACTGTGTTTTGTACTTTGTAAAATAAAATAAAGCAGTTGATTAGTTACGGAAAACATATTATCTTTGTATGACAACTCGAATTAATATATTTCTTGAATAAATATAGAATTGGTTTTATTTCTGCCAATATTTCCCTATTATTTGATTCATAATTAAAATCTGAAAAAAATCGCATTCAATTTGCAAAGTAATCGCTTTTATAGAAGACAGCCGTCTGCGCCACACTCTGTCATAGCGGTAGCTTGAATATATTATAATGATAATAATGGCGACAGAATAGTATAAGGCACACATACCTACCTACACAGTAATGATATTATACCCACGCAGAAAAATAGAAGATGAATCTCACACAGCACCGTGGGAAACACAACACTAGACCAGTTTATAGTTAGGTGGACGTGGATTATCGCATCGTCAACTCGTAAAAATTTCGTGAAAAAAATTGTAGTGTTTATTTTTCCGAATATTAAAAGAGTCACCAAAAAGCCACACATGTCGCTTATCGATTGGCCATGAAAAAATTCCCGCTAGGAATTTCATTTAAATGCTGTTATATCTGTAAGGTTATCAAATTGTCACATTATTTTGAATGTCAGGAAATGTGACTAAAGCTCAACTCTTCTTTTCAATTACAATCAGTGAGACTGTGAAATAAATCAGCTATTAACTATGAAATATGACAGGGCTCAAATCCTGCATCTATCGATTTCGTTCATCTTTGGCACAAGTATTTACTTATTTGAGGCATCGTATGAGGATGTATTACGTAATAGTTATACAATAATTATATGGACCAGGTGATCGGTGATCTGCGCTGTAGCAAACACTATGAGATGAGCAAGCTGACAGATAGTTTGTTGATAGTATGTTTTGAGGACTTAGTCGTTCTTGATAAAAAGAAAGTTGAGTCATAGTGATACATCATTTCAATCTGGGCAAAAATATTAGCAATGAAGATAACTACGTCATCTCAATATAAGACAAATTATTAATCTTAAATGATATTCCTTCTACTTCCATTAATTCTTTATATGTTTTCCTCACAAATCTTAAAATAAGTATGATAATTCGACCTCGTTGATATATACAAAGTGCAGTTAATATCGCATAAGATAAAATAATTATAAACCTTTGTACTTTTAATATTGACAAACACTATGATATATAAGTAATATACATAGACTAAGTAATTGAGTAACGTCCGTCTATACTAGTAAAAAGCGCATAAATCAACGTAAGTTTATCTAATTCCACGACAAACTCTGACACTTGACATAGCACAAAACAACTTGTAGTGATGAGCGAATTAGTCTTGATTTTGGTCTTTCATTGTATAAGACTAAGAGTATCGCAAACCATGGGTACGAGAAGAACCTTATAATTCTATAAGACATATAACAACTGTTACAAGCAGCACCTAGAAGATGGTGGTTAAGGACCAAGAATCATTAAATATTTAAATACTGGAGCCTTGCAGTTAGGCAAAATGTTGATATCTACACATTATGAAAAATCTTTAAAAAATTGAAAATGATATAATAATGAATTCCAAATTACCAATTGTAAGTTGCAAAAAATGCACAACTCTTGGACTGAGACCAAAGTCGAAACAGAAAATATTATGATATATGCAAGACCAATCGGGGGGGTAAGTCTGGTCCAACCGGCGAAATCAATACCCTCACGATTACCCATATCATGGATATAATTATTATATGGAGATCTATAATATCTTTAGATGTCACAGAACTCCATATGATAATTATATCCAAGACATGGGTAATCACGAGTGTTTTGATTTCGCCGGTTGGACCAGACTTGCCTACGCTGATCTTGGTTTTGGTCTAGCATTTGCTCATCACTTCAAACGTGCAAGCAAACACAATAATTATTGCAAAACCAGTTGCTTCGATTCTTCGAGGATATTTATCACCGTAGAACAGATCACACCCAATTAATTTTGCACAAAACAAACAGGGACGTTCATTATTTTTCCTATGTGATAATTACACAATTGAAAATACATTTTAAAAATATATTCTATGAAAATAATGGAAGTATAGCTATTTCGCTCTGTCTCATTTAAAATCTCCTTTCGAGATCTTCTTGTGAACATCCGCAGTTTTGACGATGAATTATGATACCTACAGGAATACCAGGAAATCAAATTTGCGTGTAGGTATCGACTGTTGATTTTATACAAACAGAAATTGTGTAATTAAACGTAATTTAATGGCTCAATCAACTGATTGTTGATTGTTTTTTCCCCTCAAAATCACTCTCAGACTGAGAAGAAAATACCGGTTACCTTAAAATTGATCAATCAAATGTATCTTTATCGATGCTGGACAAATTACCGAGAATCGGTCAATTTGCTTTGTAAATTCGAGCAATTCATTAATATCTCAAACCTTATATTATTAAAACCATATCATTATTTGCAAGTGTAAATTGCCAATAAAATGTCTGCACTTTTGCATAATTGAAGCAGCCAATAAACTGGATATATCCATACATATGAAAATATATAAAGCTTTATATACTCGTAGTTTTTACAAATATGTTGTTTTTTGCAGATTTCCTACATAATTACATTTGCCATCAGAAAAACATTATGTCATTAAGATCGTGTGTATTTCACAGTAACGATTTTCGATTTTACTTGGTTAATTAAATAATTTCCACTTAAATTATAATTATAGTGGATAGTTTACTGTTAAACTCCGTAAAGTGTCGTACTTTGAACATATTCTGACAGGTGAAAAATATGTCATCCTTCAGCTTGAGGGTCGTAGAGGCAGCTTTCCTGGCTGCGAAACATCTAGGAATGGACCGGTATGAAAACTGTGGAGGAGCTGTTTCGCACTGCACAGGACTGGGATGCTTTCTCTATGGTGGCCGTTAAAATCGGGGAGACCTGACATGGCACAAGAAGAAGAAGATAGTGTTGGCCATTACCCATCCCTTTTGTTATACATTTCTCAACGGGTAATTTTTCAATAATAATAAATTGGGATAATTTTTATAGCGCCGTTTTTGTGATAACCTCACCTCAAGGGCGCTTTGAATATAACTATTACAGGTTTTTGTAAGACTCGCGGAAGAAGCCATACATCAGTATGCTCCACAGATATGTTTTTGTTAACTCCAGTGACAATCTATAATAACATGGTATGTACCTACTGTAAATTTCGTCATTAAGTCTCTGTATATTATGACACATGGCATACTTTAAACTATAAATTCGATCAACTTCATATCACTTATTATATCACAAAGCGAATTTATTTATAACTGACTATTTTTCCATTTATTTTTAAAAAATTTATCTGTCAAAATGCTCACATTCTGGAAATCTGAGTTTTTAGGGTTTGTTTAAACATGTATACAATAGAAATAATGTACCTCGTAAAAATGCATTCAGGAATTTTCAAGCTTTCATTAACAGAAAAGTACACGGTAAATATGTAGTGGAGAATTTTGTTTTGGCCACAATCCATTAATTATTGACTATCGAATATCGGAAGTACCTTAAGGGACAGTTCTTGGACCAAATTTGAATATTTTATACATAAAAATAACTATCTTGTAAAAAATAAACTAGTAGGTATATTTAGTTATTTAACTAAATAAACTACTTTAGTTTAGTTTAACTCGTTTAGTTTAGTTTACCCAGTTGTTTGTGTAGTTCACATATCGTGTTCGCTACCTTCGGCTTAAGTGCCTTTAACATCCAGACAGGACATGAATATCACACATACAATAAAAACATGTATGATTGTTATCATTACAGTGGCAACCCTGACTACATCCGCTTTTGCTCCCGACTCGTGTGTGTGCATATAATTAGAAGAGACCTCGACAGTTCACACGTAGGCAGAAGTGATTAGCTCGCGCACGTGCCCAATGTCTTATCTTCCCAACTATCATTAAACATCTACACCATAACACTGTGACGTTGATGACACCTTCAAATCAAACGGACAGAGCCACGCACAATGGAAAACATCTTCTTTGTCGACGTTGCACCTCGTCATTGATAACCACGCAAGACACCAAAAATTCACAGAATTTACTTTAGGTGACAAAACTTGACGTTGCGAGTGAGATTTGGACACAGCAGAAGACGCATGAAAGCAGAATATTTGAAGTTGAACGAGATCTCTAAGAAGAATAATATATGTAACAAGACAATGTATGACAGGGTAAGAAATGTGGACATTGAATACAAGAAAGATGTCATTAATACGGTGAATGGTTTGACATTTTTTTATCGAAATTTAATAATAAGTGGTTTGAATTAGAAAATTTATTCTATACTATTTTAATGGTTTGAATCAGTATATTGGGTCTTGGCTATATTTATTAGCTTAAATGAAAATAATGACTCTAGGTTGTTAGTAATAGTTTGAAACAGAATATTAATTGATGTTGTTACTATTTTTGAATCGATTCTATGCTGTTCTTAATTGTTTGAATATTGATTCTACTGTGTTCATAATTGTTTAAATCAATATTGATTCTATGTGGTTCCTAATTGGATTATTATGCGCCACTGTAATCTTACTCATTGTAATATCAACAGGTTGAATCTAATAGCGAATGTAGGTAGAGCTTAATTGTCTATATCTATGTATCATAGGCACGTGTCAGTACTGAGTGCCTCTAGATCCGCTTTGGCTGATCCCACGCGTAGTACCGTCACATGATCACATGGCTTAGGTACCATTAGGTAAACATCTTGAATGCATCCACACAATAACAATATAATATACAAGGACACCAAAAATATGGAAAACGATATAAAAAGGCTTATATACGTATTCATGGTAAGATGGATAACAGTAGACATAATAATATGTTTGTCCAAATATCAACTCGATAAATTGCGAACGGTGTGTAACGGGCAACGGGCATCCCAATAATAATTATAAAAATGGCTCATTTATAATGCTCCGTTTTTGTGAACCCACCTCAGGTTCACTTTATAGTTATAACTTAAGATTAGACACTGCAATTTTTTAAATAAATAAGTGTTTCAATGTTTTTCAAACTACTCTCACTAAGTTTAATGTTGTTTCGTTGACAGAGTGGAAGTTCAAATCCACAAACAATTGTTGTGGATTTAAGCTGTACAATTGTAGGTACTGTTGTACAATTTTACTGTGCAATTGTAGTGTTGTACACTTGTTTGTGGATTTAAACTGTGTTTTATACTCGTAATAACTACTTTACTTTCACTGTTGATTACTCTGATGGTTGGTGGTAAATTATTTCATTGAGTAGGTGACCTTACAACAAAAGCTCGTTCGCTGAATTTAGTAGACGCGGATGATTTTTTCGGACACACGTCCAGCGGCAGTTGCTGCAGATCAAGTCATGTCCTCTGATTTTTCAACCATTATGGTTTCAAGAATTGTGTAAGAGGAAAAAGGCTCTCTGGGAGGCGTCTTAGACTCAGGTCGTCTGGATCGCAGAGTAACAACTCGACTTGGCAAATTCAATAAGGAGGCTTACCAAGATCGTTGCTTTCGTGTGAGTGGAACGGATAACCTCCAGATTTTCACAAAGCAAGAGCACATTACACAAAAACTAAAAACAGAGAAGGGCTACTCATGAAGTTGATTAACATAATATTAAGATCAGTGCCCCGTTCCACCATCGTACTTTTCAACTTTGCGCTTTGCACTTTGCAATTCATCGGCTTATTTTCGTTCCACCATTACATTTTTTCGCAAAGTAAAAGTTACAATGTGCAAAGCGAAAAGTAGACGCCTATTGCAAAGCAAATAAGCCGTTCTGTTCCACCATCGCTACTTTTCATAAAAAAACTGTGCAAACTTTGCGAATGAATTGAAAAGAATATTTTGACATTTCAAATTTGCCATTCGTCGAGTTGTGAAAGTAGAAGTTGTTTGTTTAGAATTTTTGAGTAAATTTATTATAAAATTTTGCACAAATTATTGTAAGAAAGGGATGAGGAAGACGGTGTTGTAAGAAATTATAGAGAAAGAATAATTTTCGAAAATATTTCACCCACGCAGTTCCTCGAATATTTTCGCATAAATAGCACTCAGTGTGAATTGTCTTGATTAAGTACACGATTTATTCTGATTTTTGTAGGTAATTTAAACTATGTTTATGTGATTATTATGTCCGCTTTTTCTAAGTTTATATGATTATTTCACTACTCATTTACACATATTTTAAGGTACAGAACAGCACTAATGGTCGTATTACGCATGTTATATAAGAAAACGGTAAGATAATCTTTCCCTGTCCAAATTCTCACGTCGTATTACAGAAGTTATTTGGTATTATCTGTTATAGAAAATAACTTCTGTAATACGACTTGAGAATTTGGACAGGGAAAGATTATCTTACCGTTTTCTTATATAACATGCGTAATACGACCCTAAGAGAAGCAAATGATTGTCTCCTCAACAGCAAATAATTCAGTTAAACACCTGTTGTTTCAGTGATAATGTCACTAATTACTCCAAAAATAACTCCTTTCTTTTCATTAATTATCTCCAACACGGCTATTTTTTTCTTAATATTGTCTTTCCAGCTCATTTTCTAACAACAAAAACGAAACAGACAAGAACGAACGGTGTCAAACGATCGTTTACGCTACGCGCGAAACACTCGGTACTACTAAGTTATCACTAGGTGTCGCTAGCGTCAATTGAAAAGACTTGCAAATGTTTGGCGACGCCGCAAAGTGACCATTTTTTTTTCGTGGAACGCGAACGCTTTGCACTTTGCGAAATTCTCAAATCGCAAAGCGAAAAGTTGAAAAGTACAATGGTGGAACGGGGCACTGATTTAGACATCAGAAGAGTTAAAATTGATCAATTAATTATGTTAATTTATACAAAAATTCATGGCAATTTCATACTAAACTTTGATCTGAACATTTTTTGTATGATTCAATTTAGATAAAGATTATTTTATGATCGAGTCTTTATTTATACATTTTTAAGATAAAAACGTATTAAGAAAGTATCGTGGGTAACCCCCAGGTTTGATTCGTTGAACAGCACAAAATTAAAAAAAAACTATCAACGCCTTTAGAATGATCTCGAATCATTGATAAGTGCTGTAAACACTCTAATACAATTATTAGCGTTAATAATAAAATTAGCTTTCAAATGGTAGGTATTTGAAGTATTCAGATACAAAATTAGGTTAGTGCGTATTAAATAAATAAAACAAGAAACAAAAAGCATCGTTAATGAATGCGAAACATATGAAATATTGTAATTTTAAAAATATAATAGTAGGAATCTATTTTATTTGCAGTAATCAACTGAATGACCCTCAATACTTCCCAATGAAATCGAACTTCATTAACATGATATGATATATGTAAATGAAGTTCGATTATGAAATATGTTCAATGCATTTTAAGTGTAGGCCAATAGATTAAAATAATTGTCGATCTTTGCCTGATCTCAGATAATAATTAGACGTCTAACTTCTAAAATAAAATATTTGATTTTCATTAGTAGTGGTGTCTTTTTTTTTCACTGTGATTTTAATTTTTGTAAATGACAATATAGAATTTCCTTAGCTAGGGTCAATAATTATAAGTGGCTATATGCAGTAGGATAGGTTTATGAAATAGGTACGTCATTTGTGAACGTTGTGCGCACGCACAAAGTAATTGCGGACAAATTGAAACCAAATAACTTGAAGAATGATCGCGAAAACTTTTACATGTAAATGACTTTGAAGTCGAGTGTAGGAAGATACACTTGTTAATTTTGCGAATAAATTTAAAAATTGTTCAACTGGTATAGCTAGCCCGGTCAAAAATCGCGTATGCTAAAGCTATCAGGTCTGGCATTGAATTATTATTACGAGAGGAACATAATATGTATGTATAATATAGATATGTCTGTATGTATGTATGGCTGGCCGCCAATCCCACGCATTTCCTCACAAACACCCGATCCGTGGTTCCGGCACGCGCCCACCACCTAACCTAACGGATGGCACGCCAAGTCAAGTCACTGCATTGCATAAATCACATCCACACTATAATTTTAGATATGTACATATACATACATAATATTGTAATGCTTCCTTCCTTATACCTTCAGAATATTTATCATATGCCCATCAAGTGTGTCTGTCATCAAGTGAGCAAGAGAAGTGTTGGAAGACCTCTAACCAGGTGGTCTGACGATATCAGAAGAGTGGCTGGAGGCGGATGGATGCGGTCTGCCCAGGATAGGGAGCTGTGGAGGTCTCAGGGGGAGGCCTATGTTCATTACTGGACGAAAGAGGGCTGACGAAGAGAAGAGAGAAGCCCATCAAGTAAAGATCTCAAGACGATGACAGTCCATGGGAATCGATCTTCAAATTACTTATTTTCGGATCCAATTGTTCTTGTATTGAATTTGTAATAGAACGATGTATGACAGGGTAAGAAATAAGGACACAAGGAAAGTAATGTAAGATTAAGAAAGATGTCATTAAAAGAATTAAAGTAAACACATTACACATTAAGATGGTTTGGCCACATGGGGAGAATGAATGAGGAACGCCTGACGAAGAAAATATACAGTGCGGACAGGAATGGAATGAGAGGTCGGGGATACCCAAGAAAGGGATGGCACGACCATGTGAACGATATTCTGAAAAACAAATGTTAGATGCGAGAACAATAGAGGAACATGTATGAGACGATGCATGAATGTGGACGAGGCGAGGGATGCGTGCCAAGATAGAAAAAGGTTGCGTTCGGTTCTCTCTGCCTACCCCGCGAGGGATATGGCGTGATAGTATGTATGTAATATCGAATAGACGATGGACAAACGTTTCGATGGACTAGATCAGAGTAACGAGCCCAGAATGGCGGAGGATGGCACAGGAGAGAGACCAGTCTAAGCGGGAGGCTATTGTCCAATACTGGACTCAAGAAGAGGCTGATTAAGTAAATATACGTAATATAATTGTGCTTGAAATACTTTACAGAGGTCGCCCCAGAAAGGGATGGCATGACCATGTGAATGATATTTTGAAAGAAGGAAACATAAAAAGTTTGAACAATCGACGAGCATGTATGAGACGATGCATGGATGTAAAGGAAGCCAGAAATGTGTGCAAAAATAGAGAAGTATGGCGCTCGGTTCTCTCTGCTTACCCCGTAAGGGACATGGCGTGATGGTATGTATGTATGTATGAAATACTTTACAAGGCTGTTGAAAGTTCCATTAAATGAAATAAAAATAAAAGAAAAAAAATAAAGTATATCCTACATCCTTTCACGCACAAACAACATAATTATATCAAATGAGCATAGCAAAAAATATAGTTTTGTACAGATTCATTTTGTGACATTAAAATTTTGTATACGTATATTCTGCTTTCAGTCCCGCAATATTCGTGCGAGATTCCACGATTGCGGGATTGGATGCCCTAATTTATTGAGAAGTGTCAAACTAACGAATTTTTTATTGACAATAATGTGTACAATGGCGGGTTTATTGCCATAAGAGATTTTCTTCCAACCGACCAAAGCAACCTGAGTCCATAAACAGTATTGTGGTAGGTACAAAAAAGGAACAGAAAAATAAACACGTACTTATCATTATTAAATAAACAAAGAATGGAAGGAGATAGAAATTGTGGGATGTGAGAGAGGATGGTAAAGGAGTATCAATTAAGAGCTATTAGACAGGTATAACAGCTTTAGACTTTTTAAAAAGTTGAATCAATTGAAACGACGTAATATAATCAGCTAAGGTTTTCCATGGTCTTGCTGATTGTATTTGAAAAGAGGAACTGAAAATTTCAATAGAATGAATGGAAATAGCTAGGGTGGTACGATCAGTAGATTGAAGAGGCAGACCTCTTTAATTAATTTTGTATGGACATTAATCAATAATTATTCGTTGAGAAGTTTTTTTACTAAGTAAATCGATAGAAATATTTTTCACTATCGTATGTGGACCCCGCCAGTACATTCTTGGACTGCCGCTGCCAAATATGTTTCTCGCGAAGCTCCTGTACTATACGGGTGATCTGTGTAGGACAGACCAGACGGTGAAGTGTGTGGTCTCCGCAGACTGAGTCACGTTCTGGCAGACGGTCATGACAGCAGACTAATTATTTATACCATCGTCACAACAACAACTGTCAACCACCGCCGGCCGCTGATGATATTATTGTTTTGGGTAGGTAGGTATATTCTTCAATTCTACAAAATATACCTACCGTACTACATATTGTGCTCAGCTGAAATAATATCAAAATAAAACTGTGGGGACACTACTTGGCACATCATATTAGATCAGACGACACAGTTAAAGGTTATCATCGCACACGTGGATATGCATACCAATCGAAAAATTCATTCAATGCGATTCTTGATTTAAAGTACCCATGATGTCCATTTGAATCTAGCTGGAATGTAGGTAGTTATTTATGTATTTATTTGTGTAAATCAACATAAAAAATACAGAATAACAAGAATGCAACAATAGTACAATTTACTATATAATGTTGGACAATTTGAAATATACTGTCACTGACAAAATGGTCCAAGAGGACACTTAATTATAACAGGAATCAGTTCGTAAAAACATGAAGACAATTTACCAGTACGTACCATCATACAGTGGATAAGAACTATTCCACTGAGGCAAGGTAATAATAGTATAGTTAAAATACTTGGATCAAAACTTTTGGTTGTTTCATTGAAATATTTAATGCCGTCAAATGACGCAATTTTATGAAATCAAAGTATTTTAACTATAGGTACTGTTAAATACTGATATTTTTGCTGAAACAACCCAGCCTAAGAAATGCTTGAGTCGGAATAGTTTTACATGGTTCATGGTTTTAATTGTTCAACCAAAAATATTGAACAATTTTATGAAATCAAAGTATTTTAACTATCCCTTTACTATTATTCAATACAGTACATATAGGTAGGTATGTAAGTTTAATATTGGGTAACCCTGAAAATTTGGGTTAATATAGGATTTCATTTTTTTTCCACATGGTTACGTAGGGTACACCAGAGCCTAACTCTTGACACTCAAATCCGATTCCAATATAGAAATTTCGTGTAGAACCTGTCGCCTGCGTATATTCAAATTATCTACTATTACGATTAAAATGATTAAAATATACTCGTCCATCTACCGGATTATTCTCCGTTACAAATGTAGGTTCATAGCGAAAAATTCGAAATTGGGTTCGAGTTAGCAGTCAAGAGTAAGGGCAGCTATTAGAGCGGCCGAAAACTGGGCCACGAGTAGCGACCACTAATGGTTCTAGTGTAGGTATATACCACAATACAAAATGTATGTAAAATTACCAAAATTTGACCCAATAGGTAGTCTTCCAAAGAAAGCGTTTGGAAAGGTTTCCAATCCGCTCGAGAAAATATCAATATAATATTCAGATCCTAAAAATACCCGGGTTGTAAGAAGCTTACCATGAATAGATTACATAATTTATTATGTAAAGAATTTAAATAGCTCCGTTTTATTATTATCGTATGTAGACAATAGAATCAAGATTGAGATGGCCATGTGCACTAGGAGTAGGTATAGGAAGGCAGTAGAGGTAGAGGTCGACCCAGACTGGTATGGAGAAGGAATTGAGAATGGCACAACTAGATGAAACAATGGTGCAAGATATGGATACGATCGAAGAGCATGGAGGACAAAAATAAGGAGAGTCGACCCCAAATCAAAAATGAGAAAAGGATGAGGAAAAGAATTAGAAATACGAGAGCCGATAAAATGGATAAAATTTAGAAAACGTCTTCAAAATCATAGATATCGGCTAATAATACATAGTAAAAAATGAAACAAAAAGTATTCAAAGTCAATTTCTTGACGCATCGAGTGATCTTTTGATTTTTGAGATCGCAATAACAACAGTTGGCCAAGTTAACAAATCCAGTTTCAAAAATTTCCGCTATTAACTCTAACGATAAATCGTGGAAAACTTACAACAGTGTGTACCTACCTAAATTAGAGACTAATTGTTCATTCGTACATACGGCCCTAATGAGATTCCAATAAGAAAGAGTTTAATGTCTGTCAGAAATAAACACCTATCAATAGATATAAGGTAATGATTGGGGTATCGCCTCTTATCAGACACACGAGACTCGTTTGGAAAATTTCCATTGATGAAAAATGAAAGAAACGTGTAAATAAAAAAATAATTAAGGACACCATTATTATACTAGACACACTCCTCTTTTCCACCTAACCACTCAGCACACTAACTATGCTCAACATGCAACAATCTACAGAATCTGTAAAAAAATACAATAGGCATTTCCAAGAGTTCGACATATTCTTACTAAGCGACCCCACATTTAAAAAAATATATCAGACTTAAAAGTTCATCCTTATTATCTTACTCAACACTTAATAAACTGCACACATTTACATATTGTACAATTTCACACATCATTCACAAAATATCTCAACATAATATAATATGTAACTATTCCTAACTTATCTGAATATGCCTACTACAATAACTCCAGTGACAAACTGTTATTGGCTTTAATATTACTCAAATCATCTTTATTTTATAATTTATTTTTAAATCATCTTAATTTTCGATGGCAGAGCGGTTAGCGGTGGTCGCGAGTTCGAATCCTGCCTCGACCGATTTCGTTTACCTATAGCACAAACATTTATGCTTATTTTAGGGAACGTAGGAAGATGTATATGTAGGTACTTGTTTAACAAGGACATATTCATTTAAAAAAATATAGGTATTATACGCTGTATGTTGTCCTCTAAATAAATTAAAAAGTTTTCTTCATGTAGGTATTGAATATGTAATCGATTTTTGACAACATCCATTAAATTACTCAATAAATATTTTTTCCTTAATTTTAATTCGGTTCACAGTTATATCATGTTTATAAATGTCTATTATTGTAATTTTTAAGTAATTGATTTTTTCATTACGAACAAGTGGAAACAGAAAAATATTATTGTTGCATCTAACCGAAAAAAATATATTAACGTAGAGCCGGAAAGACATAGTTTTGTAGAAAAAAAAATATCAAATGTCACAAGCTGGAAACCTACAAAAATTTTTGTAAATTTCAAAAAGGGGAATACCTACAAAATATTTTTAAAGTTTCAAAGGTCTAACTGGTCGAGAAATTAGGTAAAAATCGATTGCATAATTTCAATAGGTACAGGCAGACAATTGAGGTGAGCAATTTCACAAGTGTTGTTGGTCCAATTTTCGAACCGTAGATATTCCTACCTATATATTTAAAATACATTAAGTAGGTAGGTACCTAGTGTACCTACCTACTGACATTTTAAAATGGAACTATCATCTTCATTCGCTCACTGCAGGACACGGGCCTCAAGACGTCAAAGTAAGACGTTTGAGTTCTGTGAAATTCCCATTTTGCGAATAGACTCGTAACTTGTACAACATAGTACATGGAAGTTAGTGTTTATATTATTGACTTATAATGACACATAATAGATACAACAGTTACTAACTAAAAACATACAAAAAAGAAAAATTACATTATTTTCTTCGTAGATTAGGTAGGTACCTACCTTATTTTTTGTCATTTTAACTAAATTTTTTTTGGGTTAAAGTATATTGGGTATTTGTAACAAAATCACTCCAATATATTTTAAACGTTCCGTATTTAATTTATATTATTTCTGAAATTAGGGAAACTTACCCTTCTAGAATCATTGCTGGACACTGTCCTGTTTTCTAGGTTCGGCGCACTTGTAGTTCCTACGCCCGTAACCATATTGGAATTTTTTTCTATGTCCACTTTGAATAAAAAATAGTAGGTACTCCAAAACAAAACGTCAAAATGTTGTTATTTTACGTAAACAAACATTTAAAAAATGTCCAATCAAACTTGAAAACAGTCACAAATTACAAATTAACACAAGCAATGTATTTTTAAGTATGAATATATTTAATTCACAGTCCAACATTTAGTAAAAAAAAAAACATAAACAAGATTGTCAAAAAAATATTACGCGCCAATTAAAAATGTGTCGCACTTAAACATACAACTAATTAGAACTACAAATATATTCACGTTTTTTTTGTATCAACAGTTCAATGTACCTTATTCAAAAATAAACAACACTATTTGAATAATCGTTCGAACAATCGATGCGCGGATAAAAAAATATTACGACTGTAAACCATAGACACCGAATCTGGCGGCAAATTATCGTAGATACATTACAGGTTGGCGCGTGACAGGAAACTGAATTGAAGTACGCGAGCTTCTGTCTCGGGGAGCGCGTGGCGCGCCCGTAGTGGGGATGGACGCACGCATCTCTCGTTGTCTCCTTCGCACCAGCGTCCGCTCATATACGTCCATCTCGTTGCAACCTGTTACACGGAGGACGTCCTGAAAGACGAGTTCCTTTCATATTTTCAACGAATCTCAAACCGTTGCATGACAAATTTTAATGAAATGATATTTTATGTATTTATATACTTACTATTTTTTTTTTATTTGTTAATTTACACAATTTACATTTGGTTATATAAATTTTGCACTAAACTGTATGAACAGTTTGTCAGTGCAAGCTATTCTCGTACACTATAATTATATTGTTAATCAACCATCAATATGTCTACACATATATAGAACATTATTATTTTTTTTACCATTTTACAATGAGAATAAAGCACAAACAGAACAAAATAAAGTAAATAAAAAACACAGCAATGAAAGCAAGGCAAATCAGAACAAATATAAAAACATCGAAAGCAATGAAAATTAAGCATGTTAGGTGTAAAATTGTTTTAAAGAGATTTTTATTTTTTTCTTGACTTTCATCATAGTACCCAGTATATGTTTAGGTAGTTTATTGAATAATTTCGGTATTATTTTTACCTTAGTTCTGTCACCGTAAAAGTTATTTGTTTTTGGTATTGTCAGTAAGTCGTTTGTTATTTGTCGAGTTGTATATTTGTGAGTTATCTTTAATTTAAATTCATCCCTGTAAAGTTCTTCCATGGTAAGTAAAACGTTAACCTTTTTGTCAACTGGTAAAATATTACATAGTTTAAAAATTTCGTTAGTGTTATTTTTGTATGCCTCCAATGTTCTTTTTGTTGCAATTATTTTTAAAAATCTTATTTGTAGCTGTTTAATTTTGTTAAGGTAAGTTTTAAATGTGCGTCCGTAACTACTTAGCCCGTAGTCAATAATAGACTCGACCATAGCATACTACAGACAGTACAGGGTGTGCGTAGACACACAATATTTAAGATAGTAAAATTTACTTAAAATTGACCTTAACTTATTACAGACATTTTCAATATGTAATCTCCAGTTAAAATGCACGTCCACTGTAAGCCCTAGATATGTATAGTTATAAACCCTTTGTAGTTGTTGACAAGTGCAGTTTGTTATATTACTATGGAGACATTCAAAAATAAACGGCATAAATTACCTTTTATATACATACATAGAATACAAACACATGTGAAGAAAATAAAACGATTATACTGTAAGTAAATAAGAAAATCCTACATAACAAATACGAAATAGAGTCGATTTCTTTTTTTTTCGGTCAGTATAACACTAAATATCTTAAACCAGGTTTCCGGGTGCACAGAGCGCAAATTTGTGCATTTTCACTTCGTTGGTATGCGTGAAAATCGCCGCTTTTCTCAGCGAAATGCGACAACTATAACACCTCTCATGCCTGATTTACCCAGTTTAGTGTTTAGTCAATTAGGTCAGTACAGTAGTGTAAACAGCCCAAACATTAGCGGCTCAACTTGGCTTGGCTTTTCTTCCTATTTCTTTTATTTTGACCTTCTTATTGTCAGATTTTATATATTATCTAATTATTGGGTTTAATTTAATTTCATTTCTGAATGTATTATAGTTATTATGTTTTTGACATTGTTTTGCGAACTCATGATTGTATTAATTGTTGCCTAATCAGTTCCCTAACTCTTTCAAACAAGCTCATTCCTTCACATTGTGTGTTGTTTTTTTTTTCTCTTATTATTGTTATTCTTTTACCAATTACTCAGTATACATGTTTTAATATTTTTATTTCATTCTTTTTTAATTAGAAGAAAACATTATTGGCTTGTACTAATTTTAATAGCGTCATATGCAACCACACAATTTACAAAGCTGTAGTTTTCTGAAATAAAATAAATAAATTGTTTTATGTATTTATATATCATCGACTCTTATATTGACTTTTTTGCACGGTTGTTACTACTGTTTATATTGTTTATTTATTGAAAAAGACCGTACCTATAGTCCAACTGTCGATTCGTTCATGAGAATTCAATTCTCTTAATGAATCGACATTATTAAGCCAAGATGCGTGTACGAAGGAAAATTTTGTATGGTGTAGTGGACTTTTTGCATGCTAATAACACCAACTAGAGGCCTCGCAGCATATATGTTCCCCTACATGGATTTACTCAGAATTCGGAGTAGAACATTTTATGTAAGTTTTGTGTGTGTGTCTGTGTGTGTGTCTGTGTGTCCCCTCCCCCTTATAACTTTTGATCCGCTCAATTTACAGAGCCTAAATTTTCAGAATATATAAATAATTATAGGCCTACATAACTTTTATACTCAGAATTCTGAATTTTTGTTTCAGTCAGGGGTTATCAACTTTTGAATTTTTACTTTTTTTTCCCTCTATCTCAGAAACCATAAAAGCTAGAACGCTGAAAATTGGTACAAATATAGACAAATACAAAATCTCAAATACGTACGAACAAGTCGCTTCTCGAACTCCTTTATTAATACAGCAGCCCGACTGTGGAACGATCTTCCGAATTCTGTGTTTCCATCTTCGTACAACCCGGGTCTTTTTAAAATCCGAATTAATAAACTCTTTTCTAGATTGCAAACCCCTCCCAACGCTACGTAGTGCGCTTCTTCGGAAGAGTAAAAAACCTGCTACATGACTGGTGTAAACTAGGCATAATGTAAAGAGTCAAATATTGATTATCAGAGGGTTTTCAAAATAAAAGTTTAAGAAACCTTTGTGTCAATTTTCAAAGCGTGTCAGACAGTTCTTCCACGCTCTTCGCTCCGTCTCGTTCGCTCCGCTAGTTTTTCACGTTTTTTGTTTCTCCCGCAACCTGTGGAGCGAAGGACACTGAAATATTCCACGCTGTCTGTCTCGTTCGCGCGCGCACTCGATGCTATGCTTCAGTCTCCCTCGGTCATCAGCATGTCGTCTTGGCGTACGCCGCCTTTGGCAATTAATTTTGATATCTCGAGATTTATTTGTCTTTTTTCGGTAGATGTTCTCCTA
Source organism: Molanna angustata (assembly GCA_963576475.1). Taxonomy (NCBI): domain Eukaryota; kingdom Metazoa; phylum Arthropoda; class Insecta; order Trichoptera; family Molannidae; genus Molanna; species Molanna angustata. Next base: position 14,796,552 of record OY754975.1, read on the forward strand.
TTGAAGAGCATGATATATGTGCGCTTTGCTGGAAAGACAAATTATCATTTCTCGAATATTATACAGATAAGTACCTACCTACCTATCTACAATTCGTTACGTTCAAAACTTTCATTTAAAACATGCTGTGTGAGTAGGTACATAATTGAGTAAAAAGATCGGGTCATGGCCAACACAAAAATTGACAATCCCTGAATGCATTTTGATGCAGCCTTTTTCTGTTGTATATATTTAAAAAAAAATCTAAATTTTCAAAACGTTTCTTAATATTTTAATATAGGTAGATATAATACCAAAGATTTCCATATAATATATTATATGGAGTAGGTTCTCCGTGCAGTACCTAATGAGTGAGTCATGGTATATCGCGCGTTTGATTTCTTGGTTGGCAACATATTGCAGTTTTCCATACATTTCAACACTTCCTAGACAACTGTTCTCTAAATCTTAATGAACAAAGTGTTTTTTTTCGACAAATAAATCAGAAAACAATTCACATTAGTCGTTATTCTCTATTAAAAAACATGTTTTCCGCCCAACTTGTCAAAAGTCCAGCGGAAAAAATCTTAGGTAGGTAGGTAGGTACTTCGATTGTTACAAAATTTGCTAACTGCGACATCTAGTAGGTAGGTATATAAGTTCCTATTATATTCCTATTATGGTCAATAAAGTATCTTTATTATAAAAAAAACATAAATATTTCAGAAATTTAACTGCCTTAATTTGCCTTTGGAATGTAATCACAACCTATAAAATTAATGTATACATGTGATTGATGCTGGACCTGACTATGCTATTTATATTGTGTCACCTGTTTAGTTGCCAAGTCATTGTATACTTTAAATAAAATAAAATTAGTCACTCATAAGTTTAATCAGTCAACATCCTATGTAAATGTTAATGTTATATTAAGGCATATGTCATCCGAAACTTGATTGAGATCAAAATAAAATCTAAAACTAAGTTCTGTTTAAAATTTAATCAGACATACAGTTATGGCACGTAAGTTATGGCACGTATATTGGAGCTCTCCTCGAGTGCAAGCTTTATGTGACCATCCATTGTATTCCATGCACTGGACCCAAGTCTCTTTAGATTTACTATTGGAAAACATCCAGTCATCATCCTTATCGTCAGCATCATTATTAACCTTCTTTACTCTTTTGACCTTTTGTGTTTGTTTTACACTTCGTAGTTTTTTCTTGTCCTCGTCCAAAACAGGCCTTTTTACTTTCCTCATATTTCTACTAGATTCGATAGCAGCAATGTCATCCTTTACAGGTGTGTCTGTTATCACAGCAGATTTTATTTTGCGTCTATTTTTTTACTTGCCCTTTCTACATAAAATATTCTCTTCTTCAGCCGAAAATAACTTTGGGCTGGAATAGCCGACAGAAGGAGGTTGATCAACTAAGTTAGCGTCGTAATCTTTTTTTTTAGATACCAAGACAAAGACATGTAGTTAAGATTATACAATGATGCAGCACTTCTGAGACTCTGCCCCCTTAGCGTTACTTCTTCAAAAGCCAGTTCATAAATTTCCTTACTAGCCGTGCCTCTGTCTGTCTTCCTCACATATTTTTAAGGCATTCTGAAAGAAGAATACATAATCTTTTATGCGAGCAAAACGAAACGAAAACATTTAGCATTGAAAAAAGAATCGAGGTGAGTTGTGACAGCCTGTCACAACTCACCTCGATTCAAAAAATTCTGATTATTTATAATTAACGCTTCATAACCTCAAAACATATAGCGAAAAAACAAAAACAATATCATATAATGAAAACTGAATAGTAACAGTGTATTATAGCTAGTGTAATTACTTAGGCTATTGAAATATTAATCAAAAACTTACTTTTGGAGATTTTTTTTGAGTAGAAGATGTACAAGCATAACCACTTGCCGTAAAGCGCCGCTGTGAACTGTTTAATATGGAGCGTCAAAAAAGCAACAAATGTGCATTATTGCAATCTCGCTATTGGCCATAGACTTCGAAAAATTGACTAAGTCACAACTCTCCTCTGTCACAACCCTCCTCGATCTCCCCTACGCTTTCTTGAATGAGACGGCGTACCTAACGTATTTTACTTTTAATACGGATTTTCGATCATGATCTCAAGATGGGCTTGAGATGACACATTTGGAGAACGGTCTTGAGAATTATTCTATAATTTGGGCCTTAGTCTTGGCCTTGCAGCGGCACATACGGTCATGGTCTTTGCCTTGCAAGACTTGCAAGACTTTTGCTCATCACTATTCCCAGCTTAGAGAAGCAATAATGGTATGAGAAATAAAATCTAATACTTCTATGCGAAAAATGCATTGTCACCTCAGATATAAGAATTGTAGCTTTCATTATTTACAAAAAACCAATTCTCTCAATAGATGGCGTTACAACAAAAATAAATAAAAAATAATAAGAATGATGTTCATAATTTCACCCATAGATGGCTGTAGTAAAAATTCCTTATTTTCAAGCGAAAAGAATTTCAGTATTACAATATATAGAACTTTCAAAATTGAATTGATAGGGATCTCATTAAAAAGGCATAATTGGTGAACGTTGCGCAAGCGCATAAAGTGATCACGTAAACCAGCCGATGACAGGTCGTAAGCCCTGTAGGTGCCTTGATTTCCCGGTTCTCTTACAATAAATATTCCAACTTCGTCTCTATTGAGATAATTAAAAATCTGTTAAAAAAATCTAATAAATTCCTCCCCCGCTGGGAATAGAACCCAGGATACCTGCACAAATCCATACAAATTTAATTTGTTATATTTATATTATCATAATTAACTCTTTGTCGATCGGCAAAATTAAACGAAATCAAAGTGTATATTACCATCACACATATATAGATTACAAAGTCATTCCTAAGTTCTTTTTAGGAAAATGGCGAGCTTTCATCACTCTTGACACCATTCTCCATTGGCATTATAATTTAATCTCATTATAAAGTATGTGGGTATATACCTAGTAGGTACCTACATGTTTCCTCTTCTACATATGTAATATATATCGCACCTCATTACTAGAGATGAGCTAAACCATACATGGTATTGCATTTTACTAAGACTAATACCATGACGGCTTATTATTTTATTTATGATGAATAAATAAATAACTTTGTATTTCGTTTGGACCTTGATAATGCCAAGTCACCTTGGCGAAAACGTTCGGTCGTTCGAATAAACAAAAAAATATTGGGGAAAAATACAAAGTTATTTATTTATTCATTTAAAATGGATTTCCACTCTGTAAACACAAAAACTCTAGAATCATTATATTTTATTTATTTTTATCACACCATTTAAATACGCTTCATTAAAAAATAGATAACTGCTGCCCAACTAGGTATATCTGTTCTAGGGCTAGAAGTGTACATATTATTATAATATTTCACAGGAGACATATAGGTTGTACCTATTTACATTTTTAAAAAGTATGTACCTAATCAATATAAACCTGTACACAGAATTAAAAAGTGAATTGGACTCATCATGATATACCTACATATTGTGTTTGTAGGTATCTTATCATTTTTATTTGTTAATAATTGTACAAATAATCTAAAATAGTATCTCTTGTGAATACTGAACTGACAGAGCATATATGTGATCCGCCTGTCGTATCTTTATTCAGTCGAGTCTCATCAAATCAAGACAACACAATTCCAATGCTAATCAAAATCACGGCCAAAAATATGTTCAATTAGTGATGAACAAGCTTGTCGTTATCGTGTAAGTGTGAACAGCTCCATTTAAAATGTATTGCCACTAGATTACCCGAAATTATTATGCCGGACCTAACACACGACAAATGGGAACGGGCCAGATAATTGTCGGCCTTCGTGGCTCCGTTGGCTAGGTACCGTGAGGGTTTTTATTTCACCGATTGACGGAACTTGCCCCCCTGGTCGATCGGAGAAATCAGTGTTATTTATAAAAAATCTTATGGTCGTAGGTAGGTACTTCAAAATTGTGAAATGCCAAGTTGGACCAGAGAGTTGGCCCACCACCACCCAGACTCGCTTTAGGAGATGAAGTCTCCTATTCGAGTCCACTGAATACGCCAGCAAAAGGCGCACTTAAAAAGTGTGCCGCGTATAGGTGCGTGAGGGTGACCTTTAGGTTGCTCAAGAGCAGCCCGCAGGTCACACGACACATGCATCCTTTCGGTCACCAGAAGGGCGACCTCCAGGATGCACACACCCCAAGATCAGTTTACCCTCAAAGCCCCACAATTATTTTTTTTTTCGTTTATTACCCCAATTTATAAAAATAAATACAACAACGGAATACAATAAAATAGAGTTACAACGAATATCATACAAGGAACAATCCACAACAGCAAATAAACAAGAAGTTAGTTCGGCCTCTGTGCAGCAGATTCGCATGCACGGAGGAATCAACAGTAAACAATGTAAATAACTAGAGGTAAATCAACAATAGTAAATAGACATGTAATACATACAATAAGAACAACCGATCAAAAGAAAACTCAACAAATAGAAACAGAAGAAATGAATAGATGTGTCAAAATAGATTAAATGAGACACACACAGCCAAGTTGGACCAGTGTGAAACTACACCCGTCGCCGGTTCAATTTGACATCTGAGTTAAACCACGGTTCATCTCTTGATCCATGTTTTCATGGATCCAGCCAATGCTGACTTCATACAGTCAACATTGATCCAGCCGACCGCCGTGGCACAATTGGTAAGCCGTTCGGTTTCTGTGCGAGCGTCCTGGGTTCGATTCCCAGCAGAGGAGAAATATATCGATTTAAATTTATTTCTCACGCAAATATTGCTTCTCTGGGCTGGAAACACTGGTGAGTTGAAAGAAATTGCCATACGGCAATAAACTCGCCATTTGCGCAGGGTGCAAGGAAGTGTTCATTAGTAGGTATCTATTATTATTATTATGTTTATAAAAAAGAAAAGTAATCAAATTTGGTTCAATATTTGAACCACGTTTATTAATAACACTGAGCCTGTACCTAATAGGCAAAATACAAAATTTTTGTTGTCTTCATTAATTAATTAAAAAATGTGCGTAATTGAAGTGACGCATGTCTGCAAAGTGTTCGTATATTTTTCTCTGTGTATATTGAAAGGTTCTTACTTAGATACATGACATAATGTTTTTAATATTGATCGGTGTCTATGCTCGACTATTTTGAATAACTGTTCACTGGACAAAAAAATAGACAATATTTACATAAACAAGTCAAACAAATCATCGTAAAATCGAAAGTAACGGTATATGTACCTATTATAATTTATTACCAACTTGTGTAAAATAATAAAAGATGCTCCAAATATTATAATAATTACTGTCACCAAACTGTAACATTTTTTGCGCAAAATGTAACGGATTTTTTGTGCATAATTTTACAACATTCCCTTGTTCCAATATTGAAAAAATATATAACGGTAATTTGCATAATATTTTACTAGCGTCACAAGATTCTCTGGTCTATTTCAAGGCCATTTTTTGCTCTAGTTTATGCCCGATTTTTTAGTCTTTACGGTTTCAGATATGATGTGTGGCTATGAGTTTGGTTGAAATCGAAAATATTCAAAAAGGTATCTTTCTTATTATCAATGAAAGAAAAATGATGAAACTTTATTAGACATAATATAATACACATATATTTATGTAACTATATAGTATGATACATAATATTACCTACAGCGTGTTCTTAGTGGGGCAGGTAGAGAGAATCAAACGTCAAACTTTTTATCCAAACCCCTATTTTATCATGTCTCAATCGCTCATTTAAGCTGTCTGTTTTTTAAATTATACATTTTTGCAATGAAATTATCAAGTTGCTGATCTAAAAATGAAATAAATTCAAAAGGTATTGTTTTTAGATTATCTACTTAAATCTAGGTGATAGGTGATAGGTGATAGACAGTGATATGTTATGTACTAACATATCACTGGTGATGATAGATTATTAGTTAGTGCACTGAATTAAAAATTCAGGGACCCGTGTCTACTTCTACTGATTTCTTTGACTTATAGTTCATTCATTCATTCATACCATCACGGCAAATCCCACAATGTGGGATAACCAGCGAAAGGTGTGCGGGTATGCTTGCCTTATAAAAGGTAGAACAACACATCTATGTATACCCACACATCAGTCTCGTTTCACCAAAAAAGGCACTACATTCAGAATGGGTGGTGAACCTCATTGCTGAACTATGTGAGATGTTATTGTTGCTTGTTGTATTTTCGATTACCCGGCTCTTACGGGACACTCGAAAACAATGATTTAAAAGAATAGAAGCACTATTCTAAACCGGTGCCTCACTATCTAAATATTATAAAAAAATATTATAAAATATTATATCCAAAAGGTTTCCAACCAGACTTCGACTTGTTGTGAAAGACTAAAACATATACCTACCAAAGTTTTATCTATGAAATTCTACGTAGGTTCTATTCTTTCGTTGTATTTTGATTACATCGCAATTTATTATAACAAAATATAATAAAATTCAATTTCAAGATAAGTCTGCCTCCAAACAAACGAGTGAAGATTATTACGAGAGTAATAAAAAATCCAATTCTAATTACATCTTCTCGTCTTGCTAAATGTATAGAAATACAAACATCTTTGACTTATAGCACTCTTTAGCAATCTTTGACTTATAGCACTTAAAAAATGTATAAAATACAACTACTATCTAATATATAAGTATTCAAAGTTTAATAAACAATAGATGAAAAGTATAGGAGAGGAGAGGAGGAGACCGAAATGGCGGTTTTATTGCGGTTCGACCGTCCATTGTATTATTACTATTCACAAAATGTCAAAATGAAGTTCTAAATTACTGACTGAAAGCCTCACCGAAACATTTAACCTAAAGTTGTGTCTGCTCTGCGAAATGAATATCTGAAATAGCCATTTTTAACATTTCACTAGGTAGGTACAAACAAACTATTTTTATCTATGAAAACGGCACAATATTGAAACAACATACAAAGATTCTCAACACATTCCAACATTTAAAGTTTATTTTTTAAAAGGGGGCGACTGCTGCCAACGTACCTATTTTTTTTCATTTTGATATTGCATCATTACTATAAAACGAATCATTTTGAAAAAAAATGACTTTGTTAATTGGAATATTAATAAAGAAAAATATACCTTAACTTTTCAATTATGGTCTGAAAATAATAAGCATATCCCGATTTTTGACATTCATCTTGAATTTCTAAAAAGCTATAAAGAATAGAGCAATATATTTTTTATAAATTAAAGAAGAACAAAATATCTGTAAAAATATGTTGTGACGTTACATTAATGCATCAGGGGGGCATGTCTGGTTCAATCGGCGAAATCAAAACCCTCGTGATTACCCATATCATGGATATAATTATTATATGGAGTTCTACAATATCTTTAGATGTCATAGAACTCTATTCGATAATTATATCCATGATATGGGTAATCACTAGGGTTTTGATTTCGCTCGTCGGACAAGACTTGCCCCCCTGGTAAAGTAACAAAACCAAAAAAAAAACTTTTATTTCGAAATGGCGCTGAATGGAAAAATTAATGCAACGTCACGACATATTTTTCCAGATATTAAAAATATAAGATAAATGATGAAAATCGGGATATGCCATCATTTTTCTACAAAAATTTATACAGAACATTATCAGAAAGTTCGGGTAGATACCTATATTTTTCTTTATTTATACCCAACTATCTAAATTCTTTTTTCAAAACGATTTGATTATAAATAATGATGGTAAAAATATCTACGTTCAGAGCAGTCGCCCCCCTTAAGTTGAGGAGTATGTAATTAATGTTTTTATATAAACATGAATTGTAATAATTGTAATTTAATAATTTAGCATTTTTTTATAGAAACATAATTGTATCCAAAGGTCCCGAGTTAGATTCCCGATGGAGACATACATAGTTTTGAATTATGTTTTCAGTCTGAATCTGTGAGACGATTAATATTAATATCCTTAGTCTCCAGAATGTGGCAACTTGTTATTGGGTGCATGTTAAATTAATATTTGACATAGCACCTGTTAGTTGCCTGAGAATCAATATTAAATAAATAAATTATAATCATATATGAACAGAACAAATTTGATGTAAAATTAGATATTTTTAGATGTAAATAGGTAAGTGCAACAGACATATACCTACTATATAATATATTATATATAATTATTCTGTACGTGTGTATGTCACTGAACTCTTCCAGAACGGCTGAACCGATTTTGATGAAATTTTTTGTGTGTGTTTGTGTGAGTTCATGAATGGTTTATTAACAAAATGGAATATTAAACATTAATTCAATAAAAGAAAAATAAAAAAAATCAATTTATAACTATAAATTACAATAGGTGGCGCTAATGTAGAATTGGAAATGTTTAGTTTTTTTTTCATCTGACAACACTGTGAAATCTGTCATTACATACTGTATTGCAATTATATACGAAATAACAATCAATCCAACGGCTCATCGAACAAGAAAATGTAAGTTTGCTCAACGAATAATAACATCCACATGATTCAAATATATGTTACATATATTTTTTTGTTTCACAAATAGTACAGGCTGGACAACGTGTGTCGTGTCCTTATACCTAATCCAATAGCGATACAACGATACAACGTGATTGTGGATACAATAATGTTTTGTAAATTTATAAAATAACGTTCCCAGATCGAGTAGGGTGGAAGACTGCTCGAATACTCTTATACCTAATCCAATAGCGATACAACGATACAACGTGATTGTGGGTACAATAATGTTTTGTAAATTTATAAAAAAATAGCGTAAAGTAAATGTTTATTTAATTTTTATTTAAAAAAAACTACTTCAATTTTTTTAACGATAAAAAGTCAAGTTATTTTCTACGAAACACAAAACGGTTTGAAATAAACAGTTTGAATTTTGAAAAAAGCTACAGTTTGAAAACTACCACCCTTTCCGTTTGTCGGCACGTTTTCTCCTTAAAGGCGTCCAATGCTGTTCGTGGGTTGTAAAGTTTTATTGCCATAACACCCCGCAATTAGCGTTGGGACGTCTGCAAGACCATTAAGACAGCCGTTGGTCAAGGATACATGGTGACAGAGAGTGCACTGCATACACCAGCAGGTACCTACTCAGTGCCAGCCCGAGGTAAGTATTAGGATAGAGTGAAATGCTATTATGGCGCCCTCGATTGTGATTCGCATTTTTATGTAGTGCGAGAGATAGAAATGATTTTGAATTGGCTGTTTTTTTTATATTTTTTTTATTGAATATAGATATGAAAAAGGTAAGTCTGCCACCTGGTAGTTGTTGCGTTTACCAGTGCCCATCCTCATATAAGGTGAAAATTGCAGATTTTAACATTATTTCAATATATTTTGTACTTGTTCGTTATTGTACCTGTAAAATCCATCCGTTTGTGAAATGTGTACTTACTGTTACTGAAATATGTAAAAAAAATAAAAAAAGAAGTAAAAAAAAAAAAAAATTTTCCCGGGTGTGCGCTGAATAAATCACCAAATTTCATTGTAATCAGATGGATGGTATAAGAGCACAAAAAGGATTTACAAAGATACAAATGAAACTAAAATCTGCAATTATCACCTAATAGAAAGGGGATGCGCACTGGTAAACACACTTACCTTTTTCATACCGTTTGCATTGAGAAGGAAATATTAAAAAAACGGCCATTAAAAAAGAATTGTTTTTTTTTCGTTACTATCTCTTAGCAGCTAAAACAACTGCTTGCTAAACATGGACATGACAGAAAAAACATAAAAGTATAATAAATGTTACAGAAATTATATCGCTTAGAAGAAACGCTGCTGTAACAACTACAACAATCAACAATCTTAACCCTCAACCCGATTTATTTAATCTGTCAACCATCCAGTTCATTTTCCAGCTACATAACCATATTCTAAATCTCATTTCTTGATCTCGTTCACCTGATCAAGGTTCTCTTCATGGAATAATTATGTAAAAATATTTATATAAATTATATGTGAAACATTATAAGTGGCTCATTTATTTGATAATTGTGTAACTGTATTATGATATATTTTGTAAAAAAGCTGTTATGTTTCCGAATAAAATAAAATTAAATAAAAAGAATAAAAACATGACTGAAAGAATAAGAAACAAAAATACTTACCTATTTTATTTTATTTTTATTTATTGAAAACAAACATACAGCCAATTTAGTACATAGGAGAATTTAAGCCAAAATTGTTTGATAAATTAATATTACTTGTTTAAACATAAATTGAAAAGAAGTATCCTCAATAATATAATACTTTGTGCTGTAGCAGAAGGAATTTGGAAAGAAATGGGGGGTTATGGGAAGCGTGCATGGGACCACTCAATGAGGGAACGTGGCCCAAATGGATAATTTAAAACTTCCATATAAGAGCTGAATGTAACTTGAAGAAGGCTATTTTAAATAGAATTAAAGTAAACACACGTCGGTGGTTTGTGAAAGAAAGAAACGTTAGATATGTTAAAAAACGAGCATTTTTTTTTTATTAAAGTTTTATTTATTTACATTTTTTTAAACAATAAGTATTCTTGCACTAAACTGCAAAAGCAGTTTAACAGTGCTAGCTCTCTCGTACACTTATATAAATTTGATAATGTAACAAAAAATAATTATAAACAAACAAAAATTAAAAACTAGCAATACAATATAACAATAATTAAAACCATTAACACAATATAACAAAGAAAACATACAAACTTATATATAAAATTCTTTTAACATTTTTTTTATTTTTAATTTGAATATTTGAATATTTTGGCAGTTTGTTAAATAGTTTCGGAATTATCGTAGCATGCATGAACGAATGAATGTGAGCGAGGCGATGTATTTATGTAAAGACAAAAGTAACTATATGGCGCTTGGTCCTCTCTGCCTATATCAAAAACAGAGACATGGCGTGATATTATGAATGTATGTGCTGTACAAAATAGCTGCAAAAACACTTAGGCTGGGTTGTTTCAACAAAAGTATCAGTAGTAGTATAGTAACAATACTTTGATATCATAAAATTGTTCAAAATTGAGTCGTTTTACACCATTACATTTCAATGAAACAACCAAAAGTATTGAACAATTTTATGAAATCAAAGTATTTTAACTATACTTTTACTTTTATCGTTGTTCGAGAAACACAGCCTTAGAGACCCTTGAGATCTGGCGCCTAAAGCGGCCGCTCTGTTCGTTCCACGATAGAGCCAGCCCTGTGCTATCTCTAACGAAGGATGAGAGGATACGGAGAAACAAGGCGGCAAACTTCTTTTCTGCCTCGTCAACAACAGAACTTTGTGGCTTCGTAGCACAATCCACAATATTATGGGTCTTTACAGTTATACTTGATTGTTTTATTGCAGTCAATAATAATTATTATCTCTAGTCTCTCGAACGGACCAGTCCTAAACGGAATATTTTTGCAAGAGACAATAAGCACAACGCCGTTGGTATGTTTCGCACATGTATATTTTTCATATATGGTCGGAAAATTAGCAGAAATAAACAAGACACACACATACTTAGATTATATATGCACACACAACTAATTTTGGCGATCGTGCGTTTTCTGTAGCGGGACCAAATCCACGGACTAGGCTCCCACACACCCTCACACAAAACGAAAATATAGCTTTCTTCAGAAAAGATCTCAAAACGTTATTTTTCGCAAATCCTACCGGATACAACTTTGATCAATTTCAATTAATCACGTGATCAATTTCAATTAATCACGAAAACGACGCTATATAAATTCGGCCCAAGTCAAATTGAAAACGCTCTTCGTTTTCGCCAAGCGACAGTTTTTTTTGTATGGGATTTGACGTTTGTTGACAAAGTTTAAAATTATTCTAATTAATAATTTTCACCCAATTAGACGAAAGAAAATCTTTCTTCGCGCGTTTTTTTATGTAGAAAACAATACTAAATTATGAGTTTAAGAACACGCTTTTAACACAGGTTTCATTAATTTCGTTTATAAAAATAATATGTTTGATACTTAATACTAAAATAATATGTTGTTCCATGAAAGGAACAACATTAAACACAGTGAATTTTCTAGTATTAAGGCCCTTGTATACCCTGGATATACGGATGTACGCAAAAATGCACACTAAATTACCTTCTAATGTATTAAACACGAAAAATATTGTATATCACCTGATATGTGATATACAACATTTTATCGTGCAAAAAACGTAAAATTTAGAGGTTTTTTTAAAATAGCAAGAATAGTAATTAAAATATTATAATTATAAAATCCTCAGCCGGTAGATTTTCATATTCTCTTTCGATTGAAGTAAAAATCTACTTCATTGGTCTTGTAGTTTTTTAGTTACTTACAATAAAAAAATAAAAATGGGTTTTACTCAAACTTATTTTACAAGAAAAATATTAAAAAAATTCAAAATTCAAAAAACTCATGCAATAGAATAAATATATAGATACAAACTGTTCCTTATTTAAAGACGTATATTTTGAGGGTATTACGAAATCATTTTTAAAATATACTGTATAGCCTACTATAGCCTCTTAAGGTAAATCTGATGTGATTCATCGTTTAAAGCAAATATATTATTTATTGTTTTACAATGACAATTACTCAACACCACATTTAAAGATATATCGAAACGGTTTTGCTCTTGTTGTTATTATAGATTACAATAAACCACAAAACATGGATGGGTTTCAACAATCACGGGCGATGAATGGAAATACATAGTATGGACATCATGTGATGCGATTATATTTGGTGATAGAATGAGTACAAAACCAAAAAAGATCAATGCCAAAAATGAAATGTCGATTGAACATAATATGCACCATGAAATCTATTTAGTTCACCCGGGGCACCATGTGTTGTTTTATATTTTTATTATTAACAATTGACAACTCATGAAGTTAGCAGGAAGCGGCCAGCCAAGATGGTGGTTGTCTGTGTTGCCAATATTAAATATATACACCATAATATATATCACATTCAATCGGCATGAATGTGACTTTAGATGACAATAGCTACTGTAAAAAAATATATATTTTCATCATTTTTAAATTAGAGGAGTATAATGTGGATTTTAATGTTATAATAAGATGGGTCATAAAATTAAAGATCATTTTTCCATGTAGGATTTTGACTTTTAACATATCAACAGTCTAACCGGAAGTCCAGTCATCGACAAACCTTATAGACTATTCCTTAAACAATAAACATCATAGAACCATAGACCATTACATCTCCCTTTTTTATAAATCAAGTCGGTCTGGTGGTTTTACCAATCTTCCAGACCTAGTTACATAAAAGTCATCAGTAGCATCTAGGATTTCTTCCACACGTCCATTGTCCTCCACATGTCCCAAAGAACAAGAAGATGACACGTCGAAAGAATCCATGACCAAGTCACCAGACCTTGCCCGCAAATGAACTCTATTACGCCTATTATATTTTACCATAATAATAATAATAATTAGAATTTATAAAGCGCCATTTAGTGATACAAGATCACTCCAAGGGCGCTGTGGCTTATTTGTTGGCTCTGAAGGTGTCAACACTCTGAGCTCCACGTATATCAGGGGGCAATTTAGATTTGTATACATACCTTTAGCATACAAATCTTGTATTATATAATATGACCTATTACAATTTAATCTTTCTAGAATGCTATATACCTACCTGGTAGCCAATCTGATTTAGAATTTTTCTTAAAATACGCTTTTTCCCCTTCTTCAAACATTGAAAGATTTTTCTTATTTCTATTGTAATAATATGAACATTGTCTCTTATCTTTATAAAAATGTTTCTTATAGTCTGTGAATTTAACAACTTTTGGAGTTAGTTTACTATCTACTATGGGCAAGTTCATCCTTAATGTTCTAGAGTATAATAGTTGAGCTGGTGACGGTAAATTGTTTTTTTGGAGTATTTCTAAAATGTAACAGTGCTATGTCTGGATCTGAATTTGACTCATTACATTTTTACTCTCCACACTATGGAATAGGGGAGAGTCATGATTTCGCAAAATTTAAGCGTATTTTTTTACATCAATTTCTCAATGGGTATCATGTAGAGAATGCACACTATGAGTTTCGTCGTGATGTGTTTGTGTGTATGGCGTATACGCCGTACGACGTAGCATTTATCTTTTTTGTGTCCTCTCTACAGCCCAAACTATAAGTCCGATCGACTTCATATTAACATCATATGTGTAAAGTGCAAAGATCTAGAGCTGATTAGTTTTCCATAGACAACTTTTGATTTCTTCTCTATGAAATCATCATTTACGTTGTTTTTTTTGTGTCCTCTCTGCAGCCCAAACTTTTTTTTTTTAACATGTCTACGTAGGGGACGCCAGCTATTAGGATTTGGGTCCATTTTACTCTTCCGAAGAAGCGCACTACGTAGCGTCGGGAGGGGTTTGCAATCTAGAAAAGAGTTTATTAATTCGGATTTTTATTTCGAAGACCCGGGTTGTACGATGGTGGAAATACAGAATTCGGAAGATCGTTCCACAGTCGGGCTGCTGTATTAATAAAGGAGTTTGAGAAGCGACTTGTTCGTATATGTTGAAGGTCCACTGTGAATGGGTGCTGCGATTGAGTGAAGCGAGTGACTCTGTTGCGAGTGGGTGGAGGAGGGACCAAAGATGCAAGTTCTTCTGAGCAATTCCCGTGGTAGTATCTATAGAATAAACTTAAAATACCGACTCTGCGTCTGTGTTCTAGTGATTGCAATCCATCAGTCAGTGATGGATCATCAATCAGACGTATAGCACGCCTTTGGACAGCGTCGAGGGTATTCAGTAGGTATTGGGGGGCGCCACTCCAGAGGTGACTGCCATATTCAATAATTGGACGTATTAATAAGACATCTATACACTGTCTCAGACCAGGTTTCACCTAGTGAGGCAGTTAATGACAATAGTAAAATATCTGGTAACTATTATGTAACCTAAGTTAAATATATTATATTGTATTAAAAAAAAAATTTGTTACTAGATTTAAGGAAAATTGTATTTATATAATAAATAAATTAAAAAAAAAAATTGCGCTTTGTAGAGTAAACTATATATATTGACTTCATATTGATATCATATGTGTTAAGTCCATAAACTTAGAGCTGATTAGTTTTCCATAGACAACGGTTCATTTTTTCTCAATGTTTCTTTATGATTTCATCTATTAAAACTGAAAAAATGCTCTCACGACCTGGAAATTAGAGATATTTTAATTTGGTTTCAACTATTTATACAACACCAAGAATCTTCATAAAATTGTAATCCTGGTAGTAACATTTAGAATGAATAAAAATGTATATAATTAGATTATACAACATAAGCATTCTACACCATACTGCATTAATAGTTTGTCTACCTTAACATAAAATATACTATCGTTAGAAAATTTATATTCCTGGTAGTAAAATTTAGTATGAATAAAAATGTAATTAGATAAATTTCTTATGTATGGAAAAGTTCAGTAATTTGATTTCATGTTATAATATAAAGAGCTTGAACATAGAACTGATTAGCTTTCCATAAATAACAAAAAATTTCTTCATATGATATCACGTGTCAAAATTGTCAAAATGCTCTAACGTCCTTTAAAATTGAAAGAATTCAAAAATTATTCATCAGACAATTAAACTATAGATTCAGTTTCTCAAATGTTGACGATTATCTCACTCTTCTTCAAACCTATAATTTAATGAGTCTCGAAAACAGAAGAACTCTAACCGATGCTCTGTTCCGTTATAAAATCATTAATAACTTGATTGATTGCCCCGAACTTACAAGCCTAATAAATTATAGAGTCCCTACTAGACCCACCAGACAGAACGAACTTTTCAAAATCACCACGTGTAAAACCAACTCTTACAAAAATTCATTTATCAACCGAAGTTGCTATTCTTATAATCAACTTTTTAACTCAATTGACCCTTTTCATTTAAATATTGATACTTTTAAAAAACAAATCCTTTCCGTATTATATTACCCCTTAACGGCTCCCTAACTTACTATAACACATAAATCCTCTCACACTCACACATGCACACACACACACTCACACATACACACAATCACACGCCATATTATACTAGTTTTCAAAATATCTTTTATACTGGATAAATATCTTTATACTACTAAATTTATATTGGATTTTATTTTTTATTTTGTAAACTACCCATTGCTGGAGATCCCGCACATTAATGTTGAAATTTAATGAATCATCGCACGGTCGTAAATGCAGTGCCGTTGTAGGTACCCACTAACAATACATTGATTTTTATGTGACCCCTACAGTGACGATGTGGCTATATTTTCATTATTTTGTATTCATGCAGTTATATATATATATATATATATATATATATATATATATATATATATATATATATATATATATATATATATATATATATATATATATATATATATATATATATATATATATATATATATATATATATATATATATATATATATATATATATATATATATATATATATATATATATATATATATATATATATATATATATATATATATATATATATATATATATATATATATATATATATATATATATATATATATATATATATATATATATATATATATATATATATATATATATATATACCTATATATATATATATATATATATATATATATATATATATATATATATATATATATATATATATATATATATATATATATATATATATATATATATATATATATATATTTATTTTATATTTTCATATTTACATGTTTTCTATGAATGCGTGTACGTGTTCTATGTGAAGTACTAATATATAATAGTCTGTAATTGGCTCAATTTATATGTAATTGTTTTATATAAAAAAAATTATACAGCTGTTGACTATTTATAAAAATAAATAAAAATAAATAAAAATAAAAAAAAATAAAAATTTATTTGCTTTTATTAAAATATTTCATACAACATAAGCATTCTACACCAAACTGCATTAATAGTTTGTCTATCTAAACATAAAAATATACTATCGTTAGAAAATTTATATTCCTGGTAGTAAAATTTAGTATGAATAAAAATGTATATAATAAGATAAATTTCTTATGTATGGAAAAGTTCAGTAATTTGATTTCATGTTATAATGTAAAGAGCTTGAACATAGAACTGATTAGCTTTCCATAAATAACAAAAAATTTCTTCATATGATATCACGTGTCAAAATTTTGAAAATGCTCTCGCGTTCTTTAAAAAAAAATTTATCTGCTTTTATTAAAATATTTCATACAACATAAGCATTCTACACCATACTGCATTAATAGTTTGTCTATCTTAACATAAAAATATACTATCGTTAGAAAATTTACATTCCTGGGGGCCTAGACAACGTGTCATTTAAGCTAAGCGTTATATCGCTAAGCGATAGTAAATGTATGAAATTGGTCGCTATGACAACACGTGACAGCCAAAAATTTCATACATTTCTATCGCTTAGCGATATAACGCTTAGCTTTAATAGCATGTTGTCTAGGGGGGCAGGTAGTAAAATTTAGTATGAATAAAAATGTAATTAGATAAATTTCTAATGTATGGAAAAGTTCAGTAATTTGATTTCATGTTATAATGCAAAGAGCTTGAACATAGAACTGATTAGCTTTCCATAAATAACAAAAAAAATCTTCATATGATATCACGTGTCAAAATTGTCAAAATGCTCTTACGTTCTTTAAAACAAATTTTATCTGCTTTTATTTAAATATTTCATACAACATAAGCATTCTTCACCATACTGCATTAATAGTTTGTCTATCTTAACATAAAAATATACTATCGTTAGAAAATTTATATTCCTGGTAGTAAAATTTAGAATGAATAAAAATGTATATAATAAGATAAATTTCATATGTATGGAAAAGTTCAGTAATTTGATTTCATGTTATAATATAAAGAGCTTGAACAATGAACTGATTAGCTTTCCATAAATAACAAAAAATTTCTTCATATGATATCACGTGTCAAAATTGTCAAAATGCTCTAACGTCCTTTAAAACAAAATGTATCTGCTTTTATTAAAATATTTCATACAACATAAGCATTCTACACCATACTGCATTAATAGTTTGTCTATCTTAACATAAAAATATACTATCGCTAGAAAATTTATATTCCTGGTAGTAAAATTTAGAAGGAATAAAATATTTCAATAAAATATATTAGCATATTTTACCATATTGAGATTGTCAATATTTGTGGTGTGGAGAGTTTAGTGTTGGCCACAACCCACTCGTTTAAACATATTTTTCATAATTTTTACAGAACTCTCTGCTTGGCCATTAGATATAGCATGAAATGGTGGACCACCATCAGATACTAATGACATATGACATTGGAATGCCATGACGAGCAAAAATAGACTTTAAACTTATTATTACATTTGTTGCATTGTAGTTGTTTTTCATTTTTTTGTCACATGATACCTAAACAAATCTTTATGTTACTAGGTATTATTTATTTATTTATTTATTTATATCTACGGCCAGAATTCTTTTACAGTTATATATAAAATATAAAGTAGTTACAATATTACAACAACAATAAAAAACAATAAATGTGTATAATTTTCAGAAATAAGAATTAGTAACAAAAAGAAGATAAAAAAGAAAAGAGAAAAATATCAAAATAGAGAAAAAAATGTAAGGATTAGAATAATAAATAAATTTTACGATCGATTTCGTGCAGTATTAAAAATTTTCATACATTTGTGGAATATAACGAAATGTTTCATGTTGTGTTTGATTGTTAATTATGAAATTTTCTTTATAAATAAAAAAATATATATACAATAACTTTGCATAAACCACAAATTTTGAGTATTTATGGTCGAACTTTTTCGAAGCTAACCGCTTCTTCCTCCGGGCAAACTAATACTATAACCAGGACAAACTTATGCCTACAAGTTTGTCCGGAGGAAGAAACGGTTAGCTTCGAAAACGTTCGACCGCAAATACTCAAAATTCGTGGTTTATACAAATTTATTATATATATATATATTTTATTTATTTATACTTTAAAAATGTGCCACAAAGTGGTAGTAGCAACATCATATTAGTCTCATACTCGAGACTATGTTTTTCCAGTCGTGCACTATTTTAATCACAATTTAATCATTTATTTATAAAAATATGGTTTTATAAGATGTAAGTAGGTACACTGTTAATAGTTCACCAACGAAGCTATTTTACTCAAATCATCATAAATTTAACAAAATCCTTGGTAAACTAAACTTAAAAATTTCCTAATACTCTTTGCAACCTTCAGTGAATTCCCTTGTCTATGATTTACGGCATACTTATATCTACCAAAGGAATCCTCAGAGGCCGTATAATATATTTGACTGGCGGCCATAATTGACCACAATATACTAATATTGCAGTTGTCTTTGTGGCTACAGGAATGAAATCCCTGCGGAGACTATAGGTGGGCAGTGGGCTATGGGCATAGTGGGGCCCCATTGAACCCAGGAACAGTCTGAAGATAACAATAATGAGACGAACGTTAAGTTAGCCACGGTAGCAATTAAGGTTTAAATAGTTTTACAACCACCATGAACAATGAGACGCATACCAATCTTTTCCTAAGGGAATTGTCAAAACAATATGGTTTTCATCGGTATATGCCTACCTACTTTTGTGTAAATATCGGAATTGTTCTCATTTCATGTTAACTGGTCGTTTTGTAATCCGAATCAAAGGTATGACGTTATCAATCTATTATAGTATCGATTGATTTATCAAAGCCTACAAATAGTTAACTGTAAGTAATAGAATATATAATATACACACATTAAAAGAAAATATATTACTATAAAAATCGTTTATTTTGATTATTACAAATCAAATTACTATATCTTTTGGTTCTCTCTGCTACTCCAAAAATAGTGTAATGGTGATTATCTATCCAAAAACAAAATGAACAAAAAAAAATCGGCGAAGAATTCTTTTATAATTCTATTCAATTTTTGCCTCAGTTATTTTCAACAATGTTTTGATTGAATATTTTACGACAAATTTTAACATCTCAATAGATACGAAGATGGAACATTATAGAAGAGCCAGGAATTCAACGTTGCGCGAGCACACTAAGTGATCTCGTAAGCCAGCTGATGACAGGTCGTAATCCGTGTAGGTGCCTGAAATTTTTAGTTCTCCTATAATGTTCCATTTTCGTTTCTATTGAAATGTTAAAATTTGTCATAAAATTTAATTGACTCTCGACAAGGAAAAATCCAATGTTTGAGTATAATTTTCGCCAAACATCTTGAACAAGCTTCCGGTTGCGCAGAGCGCAAATTTGTGTATTTTTGCTTCGTTGGTTTACGTGAAATTCGCCCCCCTTTCTCGGCTAAAAGTTTGGCCACATCAGTGATTATTCATTACATATCACTGGGCCACATCTATATTTGCAACTATAAAAAATATTCGATGTTTTGAATATGTGGGCATGTGTCTGACAATACAAATTTTGGAAAATTCATAAAGATATCAAAATAAACAAGTAGGATACGGTTAAACAAAACTTGTCACAGCTCCAAGAAAAAATATTGACTGGAACTAATCGATTATAACCAAAGTAAGTAGGTACTTCAGAGTAAATCTATACAAATCGGTATAGAACTATTATGGATCTACAATATTCAGCTTCTGGTGACTTCGAGCTGAATATTGAATGTATTGTATTGTATTGAATAGCTGAATGTCTATAAAAACATAAATAATAGCTCACAAGGGCGCTATATTATAATAGGTACTTATTCAGCCTCCTTGAGGGGTATTCATGAAAACAGCATTTAATAAATTATACAATTATATTTACAATGTTATAGGTATTATAGTAAGTAATTCCTATTTTTATCATAACTGTGATGTACATAATATTATAAATTAGGTACCCGTTAGCGCCTTAAAAGTGTTGTGTTATTTCGCTATGGCAGGGACAAGGTCATACTAAGAAAATATCTTATTATTACCTACCCCGGTAATAAAATAATTTAGAAAAAGATGATGTGTTTATTTTTTATAATATTTATTGATTTGCATGCACGTGGCGAGTCAGCTACAGAGGTAAACAACCATGTGTTTTTTAATAATTTTATCGTACATAATATAAAAACTAGTGGGTTGTGGCCAACGCTAAACTCCTCACTAACAAGTCATTCTATAAATTATTCAAATTCTGTATGGAAAATATTCAGCATTTTCATGAAATGAGTTTGATAAATTGTTTTTTATTTAAATATTTTATTATGAAAACTTGAACTCTTCAATGCCATTTTATGAAAGTGATGTGTAGCAAGTGGGGAGTTATTATTTCGCAATTTTTAAGGGTATTTTTTTATTGCAGATTATCAACTAGCATCATGCTAAGATTGTATTCTGAAAGTTTCATCACAATGTATCTGTGTGTGTGTGTGTGTGTGTGTGTGTGTGTGTGTGTGTGTGTGTGTGTGTGTGTGTGTGTGTGTGTGTGTGTGTGTGTGTGTGTGTGTGTGTGTGTGTGTGTGTGTGTGTGTGTGTGTGTGTGTGTGTGTGTGTGTGTGTGTGTGTGTGTGTGTGTGTGTGTGTGTGTGTGTGTGTGTGTGTGTGTGTGTGTGTGTGTGTGTGTGTGTGTGTGTGTGTGTGTGTGTGTGTGTGATGTGCTATGTGCTGTGTGCTTGTAAATTATCAAGTTTTCAAATTGGAATAGGTACTTTATAGAATGACTATTAGTGAGAAGTTGAGCGTTGGCCACAACCCCTCATTTTTTCGATACGACGATTTTGAAATAATGGCTGTCATAATATTTTCAATTGACGTACCTATCTCCGAATCTATTTTTTTCATTTTTTTTATAATAATTAATTATTATTTATTTTCGAAACATCTCACGGACTGGTTGTTAATCCCTTTTCAATTTCGACGGCGAAACCGTTTGAAAAGTAATAATATTTTGACATTAACCAAAATTTGAAGGTCGTAGGAAACTGAAATGGACCGCTTTGTCGGCACGGGACTAAAAGGGAAGGTATTTTATGAAGACAATAAAACTATATAGCTGAAAGTGAAGAACATTGTTTTACTACTTCCACCCAATGATAAAGATTTTGAATGTTAATAGCCAAAGAGTATATAATACCTACGGATATTAATACCATGATGTCATTAAGTTATAAGAAGAACGAAGTATGAAACAAAAGCAAGCTGTAAGTATTAGAAGAAAGTAAAAAGTTATAACGTTTGGAATAGTAAAATGTACAGTATTATACTTCCAGTTACATTTCCAAACGAATGATCGAATATCTTACGATAGCATAATTATACAATATACATGCAAACATTGGATTTTTCCCAGGAGGTAGTCAATGATATTTTTACTCTCCACACTATGGAATAATGAAGAGTCATGATTTCACAATTTTTAAGCGTATTTTTTACATCAATTTCTCAACGGGTATCATGTAGAGAGTGCACACTGTGAGTTTCGTCGTGATGTGTTTGTATATATGGCGTACGGCGTATGGGGTACGGCATACGGCGTTCGGCGTACGGAATATTTTTTTGTGTCCTCTCTACAGACCAAACTATTAGTCCGATCGACTTCATATTTACACCATAATATGTGTAAAGTGGAAAGACGTAGAGCTGATTAGTTTTCCATAGATATCCGTTAATTTCTTCTCTATGATTTCATCTGTCCAAATTTTCAAAATGCTCTCACGGTCTGGAAAATAGAGTTTTTTGTATACTGTTTGAAATTTCGATACAAAATAAATACACTCATCAAAAATGCATTCAAGTATTGTCAATTTTTAAAGAAAAAAATCTATGGTTTGCCATATCAATGTGAAATAAATTTCATATATGTATAAAAAATGTATATAACAGAATTAAAATAGCTTCTGTAAGCGAAAATTGAGTGATCAACTTCATACTGATATTGTATGTGTCTCTATAGACAACTACACTTCTATCTTCCTCAAGGGGTAGGCAGTGAGAACCAAACACCGTATTCTTCTATCATGACACATACATCGCCTCATCAACATTGATACGCTGTCTCATACATGCTCATCTTGCTAGTAATGCAATTTTACTTAAAATTTCTCAACAGGTATCATGTAGAAAATACATACTATAAGTTTCGTGACAATGTTTTTGTGTGTATGATGTATTGTGAAAACTTTTGTCCTCCGGGAATCTTATATTTGTTTAAGAATCTAGTAAAAATTGCATTTAGAGATTGTCAACATTTCAAGAAGTAAAAATAAACGCTTACTATGGTGTGGAGATTTTAGTGTTGGCCACAACCCACTCGTTTGACAAGTTTTTGACCAGCTCAACAGAAACGAAATTGGAATAACCATATAATTTTATAGGTTTTAATTTATTGATGAACCAATTAGCAATAGATGGCGTCAGAAAAAGTTTCTTTGTCATTCTCATAGATTGCGATTTCACATTATTTTCAAGCTATGTGAAAATGGCGCACAACTGCACACAACATAGTTCATAATTTGGATTGATAAGGGAACACAAACTTTATATCTCAATAGAGACGTAGTTGGAATTCATAATATCATAAAAAAAACAGGAAATCAGGTACTAACGATCTGTCATCACTACAAGCGCTTGCGCAATGTACACCAATTATATTTTTTATGTAGATTTATACATTAACTGTATACTCAATATTATACGATACTTATTTATTTACTAAAATGTGACTTCTATACATAATATACTACATCAAAACATACTTAGTAACATAGTGGTTATATTCCTCTATGCTTATAAATATATGAAAAATTCTGCTAGGTAATTTATATTGTCAGAGAATTATTAAATTTATCGAGTGCCGAAAAGCTATTTATTTCATACCATTTTTATTAAGTATTCACATTACCCCGGATGAGTGGTAGAAGTTGCCTCATGGCGATTGACCAACCCGCCTATGTAAATTCTTTACCCATAAAATTAAATAAACAAATTATAATAAATCGGGTAGGTACAAATAATTATTAGTTAAAATAACGCGCCGCAGTTAAAAACACATTGAACCATAAAGGAACACCTTAACTTAATTTGTATCCAGTTTGTATGAATATTTTCATTCTACCTACGGCGCGGCGCGCGGCGCAAGTGTTGGAGTAAATAAATAAATTAGGAAGAATTAAAGTTAGGACAAATAATAATAATAAAAGCAGGTACCTATCTATAAGTTAATGGAATTGATTATAGAAATATATTTTAGGATATTATATTATACCCTTGTGAAGGTTGAAATATATACCTACCTGATATTCTCAAAATGTATATTGTAACATTTATTTATTTAACACTTTTTGTACTAACAAATAATATTGCATTGTACAAATGGCGGACTTGTTGCCTGGAAGCAATTTCTTTCAGTCAACCATCTGAGAAAAAAGTTACATTAACAAATTTAGTTGCGACATAAAAAAAAAAAAGTCTATGCGATTCCAAAATGATTTTAAAATACCCAAATGTAATACAGGACAATTACAAAACAACTACATTTATTTGGGAATAAAATTTTTCAATTGCCTCCCAAATGAATTAAAGCAGATAAAAGAATTTAAAAAATTTAAACAAAAATTAAAATTGCACCTTAACTTCTAAAATATTAGTTTTCGATTTTGTTTGTTTGATTTGTTTCAATTGCCAGTATTTTCTTTTTTTATTTCTAAATATGTGTTTTGGTATGTTTGAATAGTCTATATTGCTCATTTTTCAATTTATTTTCATGTATTTCCTTTTGTTTTATTTGAATATGAATTTAGATATGTTTACATACATACATACATACCATCACGCCATGTCCCTCGCGGGTAGGCAGAGAGAACCGAACGCCACATTTTTCTATCTTGACACACATTCATCGCCTCATCAACATTCATACATCGTCTTATACATGTTCGTCTGTTGTTCATGCTTCTTACATTTCCATCTTTCAAAATATCGTTTACATGATCGTGCCATCCTTTTCTTGGGCGCCCGCGACCTCTTATTCCGTTCCTGTCAGCTTTGTATATTTTCTTCGTCAGGCGTTCTTCATTCATTCTCCCCAAGTGGCCAAACCATCTCAATGTGTTAACTTTCATTCTGTTAATTACATCTTTCTTTATCTTACATTCTTTCCTTGTATCTTCATTCCGAACTCTATCATACATCGTTCTGTTACAAATTCTTCTAAGCGATCTCATTTCAACTGCATTTATTCTGCTTTCGTGCGACTTCTGCCATGTCCAGGTCTCACTTGCATACGTCAGGGTTGGCACTACGATTGCGTTATGAATGGCAACTTTAGCGTCTCTTGATATGTTGCGATCATTCATAACTGGTCTAAGTGCTCCATTCACTCTGTTTCCTGCCATAACTCTTCTTTCAATATCCTTATCAGGCCGTCCATTCCGTTGGAACATACTACCCAGATAGACATACTCGTCGACTTGTTCAAGCCATTCATTCTCTACTTTTATTTGACACACTGTTCTGCTTTCACTCTTTTCAAAGACCATTACCTTTGATTTGCTGGCATTCATTTTAAGTCCGTTTTCTATGCATCCTTCATATACCATACTTACAAGATACTGTAACTCTTCCATACTTTCTGCTAACAATACTTTGTCGTCTGCATACATCAGATCACGTACTGTTACAGTACTCAGTTTCAGACCCTTACTTTCATACTTAAGGGCTCTTATGCCGAAATCAATGTAGAGATTAAAGAGCCAAGGGGACAACACGCACCCCTGTCTAACGCCATTATTTATAGAGAACCAAGTTGTTGTTGTGTCGTTAACACGAACACATGCTTTGCTGTTCTCATATAATGAAGCGATTGCACGTATCAGCTTACTCTTCACTCCGTACATCGATAGTATATTCCATAGTTTTTCTCTTACAACTTTATCATAGGCCTTTTCAAGGTCTATAAAGGCGCAGAAAAGTTTTTGGTTTTTACCCAAAACCTTTTCTGTGACCATACGTAAAGAAAAAATTTGGTCTATACATCCTCTGCCGCCAACAAAAGCCCCTTGAGCATCCCAGATAGATATGTTTACTAATTTGTATATTTCTCATTTTCATTTATTTTCAAACTTTTCTAATATTAATTTAATTTTTTATTCATGTTGATTTATTTAATTACTCTATTGTTGACTTTGTTTAATTGCTTTGTTTTTATTTTTTTTATAAGTGAGAAAAATTTGTAAAAATATTATTACCTGTGAATTATATCTTGATTTGATATTGTAAAATTATTATGTTAAATAAATAAATAAAATAAATAATATACGACATATCAGTTTATAAATATAACTACATTTTACTAAAAACAACATAACGAAAGGAAAAGGAGAAGATAAGGAGCGATCAAAAGGGATGGTGTGTGGGATGGTTAGTGTATACGTTGGTTGGAATAGAGAGGAAGGAGTTTTTAAGGCGAGATTTGAAGTTATTAAGGCAGTTATAATGTCCAATGCTAAATTGGTCCATATTAGCCGAGCAGCATGAATGACAAAGGAATATGAATAATGTAGATATTGTATAATTTATTTATATATTTTATTTGGACTATAATATTCGACACTCCATAGAGCCGTACATATGGCAACGGACAGGACGACCTGGAGAGCAATGGTCCGCAGCAGAGTATATGATGGCCACGACCCTCAGCATTGAGGACGACGACTGTGGTAAGGTAATGTATAATATTTTACCTATATTGCACTCATTCAAAGAAACTATCTTACATTAAACATGATTCCCGGACAATTGACCGTAGCCGATTGACCGTACGCCCTTTTTACCGAATGGACAATTGACCGTGAGGACAATTGACCGTGGGGACAATTTATCGTATGGACAGTTGACCGTGAGGAAAATTGCCCGTGGGGAAAGTTGACCATGAGAACAATTGACCGTGGGGACAGTTGACCGTGTGGACAATTGACCGAATGGACAATTCACCGTGCGGAAACTATTTTTAATAACAGAATAAATACATACTTTGAGATATAATGTCAGAAACATTTACATTTTTATGTTAGTAGTTGTATTCAATCGATACGATATTATCATTCACTCGGGCCTTCGTGGTTCAGTTGGTTACGTATCTGATTGCTGATCCAAAGGTCCCGGGTTCGATTCCCATTAGAAATACAGTTTTCAATTGTGTTTTCAGTCTGGATCTATTGTAAAATAGTGTTAAATCTTGTCCATAATTTTCAATTTTTAAATATTTACAACATGTGAATTATTCTATACTTATTTATAATACCAAATTAAAATTATACCTTACGACGAAAACGATTGACAAATTCGTCCTATATCTCAATACAAATAGCCAAAAGGCGCCCATGTCCATATACATAATGAAGAATCATCGATTGTTCACAAAAAGTAACAAAATGTTGAGAACTGGTCCGGCATAACCCGAAGCGGAGGTGTAAATGATTTAGGTGGTGTTTTTTACGGCGTTTAATGATGGGTTTCGACGTGACGGTACCTGCCATCATCAGGCGCTGCCAATGAATGGTTGCGGTGTTTAAATATTTGCTCTTTCCCCATCCCGAGATATCCCTTTCTGTATAATTAACAATCGCGAGACGCCTCTGGAATTGAATTTGTATGTACACACTACACGTATGCATATTCAACAGTACCGCCACTAGTTTTAAACATATTCTGTTACTATTTATTTATTTATACGGTGCAAAGCCTTTAATTACCATAACACAATAAAAAAGTAACAGTGGAATACACTGCCCCCAGATGTCCGCAGTGCTCAAAGCAAGAGCACTTTCACTAAAGGACTGAAGGCAGCTTTGTTTCGTAGAGCAGCACTTTACTCAACTATCAGCGCACTTGGAATGATTTTGAATCATTTAACGGCGCTATATGAAATCCTCTATTATTATTACTAACCGACCAAAAGGTTGCCAACCAGAAGTGGAGGCTGGGCAGGGCATGTCGCCCGTACCACAGACTCCAGATGGACTAAAAAAGTGCTGGAATTTCGACCTATAAAGTCAAAAGAAGTGTTGAAAGGCCTCAAACGAGGTGGTATGACGATATAAGACGAGTGTCTGGAGGCGGTTGGATGCGATCTGCACAGAATAGAGAGCTGTAGAGGTCTCAGGAGGAGAGGTCTATGTCCATTACAGGACGAAAGAAGGCTGACGAAGAAGAAGAATAAAAAAATGTTAAATAAAACAATGTATATTGTTACATTTACAGTTTATTACTAATGATTGTAACTTTCAACTGTTGACTACATAAATAGGCTATGAAAAAAGAAGTAAAAATACTACATAATATATTTAGGTATACGCCTGTCAATTGGCAATTAGTATAACTTGGGTGTGAATTGCATTTATATTCTCCTCAACTTAGGCAAATCTTTTTCTCATGGGGGTTACGATCACCTTGCTCTTTTCTATCTGCAGTCAGACGGAAAGCCTCCTGGAGAAAGTCACTCCATCTTATATGTATCCTGGAAGAAGAGCTAGAGATAAAACATCTCTAGCTCTTCTTCCAGGAGTATTTCTTACCATTATTTTCTCGACTACCCGTTCCTCTTCTAGACATGTGTTCGAAACACTTCAAACCACGTCTCTTGACTGTTTATAAATATGAATCTAATAATAAAAATAAAACAGGCTTATTTATAAAGCGCCTTTTTGTGAAACTACCTCAAGGGCACTACATAAAATTAAAATTATACACAGCTCACTATTTAATGTCGATATTATTTTTTTAAATACTCACATTCATATACACTATTCTCTCCTTCGTAGTTGATAATACTTTAATGCACCTTAACGAGCCCATTTCACTGTACCATTTTTTTTATTTAAACAAAAATAAAAATAACAAATGATATAAATGGTCCGATGTCTATGGAAAACTGATCACCTTTAAGAGGACATATAACGCTAAATCTAGTTACTAAAAACATGATATATTAAAACCGCCTAATACATTATGACGTTACGCGTTAGTAAGGGTAACTATCGCCAGCGTTAAAAAAGGTATATACGTGATTTAAATTATCGGAAATCCAAAATTTGTTGATTTTTTTGCAATTTAAGAACAAACCTTACTTGAAATGAAAAATCTTTATCGGTAATTCACTTTGATTTTATGCACTCTTTTAGCATACCTATACAAGATATATTTCTCTACGACACAATGCTGTAAAAGAGGATATTTATAATATTCTTTCTAGGGGAATTCAGCCTGAATTTTAAAATTGTGTGACGAACATTCACTAGAGAAATGTTGAATACATTTATGGTTTTTTCTAGAAACACACTGTTTAAAATATTTGAGGAATTTTATTTGAAATTGGGGTGTTTAGGTTTATATGCCCTTTACTTTAAGTAAATTGCACTTTGCGCTACTGACTGTCAGCCAGTTAAATAAATTGAATAATATTGCCATATATCCCAATTAAGTTCGTCTAATCTCACATTTAATACTTAATACTGAGAAGTTTCAAATCAAAACAATCTGAGTTTTACGATAGAATGATACATGTCTTCTATATTTGATTTAAGCAAAACAAACTTATTTTTTATACAGATTTAAGTATTAGAAATAACTTACAAATATTCCAAAAGTAGAAAAAAAATCCCTATTGTAGGGAATATCCTGTTTTTTTTTTATTTTTACGTATAACAACACCAGACTAGTATAATTTTCGTCAAACATCTTGAACGAGCTTACGGTTGCGTAGAGCGCTTATTTGTATCATTTTTGCTTCGTTGGTTTCAAAAGTTCATGTTATTTGGCGACAAATATAATAAAGAGGACACAGATTTAATTTTTTTAGTACCTATCTAAGTCAAAAGTAAAAATTAATCACAAAGTAGGTACTCCATACACATGACGAAATTCATAGTATGTAAATCGAATATTTTTTTTAATTGCATATACGCAAACATTGGATTTTTTTCCCTTTCGGAGTCAAGTCATATTTTTATTGACAAATGATTTTTTTTTGTTAAAAAAAGTTTGTCAATAAAAAATTCATAGTATGTACATATATACTAATCTGCTCTTTATATAACACCCGTTGAGAGATTGATGTAAAAAATGTACCTACTAAAAATTGCAAAATCATAACTCCACTCTAAATTACTTATAATAGTGGAGAGATAAAAATGTTAAATAATAGTTCTATTTAAAAATTATTACGTGTATCTATTCGTGTAATGCAGGTAGATCGTATAATAATATCAATAAATATATTTTATAACCCCTGTGTTATACAAAAAAATCGATTATATTTCCAAATATTTGTTCAATATTCTGATTTTACGATACACTTCATGTAATTTATCTTGTTTTTTTTTTTCACCTTCAAATAATTATGTGTTGCGTGTTTTAATCTATTATTTGGCGATCCTGTTGCCGATATTTACATATCCTGTCCATAATCAAAAACCACCATCTGCAATAATGTTGCAACAATGGACCTTTGTCGAATTTTGTGGCTCAGTTATAATAATCACAGAGGCTAAACATGGCTATATCAGTCAGTAAAACAAAAAGTATTACTTTATCCAAACAACCTTCAAGGTGTAAGCTAACTGTTGATGATAAGCCCGTGGAACAAGAAATGAGTTTCAAATATTTAGGAGTAGAGATCTGCAGCCATAACGAGCTATACACTGAAATCCGCGAACAAGTCAATAAAGCATCAGTCGTATCTGGATGTTTGAAAAATATGATCTGAAAAAATAAACACATGCGTATTGACAGTATAAGAATATATAAGACATGCGTGCGACCGATCATGACGTATGCTGTGAAAACGCGAGCAGACACTGTACGAACCAAGGGGCTCTTAAGAGGCTATAGTAGGCTATACATTATATTTTGAAAATAATTTCCCTAATACCCTCAAAAGATACGTCTTTGAAAAAAGGAACAGTTTTTATGTACATCTTTAATCTATTGCATGATTTTTTTGAATTTTGAATTTGTTTAATACTTTTCTTGTAAAATTAGTTTTAGTAAAACCCTTTTTTATTTTTTTACAAGGCCTATGAAGTAGATTTTTACTTCATTCGATAGATAATATGAAAATCTACCGGCTGAGTTTTTTATTATTATAATATTTCAATAATTCTTCTTGCTATTTAAAAAAAACCTCTAAATTTTACCATTTTTGCACGATAAAATGTTGTATATCACATATCAGGTGATATACAATATTTTCTTGTGTTTCATACATTAGAAGCTAATTTAGTGTGCATTTTTGCGTACATCCGTATATCCAGGGTATACTAGGGCCTTAAGGAAAATGTAAACAGGTATGAATTAAAGAAAAAAATAATAAATATAAATTATATTTTTCATTTCCTCTTCTATATTTTTATTTCTTTATTTTTATTTTTTGTTTTATAAATGTTCATCCACGCTAAGTTACGTGTAGGTATTTTATATCAACAATGAAGACATTTTGAAAACAACGTAATTTTTATATTTTATTTCAAAATATATATTTTTAAATACAGTCTTTATTCGAATATTTTTTCAATTGCACATACGCAAACATTGGATCTTTTCCCTTTCTGGAGTCAAATGACATTTCTTTTAACATCTTAATAGAGACGAAGTTGGGATATTGTAGAAGAACCAGGAACTTGAGGCACCTACAGTGCTTACGACCTGTCATCGGCTGGTTTACGTGATCACTTTATGCGCTTGCGCAACGTTCACCAATTATGCCTTATCAACTTTCAAAAATTACATTGATAAGGGAACTCAATAAGGGCATAATTGGTGAACGTTGCGCAAGCGCATAAAGTGATCACGTAAACCAGCTGATGAAAGGTCGTAAGCATTGTAGGTGCCTCAAGTTCCTAGTTCTTCTACAATATCCCAACTTCGTCTTAATTGAGATGTTAAATAAACATAGTTTTTGTTATTTTAAGCCGCAACGCAAATCATGTGATTATTGTTTGAGATTATAAATATTGTATAGATAGAGGTTTTTGAAATCAATATGTTGAAACGTGTGATGTTTCACAGCCTCCTACATTATTTACAGCGGCAGGTGCAAGGTTGGAAGTGATTGGTGATTGGTGATTATAGGGTCTTCCACCCTTCTAGGTACCAGACCAAAACACCTCGCCCTAAACCTGGAATTTCATCACTTTTTAAATAATTTCAAAAACACAGCTTTCTCAAGTCCAACACAAAAAAACAAACCGCTGAAATTAACGCTAAATTATCTTTCCGGGGAAGATTGGTACACAGATAGCACTTTTAATTAAAATTAGTTTATTTTTTAGAAAAATTAGTTTAATTTTGGTCGTGTTAGTTTCGGATTCAGTCTAATTTATTACGCAAAGTATAATAAAATGCAAAATCTTATTATAAAGTAGGTATATAGTTTTGAATATTAATTTTAACTTTTTATTTTCTTCCACAAAGCGGAAACCTATCCACAAAAGATCTAGTGAATACTCACAAGACTGTATTTAAGAAACACAATATTTTTAAGGGGAATTCCAATTTTCAAACCAATATATTTCTGTAGATATATTTATAAATTATAAAATAAAAAATAACTTGGAATTCTTTCTATTTTATGTTATGAATTCTTTCTATTGATTATCTTCGTGTTTCATGCAAGGCACATCGTTAAAGGTATACAAATTTTAAAAATCAAGTAACAGTTGGTTTGGAAGGTTGAAAAATAATTTGTAGATATATAGAAAAATGAATCTTTACAAATCCCTGTTTTGAAAAAAATTAAAATAAATGTAAATTGGGTCACTGCTTGTTGTCCCCTGTGTCAGTTAAGCCTGTAACCAAAGGAACAACGGCAGTTGAATTCGGTAGGTAAGTAATATTTTTATTGTATTTATTGGCATAATTTTCTCTTTATGTGTGGAAACATATTTTTATATTTCCTCAATATTAATATTAGACTAAGCGTGACATCTTTTTTTTTCACGTACTAGAACTGTATTTAAAATTACCTGCGATATTTGCAATTAGATTGACATATGAATAATTATCAAGATAATGCTGACCATTCATAGAGCGGAAAAAAGCATACAGATAAACTGTATTTATGCTAAAGACAGTCAAATCTATGACATTCAGCATTCATGCCAAATAGTTTCATTTACGAAAGACTGACTTTGACTGCAAAATTACACTTCACATAGTTCAGTAATGATGTTCACAACCCATTCTGAATGTAGTGTCCTTTTGTGTGAGACAAGACTGATGTGTAAGGATAAACGCATGTAAAGAGCTACCTTTTATAATGCAATGCACACCCGCACACTTGTCGCTAGTTAGCCAACAGTATGATGGTTGTTGGATATGCCTTGATGCTATATATGAATGTATGAGTCTTTAATTCTGTAAAGAAAAAATACAATGAATATTATATCTATAATTAAAAGTAAACCACTTTTTGATTCTACATGAATGTTATTATGTTCGATAGGCCTATTTCGCCTTGTTGGGGCATTTACTAGCTTATGACTATTTTGACAAATTTCAAATTTTTTGACAAATAGTCATAAGCAAGGCGAAATAGGCCTATCGCACATAGTAAAATTCACGTAAAATCAAAAAGTGGTTTACTTTTAATTATAGATATAACTTGAATAATGGAATTCTACAAAATAAAAACTTCATCGATCTTTAACAATGAATATTATTCAATAAGGATTATACCAGTATGTTCTCTTAACCATCAATTATGAATCAAATTAATAAATATGCTTAAATATGTATTTAAAATCGGTATTGAACTATGGTAAAGTGTTATATGTGGTCAGTGCTGCTTTATGGGGTGGAGGCGTGGACTCATCAATGTTAATATTAGGTATAAACCGTCTTGAAACATTTGAAACGTGGATCCACCGCAGAATGCTGAGAATATCATGGACTGGCATGGTCAGTACCTAACAAAGAATTATTCACCAATGTTAAGCTGATCCGTAAAGTGTCGTACTTCGGCCATATTCTGAGAGGTGAAAAAAATATCAATCTTCAGCTTGTCATAAAGGGATATATCGAGGGTAGTATAGGAGTGGGAAGAAGGCAGCTTCCCTGGCTTCGAAACATCCGGGAGTGGTCCGATATGATAACTGAGGTGGAGCTGTTTCGCAGTGCACAGGACAGGGAGGCTTTCTCTATGGTGGTCGTCATCGTCGGGTGGACCATACATGACACCAGAAGAAGATTGAATAAAAATACAGGGTTTGAGTGATTCATTTGGCTAAATTGTAATATAAATAGAATACTAGACTAAAATAATGATATTGAGAAAATGATACTTCTGTTCTATAAATAAGGATTTTCCGACGTATCATCTAACTATTAAACCATTAAAACGATGAATTTGTTTACATAATTTAAAATAGCTATTGCGAAAAAAGTGACGGGTGTGTCTGATTCATTTAGCTAAATTTAAATACAAATAGAATACTCGACGTAATGATATATTTTTTAGTTTCATTTAGCCACTCCTTCCCCATTACACTAAATATTATATCCAAGCAGAGCACATCACAATTATTATGGGCGTATAATAACGCGAGCAAGGTAATGATTGAAGATCAAATAGTAGGTACGGGTTTGATGGGTGTGGTGTCGGTTTTGGCACCTCAGGTATAAAAATAATAATCCCATCATTGCTTGCACCTTGCGAACACCAACAACTATCGTGGGTATCATCATCTTCAACTACCATTGCGAAAAAATCTATCAATCAAAGATTAACTAGGAACTATAAACTATCTGCATTGATTCGATGTATTTGGTGACAAGAGATGTTTGAACACATATCGAAAGTCAGGCAATAAATCAAGTGGTCAAAGATTATTTTTGCTTTATTAAGAGTGCTATATGCCTTGAAGTAAATTTTAAATAATCGAGTAGGTTGCGGCCAAAACTAAACTCTCCATTACATAGTATGTAGTAAGTGTACATTTTCCTTCTCGAAAGGTAGACAATCCCTAAATACATTTTTATGAAGTACATTTCTATTAGATTCCTAAACAAATATTAGTTTCCATAATTCACCATACACATAAAAACTCATAGTAGGTATGCACTCTCTACATAATACCATTTGAGAAATTGATGTAAAAATTTGCTTTAACAATTGACTATGGATAAATGTTGATGAGATGATGGATATATGTCAAGATAGAAGAATGCGGTGTTTGGTTCTCTCTGCCTACCTCATGAGGAAGGATTGTATTGGATGAACAATTTTCTATGCAAACACATACAATATCAATATGAAGTCAATAGCTCAATTTTTCCAAATACCTAGATGCTATATTACTACTTTTATATACATTTTTCATATAATTATGCAATATCACAATTAATATTAGTATTTTTTTTTTGCCTGAACACACTTTTGAAGAGTGTATTTTTATTGTATCAAAAATTCAAAGAAATCTCGATTTTCCAGACCATGAGAGCATTTATAAAGTTTTAACAGATGAAAATATTCAGAAAAAATAACCGTTGTCTATGGAAAACTAATCAGCTCTAAGTTTACTTCACACATATGGTATCAATATGAAGTTCATCGAGCTATTAGTTTGGACTGTACAGAGGACACAAATTTTCATATTTGTGTATAGGATTACGGCATACACACAAAAACATCACGACAAAACTCAATGCATGCACTCTCTACATGATTCCCAATGAAATCATGACTATTCACTATTCCATATTAGTGAAGATTACAAAACAAGGTGAGGAGTAGTTTTAGGAGAAAGGGCTGATACAAACCACTGATAATAGGTACAATTAAAAAACATATGGTCCAGAGTCTCCTCCTCTAGACCACACTCACAGATAGGGCTGCTAAATATATGTATTTTAAACAGGTGAGTAGCCCGCACCCAAGTGTCCCGCACCCAAGTGGCCGCAGCCAAGTGTCCCATTCCGGCCACAATACAGTGACCAATTCTCATTCTTGTTAAACAGGAAATGTTTCTTCTAGAAAACCCATTTCTTAGTGAATGGAATGAGGAAAAGAGATTCAAACCCTGAATGCCGGGGTTGATCTGGTATACAGACTGTATACCAGACTGCATACTGACTGGTATTCTCTAAAACCAACTCCGATACAGGTGCAGGAGGACATTGCTGTACACTCGGAAATATCCAGCTGTATTTAAGGGAGAAATCTATGCCATAATAGATTGTGTACTTGAAAATATAAAAAGAGTCTATAAAAACAGGAATATTTATTTTTTATCAGACAGTCAAGCAGCCCTTAAGGCTCTTGAATCAAGCCAGTTCACATTATGGGATTGTCTAAGGTACCTCATAATAGTCATAAAGCTTGGGAGCACAATAAAGTTCACTTAATGTGGGTTCTAGGCCAAAGAGGGATAGATGTTAATGGTAATGAGAAGGCAGATACATTAGCTAAAAATGGAGCAGGGATTCATAGGACCTGAATCAGCTCTTGGGCTATCTATAACGAAAATCAAAAAGTCGACAAAAAATTGGATCACAATTCAACACAGAGAATTCTGGAAGACCTGTAGTGGTCAACTACCTACAAGCAAAATAATTCATTGAAGGGCCCTCCAAAAAGAGGACCAAGGAACTGCCTAAGCAGAAACTAATTAAGAATTATAATCGGTCTATTCACTCAATTCACTGGCGACTGCCAACTTAAAAGACACCACTTCATAATGAAGATCCGTGATCTGTGAATGTCCAGTATTTATGGAAGCCAGATACAAACACCTAAGACTCAAACCCAAGAAATTAGGGGCCATTTTTTCTTTACACCATCTTCCTATACATTGGGTTGCCGTAGAAAATCTTTACTATTGGCCAAGGTATACCAGTCATGATAAATATTCCAGGCAGCATAGGACAGAGAAGAATTCGCCAGGGTAAACACCAACGTCGGGAGTTCCTGGCAGGACAAAAGAAGAAGAGGTAATATTGATAATCATAACATTGAATAATTATGAATACCTATAATTATTTCATCTGCAACATATTTACCTCAAAACACTTCTTGTGTAGGTATTTGTTGTTGACAAGAAACATTTTTGTTTTGATTATTTGTTACCTATTTACAATACAAATACAGGTTTTAGATTAGGTATTATGAATAAAATACAAATTATAATGAAAACGGAATGTTTTGCACAGCAACCAGATATCCTTGGATGTCGCAATTGAAGACGAGCCCCTTGTTACTATGGAAAGCAATGGAAATTTGGTCACAGAGGTTTCCCATCCAACGTTTTCTAAACTTGTTAAAAATACCTACAATATATAAGTTTCCTAATTACCTCTTTTATCAAAAGATAATCGAAATAATTAGATGCATTAACAATTTGATGAAAATAAAAGAAGTTTTATTATTCACACTGTGGAATGCCATTATAAATCATATTGACTTAACTATTTTGAAGACACTATAGTTTTACTTCCACTCAATAAAGATATATTTATTTACAATTTATTGAGTGGAAGTAATATTATAGTGTCTTCAAAATAGTTAAGTCAATATAAAATAAAAGAATCTTTAAAAGGTTTTTATCATGCTGTATACCCAATGTAAATATAATAATAACAATCACTCCTTGCACCCTGTACAAGTGGCGAGTTTATTGTCATTTGGCAATTTATTCCGACTAACTAGTGTTTCCAGCCCAGAGAAGCAATATTTAGGGTGATAAATTAATTTTAATAAATTTTTCCTCTGCTAGGGATCAAACCCAGGACGCCCGCACAGAAACCAAATGGCTTACCAACTGCGCTACGGCGGTCGGCAATAATATACTGTAAACTGTTGGTTCAGTAAATCTATAAAATAAATAGTAAAATTACCGCAAATAAATAATACATACAGCTAAAGAATTCTTAAAATTTTATGTTATTTAAATAGTTTCACCCATGATACTAATTTCACCAAATAGCATTACAATGAATAGTTTCACTAAATTGAATTCCACATAATAGTGGAATTAAACAAAGTATATAGGGTGTTTTATTTAACATTTTAAATAATGAATTTCCACAACACAGAAGCCTCCACGTTTGATTATTATCATTTATGCGTCTTTATGATATTCATTCGTTTTTATTTTTAGATACTTTTCATTTAACTTATTCATTTAACGCCCAGTGGAAGGCCTTTACTCAAAAATAGTAAAAACATGTACATGAACAAAACAAAAATAACATATAAAGAGACATTTTAAAAAATCAAAAGTAAATAATAAAGCAAATTAATAACAGTAGATAAAATAAAATAGGTTTACGAAATTTCAATGTTTAGGTACATTAGTGCCCTTGGTGTAATCGTGAATCATTGAACGACGCTTTATAAATTATTATAAAGTGCCTTATAATATTATTCATATTTCTTTGATTAAGATATTATTATTATTAATACGATGATTACAAATTAAAAAAACAAGAACCGTTTGACGATTTTTATGAGTTTTTAGAACTCAAATATAAAATTATTTTTTTACAATTAAACTATTATAATTTTCTAATAGTTTTGAATTCATACACACTCTAATATTTTTATAAAAGAAAAAAAAACACATAGCCTGCGTATTTTTAAAAGACGACAGTGAGTAATTTTGAAACAATATGTTGAAGATCCCTGCACATGCAGATCACCTGATCATATCAACAAGAAGATTTTAATGATCATCGTGTTATACAAATGAAATGAAATTATAAATATGAGTGAGAATCCAACATCACATTCAGTAGTTTACAAAACCGATACTGTCTTACAGGCGTACCTACCTATATTTAGTTCAATTCATAAGGATTAATATTGACGATTTGCAAACAAAATGGTAAGATTATAAAAAAAACTATCATTGATTAGGTACTGCATTTTCCCGATTATTTATTAAATGCCATTTATAAACAATTCAATATTAATTATTCATCTTTGATGTTGTCATTTTAATTTTGGAAATTAAATAAAGGCGATAAGTATTTTTAAAGCATTTTGAATTGATTCAAAATTGACATCGTTGCATATTCATCAAATTGAAGTGTTAACATACATCATATTTTAATCAAAGCAATTTTCATTTAATTTATTATTTCATTAATATCGTATTTATTTTTGAAATTGTGTTTTTTATGTGTGCGTCATTATTTTTAACAAAAATAATATTTACAATAATTTAATTTGATTCAAGTTTTGCTATGTATTGATGTAAAAAGATTTTCATCACTTGATTATCACAAATATTTTAAATTCTATGCTTTTCGGGTATTATCATGTTCCTACCTATATAATATTGAAACCATTTCTTAATTTGTATCTATTTAACGACTTGATAGTTTCAATATTGGTATGTTTTTAGTTTTTATATAGACACATTCTATAAAATATGGGTTGAATAAAATATTGAAAATAAATTGTCTGGCTATTGGTTAATGCATTGTACCACTATCCAGTAGACTTGGGATTATATCCAACACGAAATATATATAAAAAAAACCGCAATTAAAAGTCTTCACCGTTCAGAACTGAATTAAATTGGAATTTTGTTTTTTTAGACAACATACACAGACAAAGGACAAAAACCAACAGGAGGCAAATTCCTGAGCTTCGATCATCTCACATTTTGGGTTTCCAATGCAAAACAGGTACATATAATTAAGATATTAAAAGCTTATTGTACATATATACACGTCATAACGCCATTTCCCTCACAGTGTAGGCAGAGAGAAATGAACGCCACATTTTTCTATCTTGACACAAACTCATCGCCTCGACATCGTCTTATACATGTCCGTCTGTTATTCTCGCTTCTTTAATTTCCGTCTTTCAGAATATCGTTCACATGGTCGTGCCATCCTTTTCTTGGGCGCCCCTGACCTCTAATTCCGTTCCTGTCACCTTTGTATATTTTCTTCGTCATATCATTCTTTCTTCATTCTTTCTTCATTCATTCTTCCCAAGTGGCCAAACCATCCCAACGTGTTCACTTTCATTCTGTTAATCACATTAAAAAAAAAAGAATGAATATTTCCTTATAACAAGTACATATACATCCTCCTACATTCCCTAAATCAAGCATAAATGCTTGTGCTATATGTGAACGAAATCGGTCGTGGCAGGATTCGAACTCGCGACCACTGGATTTCAAACCCACCCTCTGCCACCACCCATCTAAATCTACATCTTTCTTCATATTTCATTCTTTCGTTGTGTGTTCATTTCGTATACTCTGCCATACATCATTCTGTAACAAATTTTTCTATGCGATCTCATTTCATCTGCAATTGTAAATACTTTTAATACATTTAATCTCATACCTACTCATGACACGTTCTTATATTATCTTAAACTTAATAATGTAGGTAATCAGTAGGTACTCGATTATAATCTAATCTTAATCTACATTTAATCATAAAAATTCTTAAATAATTGTATTGAATTGATTTTAATATAAAAGATATCTAAAGTCTGAATATAATACTTCAACTTCAGTAATGTATTGTAATTGATAATTTACCTAATGTTGCATTTGACAAAGAGCAAGTTTTGCTTTGAAAGCTGTTAGACATTTATACTAAACTAGTAAAACCCGGCAGACGTTGTCCTGCCAATTATTTACCTCCAAATATATTAAAATGGTTGTTCGGTATGTTTCCTTTTTATCACTTAACATTCTTATCTAGATTCGCTAATTATAATTCCGTATTTTTTTCCCTTCCATCCCTAGAGTCCCTTCTGTCCCTATTCATTTATTCATTTAAATTTTATTATATTATTCAAACAAATATAGGTACTTGAACCTTTAGCATTATTCCAGTTTTATATAATACTAGTGAACCCCCGGCAAACTTCGTATTGCCTGTATAATTAAATATGGTCCTTCATTACCACCCGTCACTTCAGACCCTTCAGTACCTCCCGTTCCTTCAGACCCTTCAGTACCACCAATCCCTTCAAGCCCTCAGTACGTCCCTTCCCTTCAGGCCCTTCAGTACCTCCCGTCCCTTCAGTGCCTCCCGTCCCTTCAGTACCACCCGTCCCTTCAGTACCTTCCGTCCCTTCTGTACCACCCGTCCCTTCAGTACCTTCCGTCCCTTCTGTACCTCCCGTCCCTTCAGTACCTCCCGTCCCTTCAGTACCTCCCGTCCCTTCAGTACCTCCCGTCCCTTCAGTACCTCCCGTCCCTTCAGTACCTCCCGTCCCTTCAGTACCTCCCGTCCCTTCAGTACCTCCCGTCCCTTCAGTACCTCCCGTCCCTTCAGTACCTCCCGTCCCTTCAGTACCTCCCGTCCCTTCAGTACCTCCCGTCCCTTCAGTACCTCCCGTCCCTTCAGTACCTCAGTACCTCCCTTCCCTTCATTACCTTCCGTCCCTTCAGTAGGTTAAGAAAAAGTTTAATTCCAGAAACAATACTGGGAAGACCTACGAAGAGATGAAAGGACAGTTGGACCTTCTTTTTCCAGGATCCTCTAACTTCATAGGTAAAATGAACAAATATACGATAAAGAAGAAGAAGAAGAAGAAAGTTTGAATCCAGAAACCTTCCTGGAAGACCTGCGAAAATATGGAGGGACAGTTGGACCTATTTCTCCCAGGATACTCCTCCTTCATAGGTAAATACACAAATACACGATGAAAAAGAAGAAGAAAAAGAAAAAAGTTTAAATCCAGAAACTGTCCTGGAAGACCTGCGAAGAGATGGAAGGACAGATGGATCTTCTTTTTTACCCAGAGTATTAGGTAAAATGACCTAATATCCGATGAAGAAGAAGAAGAAAATTTTTTTTAATTCAGAAACCATTCCGGGCATAGGCTCGACAATTCGTCAAAGTTTCATTGCAATCGGATGAACGGTTCCCAGGATAGTCCACCTTTATAGGTAAAATGACCTAATACCCGATGAAGAAGAAGAAGAAAATTTTATAATATACGTAAATCCATTTTTATATATATAGATACCATTTTATGTATAGGTATATAGGATTTTTGCTAAACAAACCCACTAAATATCAATTCAATACCATTTTTTTTAGATATCGAATAAATAAATAAATAAATTATAATGCATAAACCTTCTCCTGAATGAGCTGAACAAATTCCCAAAGTTTCATCGCAATCGGATGGTTGGTTTGGGAGTTCATCGGACACATACAAATATACGTACATCCATTTTATTTTTATATATATAGATATTTAACATAGTACCTGTTAGTTGCCCGAGAAGCAAATAAAATAAAATTAATACTTACCTACTCAATATCACAAACACGCAAATTTAATAACGAATCGCTAAAATACAGTTATTTGACTTTTGCGAATTAATTCCTTATTATATTCCTTCTGTGTGTGTGTTTTTTTTTTCTTTTTCTTGTTGCTGGCGTTTTTTTATGTCACAATTAACTACTGAAAACTAAACCAATTAGAATGAATCAAATAATAAAAAATACGCTTAAAATTGTGAAATACACTACATATTTCATTGCAGTGAAGAGTAAACAGCACAGTAGGTTTCTGTTTCAAAATATTTGATAAATATGTTGAGCATGGATAGCTTATTATCCATATTATTATCCGTAAGCTATATTGCCACTTACCTTTT
Organism: Molanna angustata; assembly: GCA_963576475.1. Classification (NCBI taxonomy): domain Eukaryota; kingdom Metazoa; phylum Arthropoda; class Insecta; order Trichoptera; family Molannidae; genus Molanna; species Molanna angustata. The sequence continues at coordinate 14,839,262 of OY754975.1, forward strand.
AATATAATTACCCTAGTCTTACTAAGTATTACCTATCTAATCATATCTAATGATTAGTAATTTTGATCTGAATTTAAAATTACTATAGGTATTTTGATTGAAATATGCTGGATGCTGGTATCGACATTTCAATTATCTACTAGAAAACAGACAAACAAACATGCTTATAAATATGTTAATTTTATTAAGTGCCATAAAACCAGTTCTTGTTTTCCACAGAAGGTAGGTATACCTATATTATATTATGAAAATAATACTTATTATATGATTATCGAGTCTGATAAATAACTTTCGCATTTTATTACAATTATAATAATTAATACCTACAGACCTACCAATAGTAGAAATAATAAATATACAAATTATATTCGAGAGCTTTGAATACATATATGTTTTGTTTATGGCGATTGAAAAAATGCTTATTTAATGAAATGAAAACTGAATCATTCATAATATTATATTATACATACGAATCAAAATTAAAATACAAAATTTCAGCATTAAATTAAGGATAACTTATGAAGTTTCTCTTTATTTGATATCTACTATCAGCATTAAATTAAGGAAAACTTGTGAAGTTTCTCTTTATTTGATATCTACTTTCAGCATTAAATTAAGGAAAACTTATGAAGTTTCCCTTTATTTGATATCTACTTTCAGCATTAAATTAAGGAAAACTTATGAAGTTTCCCTTTATTTGATATCTACTTTCAGCATTAAATTAAGGAAAACTTATGAAGTTTCCCTTTATTTGATATCTACTTTCAGCATTAAATTAAGGAAAACTTATGAAGTTTCCCTTTATTTGATATCTACTTTCAGCATTAAATTAAGGAAAACTTATGAAGTTTCCCTTTATTTGATATCTACTTTCAGCATTAAATTAAGGAAAACTTATGAAGTTTCCCTTTATTTGATATCTACTTTCAGCATTAAATTAAGGAAAACTTATGAAGTTTCCCTTTATTTGATATCTACTTTCAGCATTAAATTAAGGAAAACTTATGAAGTTTCCCTTTATTTGATATCTACTTTCAGCATTAAATTAAGGAAAACTTATGAAGTTTCCCTTTATTCGATATCTACTTTCAGCATTAAATTAAGGAAAACTTATGAAGTTTCCCTTTATTTGATATCTACTTTCAGCATTAAATTAAGGAAAACTTATGAAGTTTCCCTTTATTTGACATCTTTATTGAAAATATTTTTAGTTAGTCGATCCAATCCAAAGTACCTACCTATTTAATTTTGTTTTCAGTTTTCTTTGTCAATTCTTTCTGGCAATACTAATCGAACAGATGGGGTTTTATTAATTTTAAATTATACTTATAAAAGTTTCTGTATAAATATGTATCGTACTCTTAAATAATGTCAGTACCTACCTATATTAAAATAATAGTGTAAAAAGTTTGAAAGAATTTTGATTTTATGTCATAATGGAGTGCCACCAAGAATAATAGGTAATTATTCGTCGACAAACTTATTAAATTATTTTATTCATGTTTTGATAACATTTTAGTGAAGTAGGTAGGTATATTACATAAACATAATTTGTTTTCGTTTACTTAGAATGTTTTTGTTTTTTAGGCAGCTTCCTATTATGTGTCCAGGATGGGATTCCAACCTTTAGCATACAGAGGATTAGAAACTGGATCCAGAGAAAGTGCAGCGCATGTTGTACGTCAAGATAAGGTGTGTAAAAAAAGGTTTTGCTTCATATGACAATATTTTTTTAATAATAGTTCATTTAGACTGCAAAAAATATAACTTGAGGCATGGGCGTCGCCAAGGGGGGGCAGGGGGATTAAGATTCATATTTTGCTCACCCTTCATAGTATAGGGTAGGTATACGGAGAATAGCCTACGAATGGGTTAAATTGTATAGGGTATACGGAGAAGAGCCTATGAATGGGTTAAATTGCCCCCCCCCCTGGGCCTTGGGCTGGCGACGCCCTTGATTGAGGCTCGTTGGAAAATGCGCCTGGAGTAATTTATGGTTATACTATCTGTATATCACTCGACGAAATGTCAGGATCACTGGGAACTCGAGTTCCTCAAGACGGAATTCTTTCTTCGCTACTCTTTTCTATTTTCATTAATCCAATTGTGAGTGCCCTTCGGTGTTCCTATCATATTTATACTGATGATCTCCAACTTAACATTGAATTAGTCAATGGCATAGAAAATGCCTCACAAACCATGAATTCAGACCTCAGTCATATAATCAGATAAGCTACTGAAAATGGAATTCTCCTCAATCCGTTTTATCCCAAAACATTATCACAGGTAGCTCCAAACTTTGTACAAACGGTACATTTCCTTTCCTTCTTTTGTTTGGTCTTCCGGGTAAACGGCGACCAGAAGTGATTTCATTTGCTGCTATATACGCAAGTCAATCACTGTCCATTCTAGCTACGTGTTTTCTCCAATGTCTACTTCTGGATCTACTCAATCGAACAATGTCCTCTATTTCACATGTTTTTCTTATAATATATCAACATTGTGAACACAATCTGGGAGTATTTTTCCAGTGATTGACCTTAGAACCTTCATTTCTGTTGTCCTTAGGAGCCCCTTGGTTCGTACAGTGTCTGCTCCCGTTTCCACAGCATATGTCATGATCAGTCACACGCATGTCATTTATATATTCTGACCTTGTTATTTTAATCTTATTAAACTTCTTTTATTTTATTCAATCTTCAGAATAGCAATAAATACATAAAATTTATAAATAATGTAAGTGCTATAGGTGAATAAAAGTGGTTGTGGCAGGATTCAAACTCTCGACCATTAGATCACTAACCCAGACTCCTTATAACATGCAGCAGCTCTGTTTATAAGAAAGTACTGACCCACATTTGAGCTACTTATTCTTAAATTGAAAAGCTCCCTTTTTCTAGTGATTTTAGAATTATTAAAATTTAGGGCTGTAGAGGGGTCGGCAGGGACCAGCTATCCTGGCTCCTAAACATTCGCGAATGAACCTGAATGAGGCATGTGGAGGATCTGTTCCATAAATTTATTCACAGAACTTGTAATAATTTCAATGTGTTCTTTAAGAATATAGACCTCTGCAATACGTCTATTATTAGATTCAAATCATCAGTGATAAAGTCCCTGAATGCCTTTGTGGCTTCTGGTGAGTAGTGTTTTTGCAAGCTCTCCTCTTTCTCTTTCCGTCCATTTCCTAATATCCTTTCCATTCTCTTCCTTATAAAACTGATATTACAATTTACACAAAAGTTGATTATTTCTGTAAACTTAATTGGTCCTCTAATGGATTGTTATATTATTCATGTATAACTAGTTATTAAGACTGTATGTTTACAAAATAAAATAGTACCGCATAGGGCAGAGAGAGTTTCTCCCAAGTAATTGCCAACGTCGGGGGGACCCAACACATGAAGATTAAAATTCAACTTGTTTAATAATGTTTGTATTCCTACTATAGGTGATATTCATGTTTGAATCAACATATGGCGTTGATGAAAATGAAATAAACGCAAGTGTTGCTATCCACGGTGATGCTGTGAAGGATGTAGCGTTCCAAGTGGAAGATCTTGATCATATTGTTCAGCATGCTAAAGACAGAGGAGCTACCATAGTCAGAGATATATGGGAAGAGAAGGATGAATTTGGAATTGTCAGAATGGCTAAACTTCAAACAGTAAGTAAACAAATCATTAAATAAAACTCAACAGAATATATTTTCAAAAAACTATTCATTAAGAAAATATAAAAAGATAGGACGTCTTCTCAAAAGATGGATGGACAGCTCACAATTCACATCAATCAATCAATCAATCAATCGTCCTTTTCCTCATGACTGAGGATAGCGGCTGTAGTCTGTCGCCACACGTATGGCTCGCCTCCATGCCAATCTGTTTTGGGCTGAACGCAGAGCACCAGTCACCGAAGACCCCATTGTGGACTTAACCAAATCGCTCCATCTGGTCGGTGAGCGACCACGAGATCTCCGTCCCTCCACGCTGCCCATCACAACAAGCTTCTCGAGGCAGTCTGGTTTTCTTCTGGCAATGTGTCCAAAGAATTAAAGGATACGTCTGTAACATATCGTCGACAGACGATCTTCAATCCTTAGCTCGTCTAAAATTGACACATTGGTTCTTCTGGCTGTCCATGGGATGCGCAGCATACGCCTCCAGCACCACATTTCGAAAGCATCGATCCTCTTTCGATCTGACTCCCTAAGTGTCCATGTTTCCACGCCATAAAGGAACATCGGGAATATCAGAGCCCTGACGAGTCTAGCCTTCGTAGTTTTCGTAATGGTCCTGTCCTTCCATACTCTTGTGAGCTTTCCCAGTGCTCCCTTTGCCATGGCGATGCGTCTTTTTACTTCCGCTTCACAACCACCAGTGTCACATATGTTGGAACCCAGATATGTGAAGTCATGTACTATCTCAAGATGGTTTAGAGAGTTTATTGGGGGAAGTTTACATGCTCTATCAATCACCATCAGTTTGGTTTTGCATTGGTTTATGCTCAAACCGAGTGATAAACTTTCCCTCTCGACACGATCCAAAAGTTGTTTCATATCGGTCTCGTTTGTGGCTACTAGAGTTGTGTCATCTGCAAAGCGTAAGTTGGAGATTTTCTTGCCACCAATGCTGAATCCAGCCTCCCAACCATCCAGAGCTTTCCTCATTATATACTCTCCGTATATGTTAAAAAGAGCAGGGGACAGTATACATCCCTGGCGGACACCCTTCTGGACTGAGAAGGTAGCGGACAAGGCATTATTTAATCTTATTGAGGCAGAACTATTTGCATACAAGTTTTTTAGGATATGTATAAGATGCTTAGGGACTCCCATCTCATCCAACACCATCCACAGCTTACTCCATCTGACGCAGTCAAAAGCTTTGCTATAGTCGATGAAACACAGAATAACTGGTGCATTGAACTCCCTACTCTTCTCAATTATCTGTCGCACATTCAGGATCTGTTCTCTTGTTCCCCTTCCACTCACAAAGCCAGTCTGTTCAGGTGGTATTTGCCAGTCAAGATAGTGTTTCAGCCTTTTATTCAAAATGTGTAATAGAACTTTGCTGGCGTGTGATATAAGAGCAATCATTCTATAATTGTCACATTTGGCAGGTGATCCTTTTTTGTGCAGTGGAACAAAAACAGACTCCGTCCAATCCTTCGGCCAGATACCAGTTTTCCAGACCTTGTTACATAACAAGTGCAACAAATGTATGCCTCTGTCACCCAAACATGAGAGGATTTCTGCGTCAATTCCGTCTTTGCCTGGAGCCTTGTCCCGTTTCAGATGTTGTAAAGCATTTTCAACTTCGGACAGAAGGATATCTGGTTCAATTCACATCACAAGAGGGAAATTGACACAGGATTATAACTGGCCTAAAAAGAGAGAAAGAAGAAGAAAGAAAAACAGTTAAAATTAAGAACCAACTGATAAAAAACTACAGTGTGAACGTTCTGTAAAAAGAAAGACTAAAAACTTTAAATAATAAAGAAGACTCTATTAGAAAATTCAGGAATGTGAATGAGGCTACAAAATTTGTCAGGATAGATAAGTGTAGTTTGGTCTTTTCTACCTACCTTATGAGGAACATGCAGAATGGTTTGTACACATACATACATAAAAGATCACAAGTTGAGTATTTAACTCAAAACCTTTAATTAAGTTAATATTTTCCATTGGATTTCTGGTAAAATTCACCAGTAGGTATTTAAAATACATGAAAAAATATATTATTTGAAAATCTAATTAATTTGTATTTCAGTATGGCACCAATACCCACACATTAGTAGAAAGATCTAAATATAAGGGAGTGTTTCTTCCAGGATTTGTATCCTCAGCAGACGATCCCTTTTATAAAATATTGTAAGTATCATTTAACTAACATCTTTGAAATATGGTTACTTAAAAAAGAGAAGAAAATATTGAAGTTAAAATTTGTTATAGGCCAGATGGAAACCTCAACTTTATAGATCATGTAGTAACGAATATGCCAGATGGAGAAATGGAGAGCACAGCTGCCTGGTATGAAAGAATATTGCAATTCCATAGATTCTGGTCTGTGGATGATAAACAGATATTTACTGAATACTCATCACTAAGATCAACTGTGATGAGTAATTGGGAAGAAACTGTAAAGGTATCACAATGATTTGAAATTGTCTAAACAAATATTTTAGTATAGTTTTCTATAAACAATCAAAGAAAAAATTGTATCCTCTGAACAGAGAATTAAGGTTGTGTTTCTTGAACAAAGATTAAAGTAAAATTATAGTTAAAATACTTTTGATTTCATGAAATTATTCGAAAGTTTTGGTTGTTTCGTTAAGATATAATGCCGTCAAACAACGCATTTTTGAACAATTTCATTAAATCAAAGAATTTTAACTATACTATTACTGTTACATTTGTTGAAACAACCCAGCCTAAGAGTTAATTTATTAACTTTACACTAACTTATGTAGTGGGGAATTTAGTGATGGCCACAACCTGTTTGTTTATTAACGTTATTGCGTCCAAAACATTATTTTTCCTAAATAAAGAGAAATTTGTCGGCCTTCGTGGTTCAGTTGGTTAGGTATCTGGCTGTTGAACCAAAGGTCCTGAATCGATTCCCGGCGGAGACACAGTTTTTAATTGTGTTTTCAGTCTGGATATGTTAGACGATTAATACCGTAAGTTTTCAGAATGAGGCAAATTGTTATTGGGTGCGTGTTAAATCAATATTTGAATGGTACCTGTTAGTTGCCCAATTAAGATAAATCCTTGATTTGAAAATTGGTGACAATAACTGTGTGCGTACATAATAAAATATAATATTTGTTTCAGTTGCCAATAAATGAACCGGCACAAGGAAAAAGAAAAAGTCAAATACAAGAATATGTGGAATACCACGGAGGTGCTGGAGTACAACATATTGCACTCAATACTAAAGATATTATAACCAGTGTGAGGATTTATCATTTTCATTTTACAGCGTTTGTTGCATGATTGTTTTATATTTGATAAACTTATAGATTGATGGAAGTTTTTTCTTTAAACAATTCTTAATCGTATAAATTGTTTCAATAAAGATTAAAGTAAAAGTTTAGTTAAAATATTTTTCATATTGTGCAGTACAGTTTTGCATACTGAAATGATTTCTTAGAACCAAAGTACCCTATCTTTTGCACCCTTGGAATGATACCGAATGATCAAATAGTGCTATTCTTGTCCTAAATATTATTGTCTTTGTTGAAACAATAGTATGTATTTACTTCTGAATTTCGTAAATTCACAAAGCTTGAAAGTTTGTCTTGAACTTTATACAAATAAAAAGTATATAATTTATAAATTTACTAAAAAAAATAGAATATTTAAAAATCTGTACTTTAGGTCATTGCACATTCTTTACCAGTAATTCCTGAGTATTGCACGAGCCGAATAGTTATTTATATATTACACAAGCCAAATAGTTATGGCCGGGTAGTTAATATAGAAACTGTATAAGATTCGGTTATTTTTTTCAGTCTTCTATGAAATAAAATTGTGGTTTGCCAATTTACTTGTTGCATGATCAAATTATTTGTTAATTTTCAGATAAGAAATTTAAAAGCACGAGGCGTTGAATTCTTGACAATTCCCAACACATACTACGAGATAATCAAGAAAAAGTTAGAATCTAGTCCTGTTCAAGTGAAGGAGAGTATCGATATACTTCAGGAATTGAATATTTTAATTGATTACGATGATGATGGATATCTACTGCAGATATTCACCAAAAATATGCAAGACAAACCAACACTATTTTTGGAAGTAATACAAAGAAATAACCATAATGTAAGATATTCCAAATTTCAACGAACCAGTTAGTAATAATTGAACCATTATATTTATAAGAATCCCAGCCACAAATACATATTATATATCCTCATATACTCAAAATAAATGCAAAAATTTGAAGGAGACTTTCCAGGGGGAGGGACATCCTGTATAACAAGGTTAAGAATCGGTCACCGTATTGTAACTTGTCATCTCTTAAAAATAAATATTTTTAATATCCCAATGCGTGAGGTGTAGTCAGGAGGAAGAGACGTTGAACCACTTATTTTTAATTGCCGATTAGCTAATAACAATGTTCTATACTCTGATTAACACAATTAATACATCTCCAGTTAATATTACTAATATTTTATCAATATAAAATTTTAAATTAAATTAAAATCTTATTAGAATACCTTAAACTAAACAACTTACAGTTATGATTATCAATTTTACCCTTTGATTTCATTTTAATCCAGCTTCTACATCGAATCAAGGCATAGAGCCTTGAGAGAGCGTTCTCTCTAGGGTGAATTGCCAAGAACCCAAAAAGAAAACACTTGGGAAATATACAGAAATTCAGCTAATGTAGGATACAAACCTGTACCTACTTAAAAGCTACACCAGCAGACTAACCCCTCTGCCACATATCTATATTTGAAAATGAATTATTTTTATAAATCATTGAAACTTATAGACACCACAAACTATAATATAAGAGACTATTTATTAAGCTGAGATTCAAGCATTTAATATAGTATGATGATTTGAGATCAGCTATTCATGATTACATTCAAACTTTTCATATCTATGTACTGTATGATTAAAATTTTTGCATTATTTAATAATGCAAGATTTTCCTAGAGCAATCGAATAATGGTATCCCATTTGAATTTTCTCATAACATCCTAGTTTTATTTAACAAATTTATGTTACGATTATTTATGGAATATTTTTATTTTTTATAATTTCAGGGATTTGGAGCAGGAAACTTCAAATCACTCTTTGAAGCAATCGAAGCTGATCAAGAAAAGAGAGGCAACTTATAAAATAATGCATAAAAATGAACACACATGCATTTAAAATATTTTTTCTTCCACAGTAACACAATACTTTTGAGTATGTACATTTGAGTCTATTTGAAGTTAAATAGTAAATTATTTTTTTTCAGTGCAAGCGTTCTAGATTCGATTCCTAGCAGAGGTTATTATTATGAGATAAAATATATAAACATCACTTGTAAAGAAATACGTTATTATATATTTTAAGAGAGAAGAAGGAACTGATACATAGAAAAGTTTTTACCAATTTAAATTATACGAAAGAGTCTATTTTTATGGACATGTAGACTTTTATTCTGATGTAAAATTTTCAATTGGCTTAAATTATATTATTTTACAAAAAAATATAATATAGGTACTAAGTGAAATTTATACATTTTTAATATTTTAATGTAAACAACATTCATTAAATTAAACATCTCTTTAAGCTGTGAATTACTTTTACTTTATTTTTTTATATACCTAAACACAATTCAGAAAATTGCTTACTAGAAATATTTAAGATAAACCCTGACAGAAGTCATTAGGAGAAAAATTGTGAAATATAATTTAATTATTATACCATATAATAGGTGATTGTCACAAAGATTTGTAGCTCAACATATTTTTAAATTCAATAACTCAACAGTTAACTATATATCAATGTCAAAATTAAGAAAACTTCTAGGTAAATGGGAGTGACTGACAGTAAATTGATTTTTTGTTTCGGCCAAAAACGAGAAAAAAACATTTGTTAATGAAATACTTTTGTTTATCACCAGCAATAATATTGAATAATATCAATTATATTCATTGATGAATTTCAATATTAGTATAATATTATATACAAAACAAATATCTAATGGAATGGTTTGAGTGAAGTATCTGAGTACATTACAATCAACTAGTACTTCTCCACAGATAAGGATTATAAAAAAAATTAGATATTACCAGTAATTTCAGTGACTTTCAAATACAAAATTTAAATATTCACATCAATATTAAACTATTTATTTATATTATACATAATCCACAAACTTATATATTATTTTCCATGATCCACATGTTATCAGATTTATATCCTACATAATCCACAAACTTATATATTATTTTCCATGATCCACATGTTATCAGATTTATATCCTACATAATCCACAAAATTATATATTATTTTCCATGATCCACATGTTATCAGATTTATATCCTACATAATCCACAAACTTATATATTATTTTCCATGATCCACATGTTATCAGATTTATATCCTACATAATCCACAAAATTATATATTATTTTCCATGATCCACATGTTATCAGATTTATATCCTACATAATCCACAAACTTATATATTATTTTCCATGATCCACATGTTATCAGATTTATATCCTACATAATCCACAAAATTATATATTATTTTCCATGATCCACATGTTATCAGATTTATATCCTACATAATCCACAAACTTATATATTATTTTCCATGATCCACATGTTATCAAATTTATATCCTACATAATCCACAAAATTATACATATATTATTCTCCATGATCCACATGCTATATAATTTATGATCTAATGATTCACATTGACTCACATACTATTTAGTTTTTTCCTATCAACGAGTCAAAAACTGTTCGTCTTTAAGCAAGCTTTGAAAACCAATATTATTATTATTAAGTTCGATTGTTTCTCTTGTTAAAAGCTTCCGTGTCTTGTGTCGGGGGCATCTTAAGATCCCAAAATCCAGCCGGTGTATCCATTCGTTCCGGATTGAAGTTTCCTCTGTGTCGAGAGCATTCGTTCATTTTTTGCCTTATCATCTCATCGTCTCCTTCAAAAGCCACTTCATAAAACTAAAATAAAAAATTAATATCTTACGGTCCGTTTACATTGACTGATAGTTGTAAGTTGATAGTTGAGCTGCCTATGGTAATCTATGTATCTTTACATTGACTGATAGTTGTAAGTTGATAGTTGAGCTGCCTATGGTAATCTATGTATCTTTACATTGACTGATAGTTGTAAGTTGATAGTTGAGCTGCCTATGGTAATCTATGTATCTTTACATTGACTGATAGTTGTAAGTTGATAGTTGAGCTGCCTATGGTAATCTATGTATCTTTACATTGACTGATAGTTGTAAGTTGATAGTTGAGCTGCCTATGGTAATCTATGTATCTTTACATTGACTGATAGTTGTAAGTTGATAGTTGAGCTGCCTATGGTAATCTATGTATCTTTACATTGACTGATAGTTGTAAGTTGATAGTTGAGCTGCCTATGGTAATCTATGTATCTTTACATTGACTGATAGTTGTAAGTTGATAGTTGAGCTGCCTATGGTAATCTATGTATCTTTACATTGACTGATAGTTGTAAGTTGATAGTTGAGCTGCCTATGGTAATCTATGTATCTTTACATTGACTGATAGTTGTAAGTTGATAGTTGAGCTGCCTATGGTAATCTATGTAAGTTGATAGTTGAGCTGCCTATGGTAATCTATGTAAGTTGATAGTTGAGCTGCCTATGGTAATCTATGTAAGTTGATAGTTGAGCTGCCTATGGTAATCTATGTATCTTTACATTGACTGATAGTTGTAAGTTGATAGTTGAGCTGCCTATGGTAATCTATGTATCTTTACATTGACTGATAGTTGTAAGTTGATAGTTGAGCTGCCTATGGTAATCTATGTAAGTTGATAGTTGAGCTGCCTATGGTAATCTATGTAAGTTGATAGTTGAGCTGCCTATGGTAATCTATGTAAGTTGATAGTTGAGCTGCCTATGGTAATCTATGTAAGTTGATAGTTGAGCTGCCTATGGTAATCTATGTAAGTTGATAGTTGAGCTGCCTATGGTAATCTATGTAAGTTGATAGTTGAGCTGCCTATGGTAATCTATGTAAGTTGATAGTTGAGCTGCCTATGGTAATCTATGTAAGTTGATAGTTGAGCTGCCTATGGTAATCTATGTAAGTTGATAGTTGAGCTGCCTATGGTAATCTATGTAAGTTGATAGTTGAGCTGCCTATGGTAATCTATGTAAGTTGATAGTTGAGCTGCCTATGGTAATCTATGTAAGTTGATAGTTGAGCTGCCTATGGTAATCTATGTAAGTTGATAGTTGAGCTGCCTATGGTAATCTATGTAAGTTGATAGTTGAGCTGCCTATGGTAATCTATGTAAGTTGATAGTTGAGCTGCCTATGGTAATCTATGTAAGTTGATAGTTGAGCTGCCTATGGTAATCTATGTAAGTTGATAGTTGAGCTGCCTATGGTAATCTATGTAAGTTGATAGTTGAGCTGCCTATGGTAATCTATGTATCTTTAAAATAGTATAACAAAACAAGCAACATGCTATAATGTTTATCATTCTTGAGAATTTTTTATCAGGGTCTAAACCATGGGTGGCCAACCTTTTCAGCAGCTGGGCCCAAATTTTAGAAATGTGATTTCCTACCGGGCCGTATAACCAAATTTCTTTTATTATTCTAAACAAACAAGAAATATTGTATTTTTTGAAGAAAATATAACAAAAATGAAGATCAAACATATTTATTAGATTAGAGGAAATTTAATTAAAAAAAAAAATCAAACAAAATAATACTATAGATTCAATTTTAAGGAGAAATCAGGGAGGCAAGACCCGTCAAACGGTGGAATCATAACCCTCATGATAACCCATATCATGGATATAATTATCTTATGAAGTTCTATAATGTCATCAAAATAGATAACGACTGATGTTATGGCTACACGCAAACAGTTTTCCAAATGTATATGGATGTGTGATATGTTTATTTATTTATTTATTTTATTAAGAGAAAAAACAATTACACATCACACATACACATACATTTTTGTTTTATAAATAATAAAGTTGATTTATATGTGCAATCACAATATTTCACATAGAGAAGTTACATACAATGTAAACATAGACGTGCTTAGAGATTAAGATAAATGGAATACACAAGAATGACATCACTCATATAACATTACTTCCTCAACAGTGCATTCCAGTCACACCCAGGTCCTAAGAGATTGTATTAGTAATCTTTTATTAAAATTTCCCTTTTGAATATAGATTCAGATGCAATAAAAATGTCAATATAAATGTAATATAAAATGTAATAACTATAGAAAAGTTACATGTAATTGCTTCAGAACAGACAATGTCTAGTGAAGCAGTTATCTTTAATAAATATCATTGATTTGTGTCCTCGTTTAAGATGTGATATGCTCATTACTACGCACAATGGAATGTTCTTTTGTTGGTTTTTTATGTCCACGGGCCACAAGCTGACACCCAGTGGGCCTCACGAAGTCCGCAGGCTACGGGCTGGCCACCCATGCTCTAAACTCATTTGACTCAAATTGGATAAACTAATAATTAATAAAACATGAAATGGTTGATAATAAAACATAACTTACATCTTTGCATTTTTTACAACTCCAACCAGGCAAATTCTTTTTCTCAGCTTTTTTACGAATTACTGGCTCCAAATAAACAAAGTCTGGTTCTATACCCTTTGAAACTGGCACTCTAAAAAATGAAAATGAATCTGATAATCAAATAACAGAAGCTGTCAGAAAACCACAACATTTCCTGGTATAGTAATAGGCTGTTTGGTTTCTGTGAAGGCATCCTGTGTTATATTCCCTAAATGTTTATTTAGATGATATAATTTTTTTTGGAGAGATTTATTAAAGATTATCTCTCACGTAAATCTTGCTTCTCTGAAAACACTGTTTAGTTGGAAGAAATTGCCGTTCGGCAATAAAATCACCACTTTCAAAGAGGGTAAGGATGTGTAAAGTAAACTGATTAGGAGAAAATTTTCAAATAGAATATGGCAGTTTTGTAAGGTCCAGAACTGTGATAATAGTTATATAACACAAAGTGACTAAAAACTTCCATTCAATTGACAATATTCAACATCAACAAGAACTGACATGAACCTATTGCAGCACTCTGGTGCAAAAAATATAAACCGCTCAAAAAGAAGACTTTAGTGACTAAAGTACGGAGACATTGGACTTAGATAGGATAGTTAAAGCAGCATAATCCGCATCCTATTGGATTTGGTTGCGCAGGGGAGTGAAGTATCAGTCGGAGGTTGGTGGGTGAGTGGTGAGCGTGACTTGAGTCATAAATGGGCCCCTTAATCCCGCATACATGGTCGCAAGCCCATGTGGCTCGCCTATTCTGGCTGGTACTCTGGTCGCCTGCGCTCGTGGGCCTGGATTCGTGAATCCAGTGGAAGCACGACTGCCTTTCTCTTTTGTATCATATGAAGTGATGAAACCATGGTGAAACACATTTTTTTAAGGTCGACTTTTAGTCTCCTTTTTTTTTTTTTTTTTATAACCCATCCAGAGACCCTCTCACGTCGACTCAATAGAAGTCCATTGTGATACTTTGCCTGCTAGATGTCATTCCATAGTCCTATCTCCTGGAAGAACTGTAAAATCCTTTGTGGATCAGTGTCTCTGATTTGCTTTTGATCAGCAATATGCAAACCTATTTTCTTTACTCTTGTTTGCATTAGTGGGCCACATTCTGTAAGTAGATGCATCGGTGTTTCATGTTCATCCATGCAGAACCTGCATAGGTACATTTCCGATAGATTCATCGTGCATAGGTGTTTGTTGAGTCTACAGTGACCAGTTAAGATTCTAGTAAGAATCCTAAGGTTATTCCTGCTCATTGTTAGGATCCGCTTAGAGTGTGTTGAAGAGAATCCTGAAATGAGTGCTTTTGAATGTCTCTGTCCTGGGGTAGATAACCAGAGTTCAGTGGCATTGTTAAGCATTCTTTGGTAAAGTGTTGATTTGACAATACTATTAGCTAGGAGACAGTGAGGCTCCGGCCCATAGGTAGCTATGTCCGCTCCCCTATTTGCCAGAGCATCAGCCTCCTCGTTACCTTTATAATTGGAGTGTCCAGGTACCCATCTTAATGTGATTTTGTTACCATAGTTTACTGATAGAGTCTTCAGCGCTTCAATGCAGTCTAGTACTGTTGATGAAGTTACTGTGTAGGAATCAAGAGCTTTAAGAGCAGCTTGACTATCAGAGTAAATGTATATTCTGTGGTTCTTATAATTCCTTCTTAGGATTTCATAGGCACAGAGTGTTATGGCACATATTTCTGCCTGGAAGATCGTTGCATACTGTCCCAAGTGCTTGTGGATCTTCACCCTGGGCACTTGCCCATATATGCCCGATCCTATACCATTCTTTTTCTTGGATCCGTCAGTGTACCATATAAGTGCACCATTGGATTCCTGATACCAAACATCTGCTATTGTAGTTTTAGTTTGTATTTCTACTTTGTATGGTTTTTCAAAGTTGTAAACAGTTAATATTTTATCTGTTGGGAATGCAAGTAATTTGTCTTGAGATTCTATTTTGTTTAGATTTGCTTGGATTTCTAAATTTGTGTTTAGTTTATTTCCACTTGTTAGTCTTATAATACCTTCCTTTGCCATTTTTTCAAGGTATAAATGGAGAGGTGGTAGACTAATCATGGCCTCTAGAGAAGCGGTGGGAGTTGTGTGTAAGGCTCCCGTAATGAGCAAGCAGGCTAATCTTTGTAAACGTTTAAGTTTATCTACACAGCCTCTTTGTTGTAGTTTGTCATTCCAAACTGTTACAGCATAAGATACTATGGGTCTTATTATTGTAGTGTATGACCACAGAGCTTGTTGGGGTTTTAGTCCCCAATTATTCCCTATGAGTCTATGGCATGTCCATAATGCTTTGATTGCTTTTTGAGCAACTTTTTCTACATGTTGTGTCCATGTTAATTTACTATCCAATGTTATACCTAGATATTTTACTTCATTGGAAAAGTCCAGTTTTTTTCCAAAGAATATTGGAGGTGAGAGTTTATCCAACTTTCTTTTCCTAGTGAAAGGTACAACAGTTGTTTTATTTGCATTAACTGTTAGTCCATTATCTTTGCACCATTTTTCAACTATTTTTAGTGCATTTTGTAGCAGATCAGAGATTGTTTCACATTCTTTCCCTCTGATTGTAATGACTATATCATCCGCATAGCTTTGTGTATTATATCCACATTCGTTCAGTGTGCTTACTAGGCCATCCACAGCCAGCGTCCACAGGAGTGGTGATAAGACTCCACCCTGCGGACACCCCCTGTTTGTTTTAGCCTTAGTAGTCTCATCCACCAGATTAGTTATGATGTATCTATTGGATAACATGTTGTCAATCCATTTTATTATAGTGTTGTCTACATGTTTCTGTCTTAGTCCACTCATTAGTACGCTTATTGGTACTGCATCAAATGCTCCTTCTATGTCAAGGAACGCACACAGAGTAATTTCTCCGCTATCTAGAGATTTTCTTATATTTCCTACGATTTCAATGAGAGCTGTTTCAGTAGATTTGCCCTCTTGGTAAGCATGTTGCTTTGGATGAATAGGATGCAATGTTATTATATTGCTCACTATGTATCTATGTAAAATCTTTTCCATAGTTTTTAGCATGAATGAAGATAGACTAATTGGTCTATAAGCTTTTGGAGTCTTATAACTTTCTTTACCTGGTTTTGGTATATAGGTTACTTTGACTGTTCTCCAGCTTTGTGGAACATAGCCCCATGCAAGACTGGATCTGAATATTTTCAGCAGTGTCGGCATGATTTTTTCTATACCGTTCTGTAGGAGAGCAGGGAATATGTTATCATTTCCACTGCTTTTATAAGGCTCAAAAGAGTTGATAGCCCATTTGATTTGATTAGGCCTGAAGATTTTTGATGCTAATCTCCAGTCATTTAAGCTTGGTTTATCGCATCCTGGAGGCTTAGTGATGGTTTCCTTCACCGTTTCGCATCCAGGAAAATGTGTTTTAGCTAATAGCTCAAGTGTTTCCTTGCATGTTGCAGTATAATAACCATCTTCTTTTGTTAGGAGACCTATATCAGGTTCCTTCCTCCTGGCAAGGATTTTATTAATCCTTGCTGTTTCTTTAGTACCATTTATGGTACTGCAGAACTTTTTCCAAGATTCCGTTTTGGCTTTCCTTATAGCCTTATGATATTCTGTTAGAGATTTTCTGTACTCTTCCCACAGGCTATAGTGTTTAGCTCTATTGAACAGTTTCCTAGTTTTTGCCCTAAGGGTGGATAGGTTTGAGTTCCACCAGGGAACTTCCCTTTTTCCAGTTTTTGTTTTAATAGGGCAGTTCTGTTCATAGGCCAAAATTAGGTTTTCCGTAAGTTCATCCGTAATTAAATCTATTCTTCTTAGATTTCTTGTCGACTCTATTGGGCTAGTACCACCCTTAAGGTCGTCTTTGAACCCAATCCAATCAGTAGATTTTTTATTTCTATATTGAATTGTTGTTTTTGTCAGGCTTTTAATGTGGAACATTAAATGTCTATGGTCAGAAGCTGATTCTTCTGACGATACGTGCCAGTCCATAACTTCATTACTGATATTTTGTGAGCAGAGGGTGAGATCTAAAACCTCAGACCTTGCTTTGGTAGTGAATGTAGGTTCATTACCTTTGTTCACAATGTTTAGATTATGTGTGATGATGAAATCTAAAAGATTTTCCCCTCTTTGATTACAGTCTGTGCTGCCCCATATTGTATGATGAGCGTTTGCATCACACCCAACAATGAGTCTCGCATCATTCTGCTTTGAGAAGTTTATTACTTCTTCAAGGATTGTAAGCGGTAATGCTTCATCACCTGCAAAGTATGCTGAACAGAGTATTAGTTTTCTGTTGTCTGCTTTTTGTGGGATCATTATAGCCACGAGATCCCTTTTGCAAAATTCTGGAATGCCAATATATTTGGTATTATTGTTTATCACTATACATGCTCTGGGTCTAGATTCATGGTCACAGGATATAACTGTTCCCATGGAGCCCAAGCCACATACTCTGTTATTAATGGTCCATGGTTCCTGTACCAGTAGTGCTGTTAGGTTTTCTTTCTGCAACCTTCTATTGGCAATAGCCGAAGCAGCTCGAGCCTGGTGAAGGTTTATTTGAAGTATACCTATCTTATCATTGATATTTTTTCCAGTGTTAGGGTTTATGTATCCTTCACCACTGTTGTAGTTCCGTTTTTTAGTATTGTCAGTAACTATATTTGCCTTTATTATATTTTTATTGGGTATTGAGTGTCCATCAACATGGTCCTCAATGCCTTCTAGGCCCTTTCCATTGGGAGCCCCTGCTCTTCAATGGATATTTATTTACCGCTTTTGGGTTACCGCTTTCGTCATAGGTATACCCTCCGGCGGGATATGAGGTTTTTCTAGGTAGCTTTTTGCCACCTCTAGCACCTCTTATTCCTTGAGCCGAGTGTGCCGGCCCCAAAATCCCTCCAGCGGTCGTCCCCGGTGCCTCCCCTGCCGGGCCAGATGTTGTCCCAGCATTGGCGCCACCGAGGGCAGAAACGTCCCCGATGCCGTCCCTACCGGGCCAGACGATGTCCCAGCATTGACGCCATCAATGGACACTACCCTCGGTGCCACCTTTGATGGGCCGGTTGATGTCCCAGCATTGGAAGCACCGGCAGACACAGTCCTCGGCATCACCTTTGTCGGGCCAGATGTTGTCCCAGCATTGGTGACACCGATGGACTTTCCACTGGCAGGATTCACTCCGACTGACGCCCCGGCGACAGGCACGAAACCCCCAGAGCCACCCAGAGCAGGTCGGGCCAGGCCTGGTGTTGACTCAGCCTCAACCACGATCTCAGAGGCTGCCACATGAGGATTCCGTGGCCCCTCGCCAGGGCCTACGTCTCCAGCATTCAGCCCAATTTCCTTAATGACGGCATTAGTTGAGCTAGGTCCAGCCCCAGCTAATCCATCATTTGTCGCAAGGCCCTTTTCCTTGTTTAATCCCAGCTCCTTTATCATAAAGGATATCCTAGTCATGCCCATATAAGGCCTGTATCCAGCCCTCTCAATTGCTTTGGCTGATGCCTCGTCAATTGAGAATGCCATTTTGTAACACCAGTCAAGTTTATTGATGTTTAACACCTTCCAGTGTCTGGTGTTGATTCCCTCATTGCTCTCTAGTAATCTTAATACCATATGAGGTTTTAGGTAGGCTTTACCTGGGATGGTTGCCACAGCTATGTGATTCCTAGGCAGTTCATGCCCTTGGATCACCTTTAGTTCCGCCCCCTTCCAGGGTAAGATAGGAACTAATTTCTCGATCCATTCCTTGGATCTTTGGTCTATGCATGTGATGGCTAGTATGCCCACCTTGGGAACACAAGATTCGAATCTTGGAATATACTGCCTTGCATCCATTGCCTGAAACACGGCCTCGTTTAGCCTTACCTCAAGGGTGGTTAATTCCTTGTCGGTAAGTTTTGAGTCGGTCTTAGAGCAGATTCCGACTTTGTGGCTGATGGCTTTTCGGTAGGACATTGCTTCAGCTTTGTCCTTCTTACTGGGATGCTCAATAGAGTCATCCTGCCTTGGCCTTTTAACAGCTGAAGGATGAATGTCGGTGGCGGGCTTGTCAGCAGGGTCTGTAGACATCCCACCCCTAATCAGAGCCTTCTTCAGCCTTCTTCTGGATGCTCCACAGCGTTTTACACTGTGTTGTCCAATATTGGATTCCTCACAGTCCTCTGTCAGGGTTTGAGACGTACTCGCCACTGATGGGATCTGTGGGATATCCACATACTCCATTATATCAGATAATGGAGAATTATTCCTAGTAGATTGGGCCAATTCAGTCCCTGTTTCCACATCGGAATTTACAGTCATTGGGGAGTCACACCCCTCCGACTGATCTATCACTGTTCTGCTGAGGGCCTCTGAACAACCCTGCAGCAAGACAGTGATACTGTCTTCTTCGCTCTCTCCTTCACTATCATAAGATTTTATTTTTTTAAAATTATCCATGTAGTTCCCACGAGTATTGAGGAAATATACGTCACTGCGCCCAGAGCCTCTTAGACGCAGAAGGCTACATTACAAGGGGATTTCGCCCGGTTTCCCCAGGAGTCGCTTCTGACACTATGTAACCCAAGTGCCATTCAGCTCTCGGCACGACAGACCTTAGCTTGGGTCTCCTTTTACTTTTATGAAACTGGCTGTAAAGCTAATAACTAATAACCTGTCTAATAACTCTTAATTCAACTTTTTAAGACTAAAGCTTTTATACGTGTCTAATAAGAGTTATTAGACACTCCTTCTCCATCCTCTCACTCCTTACTTTCTTTGTTGTTGTGATTTTACATTTAATAATGTTATATGTTTGTCTTTATATTTGTTTTTTGTTATAAATTTAATGTACCTACTACTACTACTACACTATTTATGGATTCACGTTACTTTGGATGATTGGAATAAATTGCCTTATAGCTATAAACCCACCATTATTCACATTATTGTACATGAAATAGATTAAAAAAACACTTATCAAAAATAAATACATAATTAAAAATTCTTACTTTTTTCCAATCTTGGAAGGTGACAATGACTGAACTGTCGTATTGTTATTTTGCTTTTCTCCTATAGTGCTAGATGAGGGTGCAGTTTTGCCATGAAGTCTATGACTATTATTATTACTTCTTGTAGAGGGAACTTTATGGTTATCTATGTGCGTTGTAAATACCATAGTCTCTTCATCATCGGGCACAACAACTCTGTCCTCATTCTTGCTTACTTTTGTTGGTGTTGCTCTTCTGTTCAATTTACATACATTGTTCAGTTAATAACAATATTTACAGAAATAATATATTATAATATCAACGGTGTGCTCGGACCAATATTGTTCTTAATTTGAGTAATCTGAATATACCGGGCATGATTGTAAGTTTAGCAGACAACACTGCTTTAATTTTTGAAGGAGATACTTGGAAGGATACTTTTGACAAATGTGATTCAGGATTAAGAATAGTCAAAAACTGGCTTAATGATAACATCAACCTTGAACATGACAAAAACCAAATATGTAACATTTAGTATATTATCAAAAAGTCAACCTTCCATCTCTCATAACTTAATTACACATAATTGTCTGCATAATTGTAACTGTTGCCCCTTAGAATGGGTAGACTGTATCAGGTACCTGGGTGTAATAATTGACAAGTCTCTGAGGTGGAACGACCATATCAATATGTTAAGAAAGAATATTAGGAAGATAACTTACATTTTTAAAGAACTTCGACATATATTGGACAAAGAGAAACTAAAAACTATATATTTTACGTTAGTGCATTCACTACTATCTTATAATATTGTATGTTGGGGGTCCTGCCTCATGTCTAATGTAGAGCCACTAAATATTGCTCGAAAATTAATTCTTAAAGTAATGTACAAAAAAATTCATCATCCATCCAACCCTCTCTATAAGGAATGCAATATGTTGAGTATTAAACAGTTATATTACACAAACGCTCTGTAGATTTTTCGTCAATATTAAGTTTGCTGAAAGGACACAACAAATCCGACAAATAACTAGAACTGGCACTTCCCTAAACTTTATGACAGTTTATTCGAAAACTTCTTTTGGTCAACGAAATTATGATTATACTTAAAGTATACTTTGTATCCTCCTGAGGAAGGGAACTTTGTTCCCGTAACATGTAGAGGTATTTTTATTTGATTGAATAAAAGTTATAATTTTAGTGGTGTACACAGAGTTGTGTTTTATTTCATTTAATTTATTGTAAAATGATACCACAAAGTAAATAACAATTGTTTATCGATGATGTAAAATAGGAACTAAAAAAATATTTTTTTAACATTAAGGTCATTTGAACTTAATTTCGTATTCTGTAACTGATGTTCCTTAAGCTAAAATCTACAAAATTAGTGCAGCCTACACATACGTACTGCGCACTGTTCGGCCATGTTTATTTATGTCATGTCACCTAAACTAACATTTCAATTGATCTGCACTTATATTCTTGCATAGTAGCTGGGGTGCATAGTTGCACCACAAGGTTTTTATTTTCAACATAACGTAACACATGTAAACTATCCATTTTTATTTTTACCGTACACAACTGATGTTTTCAACTTAACTAAAATATTCAGAGTCAGACTAAACTAGGTAACATAGGTGTGAACTAAAATTAGGAACATTTTGACAGGTGATTCGACTAAAATGTGGTTATAGAATAGGGAATTGAACTAATTCATGACTTACTTGGTGTAAGAACGTTCCTCAATGGGAACATTCCTATTTCAACATTTTTTTTTTTTATATATAAAAAATTAATATGTTCTTGTTAAACAAGTACATATACATCTTCCTACGTTCCCTAAAATAAGCAAATAAATGCTTGTGCTATAGGTGAACGAAATCGGTCGAGGCAGGATTCGAACTCGTGACCACTGGATTACTAGCCCAGCGCGCTAACCGCTCTGCCATCGACCCATCTTCTATTATAGAATATAGGATTAGGAATTCACCTATTTTAGCCGGAATATTCTTAAAAAAGTTATAGAATCGGACATATTATGACATTTGGGTTCTCATGAAGTTTAGTAATTATTCACAGCCTTGTGTGAAGGAATAAATGCTCTATTTCACTGTGTATGCCTACTTAATGAAGTACGGCATTTGCTCCCCCATGCTTAGCTGTCAATAATAATGGAACCTCATAAAGGCTATCATATGTACGTTGCCACAAGTATGGTTATATGACTAGACTTTTGCAAGTTTATTTATTTAAAATATATCCTATCAAGTTTATGTCACAATCAATAAAATATAAAATATATTTTTTTTTATTTGAATATAATACCTACCTATGCACTTGCACTTTATGTTTTTTTTGTTTGTGTGTGGGTTGATTTGATGGACTGGCATTTATAATATCTTCATCTTCAGCATTCGTCTTTTGAAAGTTCTCATTTAGCGATAACTGAAAAAAAAAACAAAGATGTTTTATTTTATTGCAACGACAACATAAACCACTACACGTACATATTCATGATACGCTCTCCCTTATATTATTTAATGTAGGGCTATATTTATTTCCAGACTTGAGTAAAATATTTAATGGATAATGAATGATACTGAAATAATGGTAATCATTGTTTGAATTTTCCTTTTTGCCTCGGCCTACACTTCAGATAAGTGATAACCATTTTTTTTTCTTTTTCAAATAAATCATCCCAATAAACCCAATTGTAATTAAGACATTTATATTAAGTAAAAAAAATATGACCATACCTTTAAAGCTATTTTAAGCATTTCATCTTCATTGTCTTTGGTTATGAAACTTTCAGCTGGAAACTGTCTTAAACCTCCACAAAAACTGTCCACTGAAGTGATGTCCAAAGGTTTTTTATTCTTCGCTGCAGAAAACGACAATTGCGCTTGTTTAAACTTTTTATGTTTCTTTGGAGACTTTTTCACTTTACTTTTACTTTGTTTGACAGAAACCTCTTCACAGTCATTCTTTGTATTTTTTTTGTTGAGATTTTGCAACAAACTCAAAGAACTCCTTTTATTTTCATTATTTCCTAAATTCTCTGCAGTCAACGACTCTGATTTAAGCATGTGCTGGGGGCTGGGTGTCTTTTCCTCATCAGTGGGTGGATGTCTGAGCAAAGAAGGGCTGGTAGGTTTCTTTTCAGCAGATGATATTTCTTTTTTGGGTGAAATCAATCCAAATGTTTTGGTTAATTCATCTATCCTATAATAATATAAAAAAAACATGCAATACATTATAATGAAAATCACTAGGGCTTGCAAGTAGTGAGGTATTACCAAAATATGGAAATTTTAAACAAATAATTATAACCTAGATATTTATATTTGCTGACGTTAAATCAGTGAGTAGATGGTATGCTTTTCGTTGCAACACCTGGATGATTTACTAGTCCATTGACTGTGTCGAATCACCCAGCTGTTTAGTTTCTGTGCAGTAATAGTAGTATTAGTTATACAAAAAAAGTGTAGCTCTTGCTCACTATGTTATGCCTCAATGAGAATCGAACCTGTTCTTGAAGTTCAAAGGCAAGTTGTCAAATTGAGTCACCATTGTATCAAAAGTTGATTTCAAACAACTGACCACTAAAATTTTGCCTCTAGAAATTGCACAAAGATTGATAATAAAAACAATGAATAGAAAAACCATCTGACTACCCAACTTTGCAACTATTTCGTGAATTTCAGGTGTTGTCTTTTGAAAATATTTATAAAAAAAAATTTGCTATTTCAAATACATAAAGACATGGGAAGGTCACACCATGCCTTTGTACATGTGGCGAGTGATAGACAAAATACAGTGGGTCAATTGTGTACCCCGTTAACACATACAAGTTTTGCACATAACTACTACACGTACAATGGGGTGGTGTGGTTCAATCAACTGAAACAGATTTGAGACTGGCAAATGAATATAATGAATTCAAAATAAAAAATAAAATAAATGTCTTTTATTTTTAAATGTCTCCTTTACACACGAGTGCTTGCACTCTGGTAAAGGAAAATATGTTTTTACTTAGTGCCTTTTCACACGACCCGGTTGTCTGGTAGCCGGCGGCTGGTAAGCGCCGGGTAATTGTATGGGCATGCATGCCGGTGCGTGTGAAAGCTACTATGCGTGCCCATACACTACGCTGCCAGTTACCCGGCACCGGCTACCAGACAACCGGGTCGTGTGAAAAGGCACTAACTGTGTATCTTTTTCTATATTTGTTTTTTTTTTTTTATATACCTATGTATTATAAATTTAATTAAATAAAAAAAATTGCAAAGAAGTGTACATTATGAAAACTAATGAAATACTTTATATCCAGTATCAAAATTTTTCATTTGCCATTTTTTTAACCATTTAAATTTTTCTTAACATTACATACACTTTATGGTTGTAAGAAATTGCTGAAAAAGCTCATCACTGTAAAATATTTACAAATAAATAAAACAACGTAAGATTGATTACCTATTGCTTAAGTTAACTAAAGGCAATTTATCTTGAATGCTGAAACTTCTATTCTGCTTCCCTCTTCCCAGTATAGGACTGCTGATACTTTCCTCCGCCACTTTATCCAGCGTAGCTTCTGGAGTCTTCTGCGGAGTTACATTTCTTTGCCGAGTCTTTTTGAGCGGACTTCCAAAACCGTCGCATTCTTCTTTTAATGTTGGGTCATTTGTTTTCTTGGTTGGACTGGCCGACAATTTACGCTTGCCATATATAGAATTTCTTGTGTTTGTCTTGTCACACTTGAAACCGTCCACCATTTGCGTAAATATATCGTGAACCTTGTCAATGTCTGACTTGTCACTTGTTCTTAATTTCTCCAAAGTTTTGTCTTTGTTGAATACTTGACCAAATACATCAGCTGAAACATCATTTGTAAATTTAATGTATTTAAAAAAAAACTATCTGTGTAGCAAGTTACAATAAAATGGACGGCCAGATAGAAGAGTCATAACATAAGAGGCAGGAAACAGAGTGAATGGGACACTTATGCCAGTAATAAATTATTGCACTGATCAAAAGTACCTAACATTTCCGCCATTCACAATCTCCTCAAAATACCACTTTTTTTACGGCAATGCCGATTTACTAATCCTTTTGAGGTAATTTTGTAAGGGATGGGAAGAAATTGGAGGTACAGACTGAAGAGAAATGGGATATACACTCAGCCTTGTTTGGCATTTGCAGATGATTTAACGTTACTAACAAGAAATCAGCCAATTTTTCAGAAAATGCTAGACAGTGTACAGCAGATTTGCGATTGGTCAAAGGGAATGGAAGTGAGCCCAACAAAGTCATATGGAATTAAATATAATAAAAAAGAGGTAAGAAATACGGTCCCATAGATATCCATCCATCTCACAATAAATGTAAATAAAATAACAAGGCTGACTGAAGTTCGTCCATTTAAGTTTTTGGGTAGATAAATTGACTTCGATGGAAGGTCACACCCAGTTGATTGGTTAGTGTATGAACTGGAAAAAATGCTGAGTGGGGTGGACGCCTTGGTGATATTGGGAACAAGAAAAGCATGGATATATGATAATGATATAAAGACACAGCTGACATGGCCATTTATGATCTATGAATTCCAGAAAGGAATTTTATCTACGATGAATGCCAAAGTAACAGGAAATAAAAACCTGGCTGTCTCTGGCTAGGCCTTGTGACACTAGCACCCTGTTCAGAACAAAAATAGCTTTGGCATGAATTTTTAAAAACCAGTTATGCACAGTGGCGGCTGCTAACTAATAATTTTAACGGTTCGGTGGAGGAAAACAAAAACACTTATTTATTTTTTGTAGGAAAGCTTTGATCTTTCATACTTACGAACTCTTAATTACTCGCATATTAAAATCCTGTATTGTCTGAATCAACTTTCTTTCGGTGATCAGCAGAAAATGCGTTGAGACGGTCCTGCATGTGTCATGGTGTTTCTTAAACATATTTTTATTCTATTTAATGTGGAAAAATAACGTTCACTCTCAACGGAAGTCGTGAAAATTGTACATATTATTTTAACGGATTGTGAAGAAGACTCGGCTAGACCATAATTTAAAAACAGTTGTCAAATCGTCAAGATTCTAAATTGTGCAAAGTTTATTTTCAACATAACACAAAAATCCACACAGAATTCAATAATACTCAGTCATGTAGAAAAAATATACAATGAGTTATACATAATTTATAATCAAACAAACATATTTAAACAACAGTGAAATGCGCGCCGCCTAACAAAGAATCGGCAAACTACATAGCTTAGCGGTGCGGCGCGCCAAAGTCCTCTAACATTCGTATGAAATATCTATCATTTCACGAGCCAGTACGTTATCTAAGTTTCCATACATTTGTTATAGAATCTGTGGTGCGCTTATAAAAACGCACCGCGGGTCTCTCACAGATGCATAAATTCAGGCGTTTATTTAAGTCAAGCGATACTCGAATTTACATTACAAGTAATTTGGTATTTTTTTAAACATGTTTGTTGATACATAATTTGGTTTATGCTTTTATTCTATTTCACCGGTTCAGCGCTCCAGCGCACCTAAGGAGCATCCGCCATTGGTTATGCATGACAAACTTTTTCGAATTTCGAACATTCTGTCAAGAGGAAGAATTTCGAACATTCTGTCAAGAGGAAGGCAACGAACATATAAAAGTGACAACACGGATTGCAAAAGGAAACATCCAGGTGGAAAGAGTGAACCAATCTATTATATCGGTCCTATCAAATTTGGCCATCACTAATCCATCAAGATATAAGCATACATCAAGGCTACAGAGGTGTTTGAATACAGCGTGGCAGAGGTGCATCGGAACCAGCCCTTTCAAGCTCATGACTAGTGTGGAATTGAGAGATAAAGGGGATGTAGAATTAAAACCATGAAATCAAAGGTGGGCTGATTAAGTTACAATTACTTATGTTGCTATTCTTATTTATTATATGTGTTTAAAAAAATATTATTGTACGTTGCCCATTTTTAAAATAAATTTAAAAAAAAAAAAAAAAGGATCTTAGAGGCGAAGGTTATTGATCACTTTGTGGAAGAGGGAGATGATCTCCGAAAGAAAATGGAAGAACGTTATGATGAATCGAGCTCTCCATAATATTATTATACAAATTATTATGCATATGGAATGGTTTGTTATAGGTACCTAGCTAATGGGTCAAAGCTTTTCTTATAAGCATTTTGAGACACATTTGTTAATCATAAATCTCGATTGAACAACATTGGAAGGAACGTTTTTGTCTATATTTTTTTTGGTACTTATGGGGGATATTATGGGGGCTTGGGGTGTGTATTGGGTAGCAACGGGACAGTCGTCTTGGGTCGATCGTTCGAAGCGTGCGCAGTAGAAAACCATGGTCTCTACTGACTAGCGATTTGCGTTGTACTAGAGAAGTTTCTGTACCAGGGGCGCGCAAACTTTTATACATCTGGATTAAATCTTGACTAACTGACAAAATCCGGGTTCATAATTAGTCTTGCTATTTTCGTGTTACATTTAAGTGTTGTGGTGTCCTGACTGAGGAAGAAGGCGAGCCTTCAGGAGATACTCCAGCTAAGTTATATTTTATATTATATTTGGAAATTGTTTGTAGTCTTTTGGGAATGATTTGTCAGCGATTATATTTCATATCTCTGTTTATTTATATCCAGTTTATTTTAAGAATCATCAGTTGGCAGACAGGAAGTTCGTTATATTTTGTGTCACTTAACCTATTTAGTTCCCGTCACAATGCCAATCCTGTTGACAAATCATGTCAAATAGACGACACTGTATGTTAAATATTAAGAAAGCGAGAGAAAACCATGGTATGATTGATGACGAACGACCTCAGCAGTTAACACTTTCAAGTAAAAGAGGGGGTATGATGTGGCATGGATCAGCCTACTGGGCGCCGATCATGAATCAAATTGGCAGGAAGGTCGGGTGCTGGTAGGTGCAACTATCGCCTTGAATGGGTGAAAGATCCTCTCCGATCTTCGCTGGATATGTTAAGGACGGAGTGTGCCCTGTGCTAACGGGCCCCATGTGCAGGCAAACACTTCAAAGCCGACAGAGTTCAGTATCCCTTCAACTAACATTTCTTCCCCACCAGCTACACTAACATCCCTCTCCAGGTGGGTAGACAAAATAATATTTTTCAACAAGATGAAAGAATAAAAGCAAAATAAAATACCTAATGTCTGGATCTTTAGATTGTTGCTTTCGAGACTATTTTGGAGCCGGACACAATTTTCACAATCCTCTAATCTGAAACAAATAACAATGAAACATTAAAATATCTATTGAAATAATTGGATCTTCATAAAAACTGTGATATTAAAAAAAGAAATGACAGATTAATAATCTAATACATTAAAACTACCAATACTTCGAACTTTATTTACTATTTTCAAATGTTCAATCCACTCACTTTTTACATTGATTAGTTAAATATGAGATTTTATCTTCAAATTTTTGACGCTCATTCATCAATTTACATAAGGATCTTGACACTCCTAAAAATAAGAGAAATAATTACAATCAATAAATTTAGATAAACTTAGACTGTAGAACATATTGGTTTAAATATATAAACACCATTAAATTTTACTATTAACTGGCACAAGACTGTAGCTACTTCCATCAAAGATTGATCATTACATTCTTTGATGTTTTTCCATTCAAATAATTTAGGATATTGCTGTTCTTCTGTCAATTGGTATATTTTGCAAGCCGACATATTTCAATAAAATATTGCAATTATTTTGAAAAAAAAACCTAAACGCGAACATGAATCGATTGAGAAAATTATTTTTTTGATAAATAATCCTTCTATAAAATGCGATAGCGATAAACTCAAACTTCAAACTTTTTGTTGTTATTAAATTGAATTTTTCTGCATTTTTCTTTTTAAAAAGTTATGTCTTTATCTTATTTATCTATGGAATATAGCCATAGAGCCATAATAATATATCTATTTTCTATGGTCATAATTATTCAAATAAAGCCGTAAAGGTTAACATGGCAACGCTGCAATCTAGCTTAATAAAGACGTCACAAAAAGCGCAGCATGCGACCAAAAATATAAGTATCCAGCCAAACTACGATAAAACATGTGGAATTTGTATGGGGTTTGATTGTCTTGCGCTATATTTGTTGTTCAAACTAAATAATTTGCTTCATTTTTAATAAGAAGCTGCCTTGTTACGTTTACGACACCTACTAACTTTACTTTTCGTATGGTGTAACAGATTATAGTCTTGGTTCCAGCGCTGAGAGCCAGTCCACCGCCTTTGGTTTCGCCTCGTGTATATCTTGGAGGGTTCCGCTAAATTTCTTTAGCTGGCACTCTTGGACCATATGTTTCACAGACTGCTCAGCTCCACACTCACAGTCGGAATTATATCTTTTTCCCCACCTCCAGAGTAAGGAATTACAGCAGCCCTGTCCTGTCCTCACTCTGTTTTGCTGTACCCGATACCTTACACCTTATTTGGTACGACACTTTATTTGGTACTTATTGTACTGACACCAACTCGCCCAGATAGAGGCGAGAAGGTATACAGTGTCTGATAGGACGTAAGGCGTCCGACACAGAGAGACCAGCGTCAGTCTCGGATCGAGGAAAAGAAAGAACTTAGGTTCAATCACCCGAGGACGCGGTCTTCTACTCCTTGACCAATCTGCTAGAGGGGGCGTCCAACAGACCACACCAGGCGTAGCTGTCTGATTGCTACGAGTCGTGACGTCCTCGGTGTTGGTCCCGATCAGAGGACAGGAAACGCAGGGCGAGAACAGTTTCCTCCATGCAGGTACAAATCCCATACCTTGGTGCTAATCACCGTTTCCTCATTCGCCGACGTCCCTCGTCGAGGATTTTCAAAGAAATAAAAATTAAAACAAATGTCACTATAATAAAAGGAACCTTTGAGAGACGTGTGGCGATTGGGAAAATTCTAATGATACCCTCCTCCCAAGAGGCTTGGAGGACGAGCTCACTTTTCTCAGTCTGTTGCACAAATAAAAAAAACTCATTATTTTTTTAATCACTGTCTGACGGTGCAAAGGAATGTAAAATTTTAAAAGTCAAACAGCAGGCTGATTTTGTATAAACACCAGAGGAGAAGAAAGGAGTTAAGTACTATTTTATCTGTGGATTTAGCTCGTTAACACCAATGTATGTATATTTTTGGTATTTTGTAAGCGAATTTTCTTTCGTTGTCTTAACCCCAATAAAATACTCGGAGTTAAAATTATTTATTTATTTGTAGAATAAGAGTTATCTCCTGTCAAATCACGCGACGAATTTACTTCTATATTTTCTATGCACGCGAGTTTGATATTGTAAAATTGACTAATTACAGTAATTAATTCATCCATAATCATTTACAAGGTGTGTATTATTTATCTTGTACAATATTCATACATATTATTGACCAAATTTATTATTTACTAGCTTTTATGTCCCGCCGTTGGCCAAGAATGTAAAATTGTGAAAGAAAAAGCAATCGTTTTTATAATATTGTCACCCAATTATTTTGCAATATCAAACTATGAAAAGTGGTTTGAAATTTGATTGAGTTTAAGTATTGTAAAATGTTCAAGTGATGGCCACAACCCATTATTTTTTATATATTGCTATAAAGTGTGAATGAAGTATAATATTTATACAATTTCTGCTCGCATGGACTATGCGTAATGGTTTTAAATATGACTGTTTATCAACGTTGTAAAGAGATTGGTTTGGCCACAACCCCCATTTTTAAATATTATCATCGAAAACAAATTGTAATGTGTACCTATTGAAAATTTAGTAATTTTGGATGTTGGGATGTGGTTAAAATTTGATTAAACAAACGTAGGTACTGAAAAGATCTAGTATTGGTCACATTCCATTCGTTTTTATATTTTTTCATCAAGTGTGCATTATATTTTTGCTCAATTTGACTGAAAGTCTTCATTAACGAAGAAGAAGAAGACTTGAACAATAGTAAATAGTTTTTAATTTGAATATAAATGTTGTGAAGAGTTCAGTAATGGCCACAACCCCCATTCTTTAAATATTAGGTGTTGAAAATTATTCAAAATAGGATGATATAAATGGTTTAAATTTAATTAAACAAAAGTATTGAAAAGATTCTAGTGCAGGTTATATCGTCACATCCCATATCCCATTCATTTCATATGTATTTTCATCAAGTGTGCATATCGTTAATAATATTTCTGCACAATAGACTATTAGACTTAAAACTAACCCAAAAGACTAAATAAAAAAGAGAAAAATAAGTATAAGACTATAAGAAATAGTTTGTATAAAAAACTATTCCAATGGTCTACATAAAATAAGTAAAAATACATATACCTAATAGAAGAATTAGACTATTGGAAATAGATTGTATAAAAGCTCACCCAAAGGTCTACAAAAAAGAAGAAGAAGAATATTTAGACTATTGGAAATAGTTTGTATAAATACTGACCAAAAGGTCTACATAAAAGAAAATGAATAAGACTATTGGAAATAGTTTGTATTAAAACTCTCCCAAAAGTCTACGTACTTAAATGAAGAAGAATAATAATTAGACTAAAGGAAATAATTTTTATAAAAAAATGACCCAAATGTATACATAAAAGAAGAAGAAGATGAATTAGACAATAGGAAATAGTTTGTATAAAAACTGCCCTAAAGGTCTACATAAAATTAAGAAGAAAAAGAATTAGACTCCAGGACCCGCCGCTTCAGGCCCTTCAGTACCTCCCGTCCCTTTAATCCCTCATTACGTCCCTTCCCATCAGGCCCTTCAGTACCTTCCGTCCCTTCAGGCAGTTTTATACCTCCCGTCCCTTCAGGCCCTTTAGTGCCTCCCTTCCCTTCATTACATCCCGTCCCATCAGTCGGTTAAGAAAAGTTTAAATCCAGAAACCATCCTGGAAGAACCGCGAAGAGATGAAAGAACCTTCTTTTCCCAGGATGCTCTACTTAATAGGTAAAATGACTAAATACACGAAGAAGAAGAAAAAAGTTTAAACCCAGATACCTGCGAAGAGATGGAAGGACAGTTGGACCTTCTTCTCCCAGGATTCTCCAACTTCATAGGTAAAATGAGCAAAAATACACGATGAAGAAGAAGAAGAAGAAATTAGTTTAAATCCAGATACCTGCGAAGAGATGGAAGGAAAATTGGACATTCTTCTCCCAGGTTAGTCCACCTTCAAAGGTAAAATGACCAAATAGACGATGAAGAAGAAGAAGAAAAAAGTTTAAATCCAGAAACCTGCGAAGAGATGGAAGGAAAATTGGACCTTCATCTCCCAGGATAGTTCATCTTCATAGGTAAGATGACCAAGTACACGTTGAAGAAAAAGAAGAAAAAAGTTTATATGCAGAACCCGTCCTGGAAGACCTGTGAAGAGATGGAGGGACAGTCGGACCTTCTTTTCCCAGGATACTCCCCCTTCATAGGTAAAACGACCAAATACACGAAGAAGAAGAAGAAGAATAAGAAAAAAGTTTAAATCCAAAAACCATCCTGGGCATACGCTCGACAATTCACCAAAGTTTCATTATAATCGGACAAACGGTTGATAAATAAATAAATAAAATAATTTTCCTATAGGAAATCAGTATAGGTATATTATTGTTGATTTGTAAGTAAATAGTATTAGGTAGGTACCTACCTACAACAACCTTCTAAATAAATTCGATTCCTAACAAATTTTATTTGAATATCACATTCTTTCTGTAGCCATGGAAACGATTCGAACACGTAAGTAATATCGAATGGTTCGGATACATTTTTTGAATATGTAGGTACCTACATTGGTTTGTTCGATGCCATAAAAATGAAAATTGTCAGAAAAATCAAATATTATTTACAAATTATGCAATTTTATTATGCCTATATCTTTACTAATAAATAACACATTTTTACAATATATGTCTTAAAACTTGCCGTAATGTCTTGTGTTTCATTTTATTATTTCATAATTACATTTATTTCAAAGGTTTATTATTTTCAAGAACATATTCATTCGGTGGGAAAATGAAATATTGTATGAAAAGATATTAAAATGGCGGCGTTTATGTACAAAAGGTTTACTTTAAAAATAAGTTAAACATTATAATTATACCAAATATTCACCATGTTTTTCACTTAAACGCTAAGTTATACTTCAAAATATATTTTTTTTGTGTAAATACCTACTTCTAACTTTTAAACTAACAGATATTTGCGTGCAAAATGTACACTTTTTTGACAGATACGACTTGGAAAATTTTGTATGAAAAAAATAATTATTGAAATATTTTTAAAATTCAGCATTTTTATCGCATTATTTTTAGCGTGACACAGCATCAGGTATACAGGTACACGTTCGCACATAAATTAGATTTTTAGATGCTCTTGGTTTTTCAGAAGGCGTGAGACAAACACACACACACACACACAGACACTAACATTTTGATTGCTTTATTACTTTAGATTTTAGTATTTGACTTGTTTATACATTCGTTGTTAATATTTCGACTTAGGTCTTTGGAGGCTTAATATTTCATGAATTTGAAGTTTCAAACAATGAAACATGACGTTTTTCTTTGAGTATAATAATATAAAATGAGGATACTAATCACGTTTTGTTTATTTGCAGCATGTCATACTTATTTTTGCGAGCGTTAAAAGACGATGAAAAGCGATAAAAAGACGATGGTCCGTTGGACATGCCGAAAGACTTCTTAAGACTGCCTTGTTTCGTAGAGCCAACAAATAAACTACAGCGCCCTTGGAGTGATCTTGTATCATTAAACGGCGCTTTGTAAATTCTATTTATTATATATCATATTATATTTATCATAGGGCAGAGAGAACATCTATTTACATTTTTTTAGATTTTATTAATATTCTGCTCCAATCAATTGTTTTTGCATAGCGACTAATGCTGATCCATGTGGCATAGTGGTAGTTTGTTTTAACTTCAGTAAATTCATGACTCAATAACACATTACTTTGTTATAATGTATATAATGAAATGTTTAAATTTAAATAAATGAAAAAAATATTGGAGTTGGTTTTGAAAGTAGATTTAAATCAATAAATAGTATTTAAAAGCACATTTTACTATACTATGAAGATAACTAAACAACATATGTTGGCGCAGATGACAGATACTTCCTTTTTGTACCTATCCTCATCTTCCTGACATACCTAAAATCACCATACCTACATCCATACCTGAACGTGGCAACAACAATCTCGCCTCTGTTCGCGCGCGGGCCAACCACGTTCACCAGTCTCTCGAGAATACGCGTCTTTGCACCATCTCGTGTTACACAAGCGCCGTGCGCCATACATATAAAACCATTAAATTACGTTCGCGGCTTTCGCACGTATATTACAGACAAATTTGTGAACATAGTTTTATTGAATCAGTGACGAGAAGGAAGGACAAACGCGACAGAGGAAAAGAAGAAACCAGCTGGCACAGTAAGTCCACTCCTTTTCATTTTCCGTCTAGTCCAATCTGTTCTTTGCCGATATCGCACATACATATTTTGGTCCTTTCGAGCGGATCAGTAATTCGCAATTACTGACTGTATAAATTGAAGTAATTAGTTCGTGATTTCACACAATTATTTTCATTTATATTTATGTTCACAATAGTTGTCTTAAAATAGATTATTTATATAAAAATAATCATCTTTTATGCGTTTCTACGTATATATTATACGTAGATTATATCTAAACATATTTTTCTGTATACCTACAATATATTGTAATTTTGTAAATTTAAATATAAAATGTCCGACAAAAAGTTATTGTCGTTACAAGCTAAACGCGATCGAATTATATCGCGATTACAAATAACATATGATTTATTAAAAGATAACTCTAAAAAAGATTTTTATCGCGTTGTACCAAATTGTTGGATTGGTATAATGAATTCGAATCATTGCAAGAAGATATACATGAGATACTTTTATCTTTAGAAAATAAACAGATTGAAATTAGTCAGTTAAATGCCATATCCACGCAAACTGATCAATTATATTTTGAAATCCTATGTAAACAAAAATTCTTTCAGTCAGATATATGTGAAACATCCAAAGTTACAAATATACATAATATAAGACCGCCGATTATTAATCTACCTACATTTAACGGTATCGATATTAAGTCTTGGTCATATTTCTATTCTATGTTTAAAAGTGTTATCCACGATGTACCGACATACTCAAATATCGAAAAGTTTCACTACCTATTGTCTGTGGTATCTGGGCCGGCGCTAGGTATTATTAAATCTTTGCCTTTAATAGATGAAAATTATCACATCGCGTGGGACATATTAGTAAATCAGTATCAAAATTCGCGAATATTATTTGCTCATTATGTCGACGAGATTCTGAATATTCGCACTCTGCAATCTGAATCCGCTTCCGGAATTTCTAAAATTTTAAATACTTTTCAAGAGAATATTCAAGCTCTGGAAAGTATGAAAATTGAAAATTTATTTGATAAGTTTATCGCGCACATGGTGATAAAGAATTTAGACGTAACCACTCGTCGCACTATTGAGTCGAAGCTCAAAATTGAAGAAATTCCTAGTTCAGAAACTGTCTATTCTTTTCTTAGAAATCATTGTCGCACTCTAGAAATTGTAACGCCAAATGTTAGTAAAGAGAAAAAAGGTCATATTAAAACATTATTATCATCAAACAATCCCCATTTTTCAAAATGCCCTTTGTGTAGTGGAGCACATTTTCTATATAAGTGTGCTCAATTTATGGAAATGTCTCCGTATCAACGCAAAGAAAAAATACAGAGTCTTAATCGTTGTACTAATTGTTTCAAACAACATGCTTATAAAAACTGCAATTCAAAATATACATGTCGAACATGTAGTAAACGCCATCATACTTTATTACATTTTGAATTTACGCCCTCTAATGATTCGACGCATCAAGGCACCGGCGCGGGCGTCAGTGCGCCGGCTACGGCCCTGAACGCTAGAGCCGCCGACCGTAATATGTACTCGTGTCGAGCCAATTCAGTTTTATTAGGGACGGCGCAGATCCAAATAAAAAATAATAATAATATTTTTGAATGTATACGCGTTGTTATCGATAGCGGTTCCCAAGTTTCTGTGATTACATTGGAATGTGTACGACGTTTAAAATTAAAAATTAACAAATGCAACATACCTCTAAACGGTTTAGGAAATTCAATAATAAATAATTGTTTAGGTATAACAACCTGTTTTATTAAACCGAAAAATAAAACAGGACCAATGCTCAAATGCACCGCTATTGTGATAAACGAAATTACGTCACATCTTCCTGCATGTAACCTTTCTTCGAAAATAATATCACAATTTCAAAATTTATATTTAGCCGATGAGTTTTATCACAAACCAGGTCCAATCGATATGTTATTAGGCGCTGATATGTACCTAGATATAATAAATAGTAATAATCACGAAATTATTCGTGGCACCCCTGGTGCAATCAATAGTATATTTGGTTACATAATAACGGGACGAATTGAAATGAAACAACATGAAATTTCTTCTTCATTTTTAATTGAAACAAATACCTCTTTATGTGACATGATAAAACAATTTTGGGAAGTCGAAGAAACACCTTCGTATTCGAATTTAAATACGGATGATAATTTAGCTGAAAACATTTTTGCGTCAAAACATTATCGCGAGAATGACGGGCGATATGTAGTACCGATGTTATTGAAAACAGAAAATATACCTATCAACAATTCCTTTCAACTCGCAGACACGCGATTAAGGAAATTACAATTTCGTTTTCAAAAAAATCAAGATTTAGCAAATACCTACGGAAAATTTATACAGGAATATGAAAGTTTAGGACACATGAAACGCGTTCCTATTAATTCTGAATCTTTTTTCTTGCCCCATCACTGCGTTTTTAATCCTTCTAGCGATACGACGAAGGTCAGGGTAGTTTTCGATGGATCAAGTAAAACCGAACCTGATAATATTTGTCTGAATGACTTGCTTCTTAGTGGTCCAAAACTGCAAACAGAAATTCCGTGCATGATGTTAAATTTTCGATTTCATAAATATGTTTTCACTGCAGATATTTGTAAAATGTATCGACAAATATTAATATTACCATCCGACCGTAAATTTCAACATATTCTTTGGAGACAATCTCCTGATAGCCCACTCATTGATTTCGAGTTACAAACCATCACATATGGATTGTCGAGTTCCCCTTTCTTAGCAATCCGAACTTTACGACAACTGGCCATGGATGAAAATTCAAAATATCCGGAGGCTGCACGGGCACTTGTGGAAGACTTTTACGTCGACGACTTAGCCACAGGCGCTGAAACCCTCGAGTCAGCCTGTCAACTTAAAAATGATATAACTGCACTGTTAAAACTTGGACAATTAGAGCTAAGTAAATGGCAGTCAAATTCGCCTTCACTATTGAAGCAAGATTTTATCGGAACTTCTGAATCAAGATCGTTTGATAATACTGAAACCGACAAAATTGTTAAGTTATTAGGCATTCAGTGGCTCCCCCAAACTGATAACTTTACCTATGATATAAAAATTATACCTACTGAGAGCTGTACAAAAAGAAATATTTTGTCAATTGTGGCTCGACTGTTTGATCCATTGGGCTGGATTACCCCTGTACTCTTTTTCGCAAAGTGCTTGATGCAAGAGTTGTGGAAACTGAGGGCCGATTGGGACGATCCTGTTCCATCCGATATTCAGAATAGGTGGGATACATTTGTTGGCCAACTGTCACTTCTTCGTACCTTAAAAATACCTAGATATTATAATACATTAAGCACCAGTCGCTTGATCCTCGTAGGATTTTGCGACGCGTCACAACTAGGTTACGCGGCCGTCGCTTACTTAGTAAATTTAAATACAAATACTACTCATCTTATGATGGGAAAATCGAAGGTAGCCCCCTTAAAAACACTGTCTATTCCACGATTAGAATTGTGCGGTGCTGTACTTCTAACCAAACTTATTAAATACATTATGTCATCCGTTAAATTTTCTCAACAGATAGAAAACGTTTTTCTTTTTACGGATTCGACTATTGTGCTAGCGTGGATTAAAACTCCGCCATATTCATTAAAAACATTTGTCGCAAACAGGGTTATCCAAATTCTGGACAATGTACCCACTGCTATTTGGAAACATGTTATCTCGGAAGAAAATTGCGCCGATTGCGGATCTAGAGGCCTTCTTCCAAAAGACATTGTTTCACACCCCTTGTGGTTTTCAGGACCTTCTTGGCTTCATAAGCACAAGAATGACTGGCCGTGTTCAGTCAATATCGAACTTGAAAATATACCTGATATTAAATCAGTA
Source organism: Molanna angustata (assembly GCA_963576475.1). NCBI lineage: Eukaryota > Metazoa > Arthropoda > Insecta > Trichoptera > Molannidae > Molanna > Molanna angustata. Next base: position 14,877,915 of record OY754975.1, read on the forward strand.
AATGCGAAAACTTTGATATCTCAATTAGTACCGAATTCTATGTTATGCAAATATTCGTCTTTAAATAAATTACAACGCGTTATTGCTTGGATATTACGATTCGTTAATCGATGTAGAAAATTCAATATAATTAAGCAAAATCAATTATCTCTTACTACATTCGAATTAAATGCTGCACTTACAAAAATTATCTGTATTGAGCAAGATACATATTTTCTTGATGAAATAAATAAATTAAAAAACGGAATCCCATGCTCACGTCATATTCAAATTTTAAAGCCATTTTTGGATTCATGCGGAATCCTCAGGGTGGGCGGAAGATTACAATATTCAAAATTACCATATGATAGTAAATTTCCTATTTTACTTCCGAAAACATGTCATTTAGCATATCTCATAATAGATTACTATCATAAAATATATCTTCACGCCGGACCGCGAAGTCTTCAATCCATGATATCGCGAAAATATTGGATCTTGGGAGCACGAAACAAAATTCGTTCTCAACTTTCTAAATGTATTATATGCCATAAATTAAAAGCGACTGCGTTTCCCCCACTCATGGGTGACCTACCACCCAGTCGTGTCCAGCAAAGTCGTCCTTTTGCAAAAGTAGGTGTCGATTTTGGGGGTCCTTTCCTTTTGAAAGACCATAAGCGACGCGTAGCGAAATCTTCAAAAGCGTATTTATGTTTATTTGTTTGTTTATCCACCAAGGCATTACATTTAGAAGTAGTATCTGACTTATCGTCTGAAGCATTTTTAGCGGCACTCAATAGATTCACAGACCGCCGTGGTTTGTGTTCGGAAATTATTAGTGACAATGGTACGAATTTCGTTGGTGCGAATCGTCACTTGAAGGATGTACATAAGTTTTTCACAACCTCACCACAGCGTGAGAAAATTTATGATACGCTTTCAGAACGGGGTATCATTTGGTCTTTTTCTCCTCCATCATCACCACATTTTGGAGGTATTTTCGAAGCAGGAATAAAATCTGTAAAATATCATTTAAAACGGGTCATGGGTGAAATTCAATTAACTTACGAGGAATTCGCTACGCTGTTGACTAGAATCGAAGCTATTCTTAATTCCAGACCTTTATGTCAAATAAGTACTGACCCTGAGGAGGTCGATGCACTTACCCCAGGTCACTTCCTGATTGGTGGGAATTTAATGTCTGTCCCAGATTATGATTGGTCTGAATCTCCTTCAAATAGGCTTAGTCGTTGGCAACATCTCCAGAAGATGTCTCAACACTTCTGGAAACGCTGGCACAACGAATACCTCAATACCTTACAACAGAGATCAAAATGGTCAAGGTCTACTCCAAACCTTAAAGTAGGACAGTTAGTACTTATAAAGGATGAACGTCTTCCTCCTTTAAAATGGGTTTTAGGAAGAATAACACATGTCCATCCTGGAAAGGATAACGTCGTTAGGGTTGCTACTGTTAAAACCCAAAGCGGTACTTTTGTTCGTCCTGCATTAAAATTATGTCCATTACCGATCGAATAGGTAAACATAATGTATTTTTATTTATTTATTTTTTTTTTTTATACGACCAGTTAGCGTCTTTATTTTCTTTGTTTACCATGTTGCGCCTTCGCTTTATTTAATTTTATTTTTTTTTCTTTGTAAGACCATGTTGCGTCTTCGCTTTATTTGTTTTTTAAGACCATGTTGCGTCTTCGCCTTATTTGTTTTTTTTTTTTTTTTTTAAGACCATGTTGCGTCTTCGCTTTATTTGTGTTTTAAGACCTAGTTGCGTCTTCATATGTAATTTGTATTATTGAATAAAAATTTGTTTTGTGTACTTATATATAAATATACTCATATTATGTATACAGACAACTTACGTGAACATGAATATAGGATAAAATATTGTGTTTGCTTTTCTTTTCTTTTTCACTTTTAATTTGCAGACCAAATTAGGTGGGCGGTATGTTGGCGCAGATGACAGATACTTCCTTTTTGTACCTATCCTCATCTTCCTGACATACCTAAAATCACCATACCTACATCCATACCTGAACGTGGCAACAACAATCTCGCCTCTGTTCGCGCGCGGGCCAACCACGTTCACCAGTCTCTCGAGAATACGCGTCTTTGCACCATCTCGTGTTACACAAGCGCCGTGCGCCATACATATAAAACCATTAAATTACGTTCGCGGCTTTCGCACGTATATTACAGACAAAATTGTGAACATAGTTTTATTGAATCAGTGACGAGAAGGAAGGACAAACGCGACAGAGGAAAAGAAGAAACCAGCTGGCACAGTAAGTCCACTCCTTTTCATTTTCCGTCTAGTCCAATCTGTTCTTTGCCGATATCGCACATACAACATATATACATAAAAGTACTAGTTTTACCTTTTTATACTGCTTCATATTAATATGCATGGTATTTATGTAGTGCGTTTGATAATTCACTCATATGTTAAGAGCAGATAATTCTGAAACTATATATTTTGTTGAAAAAAATAGGATATAAAGAAAACACAAGCATGAAAATTTTTGAACCATGATCATTATAGTGGTCAAAGTAAATTATTTTATTAACCTTGTTTATTATTTTTACAGATATGTAATTGAAATCATGCAATCATCAGTGTGTCGCACATGTTTGGAAGCCATATTATGTAATTAAGTAAACTGCTGCAGGAATTCTTGAGCCAGACAGAGTTGAGCTGATACTGAAGATCATATACTATATATATAATATCTGCAATAAAGAAAAATCAATTTTACTACTATGTATGATATTTAATTATAAAAATAATAAAAGGAAGACTCAAAATTTCATGAAAAAATTATTATGCTCTTTTTTTGTCCATTCTAAACAAGAAATTATTTATAAAAAAACGTTAACCCATGATATTACCCAAGCAAACATGTTTGCGTGTCAATTTTATTAGAATAATCCCTTGTATAACAAACAAATCGAATCGGTAATAGAAAATTGTTCAAAGTTGAGTCGTTTGACGTAACACCATTTCAATTAAAATTTTATTTAAAACATGTTATTTATAAAAAGCATCGAGTAAATAAGCTATGAAATACAAAACAATGAATGAAAATAGAGTATATACCTTGCTAAATATTAATAAAATAAACAAAAAACACACGATTAGCTGTCAAAATCTGATAAATGCGGGTAAAAGTACGAGATTGCCATATGTAAATTAAACTGGACATAGAAATTTTATTTACATATGGCAAATTTGTACTAATGTTTGGGTCACGCCCCCTTCAGTTTTCTCACGGAGTTAACACCGGACAACTCCATACAAAATACCAAATTCCGAGATTTCTCGGGAGTTAAGACAACTCTTGGTGTTTCATACAAAATCACCCTGCAGAACGATTTAGTCACAAATTAAAATATTAAAATAAATAAAATTGTCAATTTTCTTTTCTCGCGCAATCAGAATATACATTTAGACATAATCAGGTAGCAAAAATATTACATCAAAATTTAGCTATTAAATATAAATTAATTGACGCGATAAACATAAAACCATATTATGAATATGATCCGATTTCATTTTTAGAAAATAATAATATTTCGCTTTATTACGATAAAACAATATTAACTGACCGGTCAATTCAACATAACAGACCCGATTTAATAATACATGATAAAATTAAAAAAATAACATATATTTGCGACGTGGCTATTCCAAATTCTAGTAATATTATAAAAACTTTTGATGAAAAAATTAGAAAATATACCGCTTTAGGTAACGAGATTAAAAGACTTTGGCATTCTCGTAAAATAATAATATTACCGTTCATTATTTCAGCCACTGGCATTATTCCAAAATCGTTAATCCGTAATTTAGAAATTATAGATTTATCAAAAAACTTAATAATAAAAATGCAAAAAACGGTAATAATGAATATATGTAGAATCGTTAAAGATTTTTTAAACGTTAATATTCGGGAATCAGTAGGGTTGTTAGGTAGTATAGAGACCTCCTCAGAGCCTAATCCTTTGATATGTTAAGTATCTGGATGGGTGAACTATTCCCAATTGAAAGCTTGATGATGCGTTTGTTGCATTTTATTTTGCTCTTTTAAATAATTTACAATTTACGCATTGATCTGCTAATTCTTTTGAGGAAGTGTATAATGGTAATAATAATAATTGAGTGTTATTATTTGTAGTGCTTAATTGTTATTAATATCATTAGTAAATCGGCCAGCGCCATTATATAAAAAAAAAAAAAAATAGGACGTCACACGTAAGCATAAAGTCAATAAAATAAATTAATAAAAAATAAAACACGCGGATGCTGAGTTTGGGAAATGCTTCAAACGCTGTTGGGTCGCGCTGGAGTCTGGAGCAACGGCCTGCATCTCCTTGAAGTTCACCCTGCCGCCCTTCGCTCCCGACAGTCATTCAATCGGCATCTGCCGGTGTCTGAGACCCGAGGTTGCTTTCGCCGACAGCCTGTCCCCTTCGCCTATCGACGACGGTCCATTCCGGCATTGAAGGTTTATCAGCACGATCATGGCCGTGAAGAAAAGACTATGCGTGCCCCAGAAACCAACTATATACATATATGTGACATTTTATTTTCCTTTGTAACAATACTTATTTTTGTGATATTTTGTCTATGTTTATTTATTTTATTGACATTATTTTCTTATTCGTGACGTCCATGTTGTTATGCCCGAGAATAAATTTTGCCGAAAAACCTAAGATTTAATTTTTTTTTAATTTTTTTCCATGGCAACATTTCTAAAAGCAGCTAGCGCTCGTTGCGGGCAAGCAACGAAACTTGCAGCTAGCACGCGCTATGGCACGCGCTCTCTTGGCATTCGACGCTGGTGGAGGACGGACGGTTTGGTGTGACGCCGTCATCGGTCGACACGAGCTCCCGATGGCGGCCATATTTTCGACGGCGCAGGAGGAGGTCTGTGTGACAGGACCCGTCACGCGCATGGACGCCGATGGTGCCCCAGAACCAAGATGAGGGCATCAACAGGACAGGAGGTTGGAGGCAGAGCGCAGTGTGGGGCCACCGCGTAGGGAACGCGGCGGCTCGCAGATTGAACCACGAGGGGCAATCCGTGTCGTCTGGGGCGTCGGTTCGCCTCCGGTGAGGCCCCAGCTGGTATGCCACCTCTGTCGAGATGCGCCGTCATAGCGTGCCGTGGGGCACAGAGCCAGCCATGGGTGACGGTCTGGAGGAGGAGATCAGGAGGAGAAGAAGAAACCACGCCGGACACGAGGAAGACCTGCTGGCCTAACCCAGAGGCTGGGCCCCACCGAACTTCAGTCACCACGTGGAAGACAGTGACATGCCTGGAGGAAGGATGTCGCTGTACCCTGGGGCGGTATATTCTGGTCGGTGTCTTTTCGTGTGTTCGCGTGTGTTTGACTGTTCGTTTCGGTAGATGCCACGTGTTTCTGTTTTATTTGTTGTCTGTTGTTTTTATTTAATTATTTTTTTGCCATGGACCATTTGTGAATATTATAAATAAATGCGCCGTACTAAAACAATTTTTAAGTGTCGCCATCATTTGTCCCTCATTTTCTTCCCCACACCTTGGCTTGATGTTTCCTCGTGGTCGGAGAGAGGGCTCATCAACGTCACACGTTAAAACAATGTCAATAAAATAATTAAATAAAATCTCACTCAGCCGAAATATTGTCACCACGGAAATACAAAAAATGTCACAAATATTGTTGTTTTGGGGCACACATAATTTTCTCTTCTGGGCCATGTGCGTGCTGATGCACCGCCAATGCCGGAATGGACCGTCGTCGATGAGCGAAGGGGCAAGGCTATCGGCGAAAGCAACCTCGGGTCCCAGACACTGGCAGATGCCGGTTGGGTGACTGGCGGGAGCGAAAAACGGCTCTCTCGCCGAGTGGTTGTGCGCCGATCCATCTCGGCACTCCAGGTGTCACATCCATGGCTGCTGATGTGGAGCGAGCCTAACCGACACCCTCTGGTGCGGTTTGCAGCTGCTATGGCCGCAGTGAGCGCGGTCCGTGTCGACCCGACGCGTGTTCAATTTCGACTCTCATCTGTCACTTGTATTGTCACATTTCAGGTTATGTCTTATTGTCAAATATTTTTTCTTACACTTTATTTTTTCACAAATGTTTGTTTGTGGTCTGATTTAGCGCCGATTTCAAAATAGAAAATAACGCGAACAGGAGAGGTCGCGTCAGACTGTCAAAAATTTTCACTCGTAATGTCACATTTTGGAGGTTATGTTATTATTGTCAAATTTTTTTCACATTTTATTTTTCTTAATATTAATTTGTGGTCTGATTTGGCGCAGAATTCAAATAAAAAAGGTAACGCGAACAGGAGAGGTCGCGTCAGTATCACTAACTTATTTTTAGTGAATTAAAAATATATTAAATGAAAATAAAATTATGATGGCTGTGAATTTCTACAAAACGTCGAATTAAAAAAAAACAAAATAAAAATATCAATATTCTTATATGCCAGATCCAGTATCATGGCTAGTAAATTTAAGACCGGCTTTGTAATAAAATATTTGCTTACTGAAAATAACTTTAATAACATTATATTTCTATTTTTAAATATACATTTATTTTCTATACTGATTTACCGAATTTGATCTTTGAATTCAGTTGTAAAATGTATCTTTAGATAAAAAAAATTGATGTCTATTTTTTTAGTGTAACAGATTTTTCCTAATGTATAACAATCATAAATTGCCTTGGTCTCAACAAAAAAGGGGTAGTTTATTTTTGGATGAAAATGAAACACGTAAGACTTTTAATAGCTTTATTATTCATTCTTCATTCACTCATGTTCATTTGAACATTCATGTATATATTTTTAAGAATGAACATGTCATATGTAAAAATGTGAATGAAATTAGTCGATACAGGGTGGGATTCATTCGCATTCACTGGAAATCTAATCCATCGCGATGCCCGCACAGTCATTGAATCATTATATTATGATAGTTAATAATAATAATAGGGGATTTTATATAGCGGTTTAATGATTCAAGATCACTCCAAGGGCGCTGATAGATTCTGTCCAAATCCTTTAGGGAGTTTTTTTTTATTATTTGAATGAACATTACAGCTTTAAGTTTTATTTCAAAATAGTATAAAAATTGTAATTATTCAAAGCACCAAAGTTATTACTCTGTGATCTAGATTTATATATATATATATATATATATATATATATATATATATATATATATATATATATATATATATATATATATATATATATATATATATATATATATATATATATATATATATATATATATATATATATATATATATATATATATATATATATATATATATATATATATATATATATATATATATATATATATATATATATATATATATATATATATATATATATATATATATATATATATATATATATATATATATATATATATATATATATATATATATATATATATATATATATATATATATATATATATATATATATATATATATATATATATATATATATATATATATATATATATATATGTTACTAGAAAGGTTTTCACGGGTATTTGAAAATATGAAATTATTATTATCTTTGGGGTTATCCCGCGTCAAAATCAGATCCTTGGAAGGATCTTTCGTCAACCGACGTTTCGCCTGGATCACACCAGGCATCTTCAGGGCCTTGTTGATAGATTCTCGCTTCGTGTGTCAGTGCAAGCACGTCCGTTCGAGCCGAGAACCTAGCACCAAGTGAAGATTGGAAAGTTAAAGTTTAAACTGTTGGGGTAGATGGGTTTTCCCCGCTTTTGTTCGCCTTAATGGCTTTTGACTGGCTTCTGGTGATTCGCCTCACGCTTAATGATGTATCTATTGTATTAATTTTATTTGTTTGGCGTTTAACATTTAATGGGTGAAACGTCGGTTGACGAAAGATCCTTCCAAGGATCTGATTTTGACGCGGGATAACCCCAAAGATAATAATAATTTCATATATATATATATATATATATATATATATATATATATATATATATATATATATATATATATATATATATATATATATATATATATATATATATATATATATATATATATATATATATATATATATATATATATATATATTATATATATATATATATATATATATATATATATATATATATATATATATATATATATATATATATATATATATATATATATATATATATATATATATATATATATATATATATATATATATATATATATATATATATATATATATATATATTGTACCGAAATTTATATTTATTTATTTTATTATGGTTCAAAGTCTTATTTATTTTTACAATTTATATTTTTACAAGGTTTGTCTAGTTTTTTCAACTCACTACTCAAATCTTCTCGTCTTTCGAATTCCTAATGCTTCACAAATTCCCTGGAATACGGCTGATTCAAAGTTTCTTCCCTGGTCCGAGTGTAACTCCAATGGTACTCCAAAACGACTTATCAGTTCCCTTACCAAGACTTCAGCAACAGTGGTAGCTTCTTGATTCGGTAGTGCATAGGCTTCTGTCCATTTACTAAAATAGTCCATTGCTACCAGAATATATTTATTCCCTCTTTCCGTTGTGGGAAACGGCCCCGCTATGTCAATGGCTATCCTTTCAAATGGGCTACCAACATTATACTGCCTCATTGGCGCACGCCTTCGTTTCTGAGGTCCGTTTGAAGTGGCACAAGTTACACATCTTCTACACCAATCTTTTACATCTCCATTGTAATTGACCCAATAAAAACGTTGACGAATTTTTTCTGTGGTTTTTTTAACTCCCAAGTGTCCCCCAGACACATCATTGTGAAGCAGTTTAAGAACTTCAGGAATTCTCTTCCTTGGAATCAATAGTTGTTGTCTCTGCTGTGTTCCATCTTCATTCTCCAATACACGCTTTAACAACCCATTTTCCACGACAATGGATTGCCACTGAGCCCAGTATGACTTAATATTTGGAGATAGTGAAGCTATTTCTTCCCATAAAGGTCTTTGATCATTTTCCTTCCACTGCATTACAAACTTGAGATCTGGGTCTTCCAATTGGTCTGCTCGTATTTCATCATCTTGCCAAAAATTGTCAACGACCGTGGTTCTACAAGCTATAAAAAACTTTTCCTCAGCCTTATTACAGTGCTGGCAATCCTCTGGACATGGTCGCCTTGACAGTGCATCGGCATTTCTATGATGAAGTCCGGCTCGATGTTCAGAATCATAGTCATATTCTTGCAATCTCTCTATCCATCTTGCCACTTGACCTTCAGGATTCTTGAATCGCAAAAGCCACACAAGTGCCGAGTGATCTGTCCTTAAAAGAAATTTCCGTCCATATAAATACTTGCGAAAGTGCTCAACTGACTTGATAACAGCAAGCAATTCTCTTCGTGTTACACAGTAATTGCGTTCTGGTTTCGACAATACTTTACTGAAGTAAGCAATCACGCGTTCTGCCCCATCTTGTACTTGGGAGAGCACACTTCCGATACCAACGTTACTTGCATCTGTATCCAGAATAAACATTCCTTCAGCTCGAGGATAACTCAAAACCGGAGAATTAATTAGAACCTGTTTTAATTCTTCAAATGCATGTTGGCACTTGAAATCCCATATGAATTCACTGCTTTCCTCCGTGAGTTTTGTCAGTGGCTTTGCGATGTCAGCAAAGCCTGGAACAAATCGTCGATAGTAGGTACTCAGACCCAAAAAGCTTCTTACTTCATGTTTGTCTTTAAGTACTGGCCAATCTCGAACAGCTTTAATCTTCTCAGGATCTACTGCTACTCCCTCCTCAGAGACAACATGACCTAGATAGTTGACTTGCTTTCGGAACATTATACATTTCTTGCAATTGAGTTTAAGGTTGGCCGACCTCAATCGTGAAAATACCTGTTCCAAATTTCCTAAATGTTCTTCAAAACGCTTCCCAAGTACGATGATGTCATCTAAGTATACCAAACAGGTCTCCCACGATAATCCTCTTAGCACACTTTCCATTAGTCGTTCAAACGTAGCCGGTGCATTGCAAAGTCCAAATGGCATCACTTTGAATTGCCACAATCCACTTCCTACAGAAAACGCCGTTTTTTCTCTATCCTTGGGTTCCAATCCAACCTGCCAATAACCACTCTTTAGATCCAAAGTTGAGAAGATCTTACAACCAGCCAATGTATCTAGGGTGTCATCGATTCGAGGCAGTGGATAACTATCCTTCTTAGTTACATTATTCAATAAGCGAAAGTCCACACAGAACCGAGTTGAGCCATCTTTTTTTTTAACTAACACTACTGGTGAACACCATGGGCTGCTTGATGGTTCAATAACGCTATCCCTTTCCATGTCTTGAATAATTTGATCTGCTTCCGCCCGCTTTGCTAATGGTAGCCTTCTAGGTAATTGGCGGATAGGCCTTGCGTCACCCGTATCTATTTGATGTTGAACAACATTGGTTCTTCCTTTAGAAAGACTCGCATTCTCAAAAACATCTTGATAATGAGCAATGAGGTATCTAATTTGTTTGCTTTGTTCTTTGGTAAGTTCCTTACAAGCATCTTTTACAAAGTCTTCAAGATGTTTTGGTACATCCTCTGAAGAAACTTGTGCGATGCAGGCATTTTGTGTTACTGATGAAACTGATGAACACACACTTAAATAAGCTCCTTTTTTGACAGTTACTGGATATTCATTTATGTTAATTAATCTGACTAAAATTTCCTTTTGGTTTTGAATCAGTGCTCTTGCAATTAATACTCCTTTTCCTGCTTCATTGTTGGCGTTGGACTCCACAACCAAAACATGTCCATTCGGGATAACACAGTCTAAATTGACTCGTACTAACATCTCACTTTGTTTTGGAATAGTTACAACATCCGCTGCAAGAACACGTGTAGAAAATTCCTCACGCTCTTGCACGAGAACATCTTCATCTCCAATTTTCAAAGATCGCCTCTTTAGATCCAACTGGAATCCATATTTCGCCATTATGTCCATTCCGAGAATAACTTCCTCCTCTATATTCGCCACTAGCACCTGATGATTGAAGATAGAACTACCAATTTGAAAGTTGGCATATGTCTCACCACATATAGATGCCGACTCCCCAGTAGCTGTTCGTAATGTCCATTTAGTTGGTGTAATACACTTTTTGTTATAAAGCAAATCTGGTCTCATGATTGTCATCGTTGCTCCAGTATCCAGCAAAAGTTTCAAATTCTTTCCATTTACTTTGCCATTTATAAACATACTGGTATCTCGACCACTGAATGATGCAACAACTGCAGATCTCTTTGAGGCATTGGTAATGTAGGTCAACAGTTGCCCCTTCCCATCAACCCTTTTTAGTTTTCCTGTGGCTGTTGCTGATGCGTTGTTGCTTCATTTGGACACCGATTACGTAGATGTCCAGCTCGTCCACAACCCCAGCAGCGAAACTGTCTTTTTCTTCCTTGCAATGCCTTCATCACCTTTTCGACAATGCATGCGATGAGTTTTTGATTCTCTTCAACGGCCTCAACAACGCGGGCTTGAGCATGACCTCGTAAAGATTTTTTTATAGATTCAAATTCGAGTGCCTGGGTTAGAGCGTCACTCAAAGTTTGTGGTCTAGCTAGTTTTACAGCTTGTTGTGTCTCATTTGCCCACAATCCATCCAAGAACTTTTCTACTGCAAGGCTTTCACACACATCATCAGGAACCGTAGGGTATGCATATCTAATTAGACGCGCTATATCCGCCTCAAATTCCTGGAGAGTTTCATTAGATTTCTGATTACGATTCTTAAGTTGTGACCTGTAAAACTGTTCCATGTGCTTATGTCCAAATCGCATCTCAAGTCTCTCAATCAACAATTTTAAATCTCGTCGCTCAGCTAGAGGAATTGTCTCCAAAACTTTTAAAGCATCACCTCGTAATGATACACTCAACACTGAGGCCTTTCTTGTCATGGACCAGCCATTTATCATGGCCACTGTCTCGAACAATGTTAAATATTCGGCATTTTCCATCAAAGGTTGGCATATCATTTCGCACGCACTCCACTGTTGGTACTCTTGTATCTTCTACACACTTAAAATTTGTATCTACAGCTGAATTTTGCTCGGAATTCATTGGCGTGATTGAAGGAAGCACTTGATTCTCCAAAACTTTCATCTGTTTAGTTAAATCATTTATTTTCTCATCAAAGGTCATAGAATAATTCTGGAATTTCTTTTCTATAGTATTTGAATGCTTTTGAAGCATCGCTACTTCTCCTTTGATTTCTTTAATTTCTCCTTTTATATCTCTGGAATGTTCTTGAAACTTCTCTTCTATGTCTCTGGAATGTTCTTTTAAGACTTGACAAAGATCGTTGTTAGAGCAAGGCATTTCAAAAAGGTATGTGTCTGGATCCTCACCTACTTCTTGCATCACTTTTCTCAATCGTAGTTGAAGTGCATTTTTATTTCCTGATGTATCAGCGTCTCTCTCCTCCAACTCATGTTTTAAATCAACCACTTTCAACTCTAAAAGAGTTATTTTTTTTGATGCCATAATAAATGTCTTTATAAATAACTATTTTATTTTTTTTCTTACACAAAAAATACTTGGGTATTTTTATACCCCACACCTGACACCAAATGTACCGAAATTTATATTTATTTATTTTATTATGGTTCAAAGTCTTATTTATTTTTACAATTTATATTTTTACAAGGTTTGTCTAGTTTTTTCAACTCACTACTCAAATCTTTTGTTTTCATTTTTCTTGGGTTCTTATTTTCAAAATATTTCTATTAAAATTTTCAATTTAAATAGAAATAGTACTTAATTTCATAACAATATATATATATATATATATATATATATATATATATATATATATATATATATATATATATATATATATATATATATATATATATATATATATATATATATATATATATATATATATATATATATATATATATATATATATATATATATATATATATATATATATATATATATATATATATATATATATATATATATATATATATATATATATATATATATATATATATATATATATATATATATATATATATATATATATATATATATATATATATATATATATATATATATATATATATATATATATATATATATATATATATATATATATATATATATATATATATATATATATATATATATATATATATATATATATATATATATATATATATATATATATATATATATATATATATATATATATATATATATATATATATATATATATATATATATATATATATATATATATATATATATATATATATATGTTATATTTGATGTTTTCACGGGTGAAATATGTTATAATATTTTTATCTCGGTTTTCCCGTGTCAGTAGGTCTTGCCTAAGACCATTTGTCTTCCAACCATTTCAGGCAAGTCTTAGTCAAGACCATTTGTCTTGACTAAGACCATTTCAGGCGAAACGTCGGAAGACAAATGGTCTTAGTCAAGACCTACTGACACGGGAAAACCGAGATAAAAATATTATAACATATATATATATATATATATATATATATATATATATATATATATATATATATTACTGACACGGGAAAACCGAGATAAAAATATTATAACATATATATATATATATATATATATATATATATATATATATATATATATATATATATATATATATATATATATATATATATATATATATATATATATATATATATATATATATATATATATATATATATATATATATATATATATATATATATATATATATATATATATATATATATATATATATATATATATATATATATATATATATATATATATATATATATATATATATATATATATATATATATATATATATATATATATATATATATATATATATATATATATATATATATATATATATATATATATATATATATATATATATATATATATATATATATATATATATATATATATATATGTTGTTCTTCAGGCTCTCGCGGAGGGGTGTAAATGATGTATCCGTTTCTCGGGTACTCCGCGTCGTGTTCGTTTGGTTTCTGGTGAAACCTTGTCTTCGACGTTTCAGCCGTACGTTGACGGCCATCCTCAGGAAGTCAGGTGCTTCGTCTGTAGTCTGTAGGGCAACCCTCCTCGCCGCAGCCAGAGACTACAGACGAAGCACCTGACTTCCTGAGGATGGCCGTCAACGTACGGCTGAAACGTCGAAGACAAGGTTTCACCAGAAACCAAACGAACACGACGCGGAGTACCCGAGAAACGGATACATCATATATATATATATATATATATATATATATATATATATATATATATATATATATATATATATATATATATATATATATATATATATATATATATATATATATATATATATATATATATATATATATATATATATATATATATATATATATATATATATATATATATATATATATATATATATATATATATATATATATATATATATATATATATATATATATATATATATATATATATATATATATATATATATATATATATATATATACATAGTTCTTTTTTGGAACCCAATTAATCGATTTTGATGAGACTTCTCCGAGAAGGATTTTTTTATTAAAATAAATTTTATTACGTAGCTGTAATTCCTACAGACAGATTTATTTTTTTATATGGCAACCCAGTATTTTTTATATGGCAACCCAGTAGTTTCTAAGCACAAATGTATGGCAACACACAAACTTCTACGAACGTAAGTAAGGATTATTATGGTAACACATCAAATGTTGACAAAAGTGTCTATTTGTCGACACAGATTTTTCGTTTGACAGCTATCAGCTGTTTTTTTGTGTCGGTTCTTGGCCGGTCGATCGATTTTTTTTATCAAACATTGTATGGCTATAATAATTAAAAACAGTTTTGTTTAGGTGTTTATTTAAAACTTATATGATTTAGTTTCCTAAATTGCAAGGCATAATTCTAATTTATGTTCTATGAAAACTGTTGACACGTAATAAGACCTCTCGTCAAAACTTGGTTCGATTTGACGCGACCTCTCCTGTTCGCGTTATTTTTTATTTTGAATTCGACGCCAAATCAGACCACAAACTAATATTTACGAAAAATAAAATGTGAAAAAAATATGACAATAACACAACCTAAAATATGTGACATTACGAGTGACAGGTGAAAAGTTTTGACAGTCGAAATTAGACACGCGTCGTGTCTGCACGGACCGCGCTCACTGTGGCCAGAGCAGCTGCAAACCGCACCAGAGGGTGTCGGTTAGGCTCGCTCCACACCGGCAGCCATGGATGTGACACCTGGAGTGCCGAGATGGATCGACGCACCACCATTCGGCGAGAGAGCCGCTTTCCTGGACCGAAGCGGGTGCTGAGTTTGGAAAGTGTTCCAAACGCTGTTGGGTCGCGCTGGACCCTGGAGCGACGGCCTGCGTCTCCTTGAGACTCGCGCCGCCGCTGTCGCTGGTGTCTGGGACCCGAGGTTGCTGTCGCCGATAGCCTTGCCCCTTCGCCCATCGACGACGATCCATTCCAGCATTGGTGGTGCATCAGCACGCCCATGGCCGAGAAGAGAAAATTATGTGTGCCCCAAAACAATACTTGTGACATTCTTTTATTTTATGTGACAATATTTCGGCTGTGTGATTTTAAGTTATTTATTTTATTGAATCCATTTTAACGTGTGACGTCCAATATTGACTCTATTCAATTTTGATTTGTGACGTCCTAATTTATTACCAATTTTAATTATTTATTTTATTTCAAATTTTATCTTGTGACATGACCGTGCCGTCTGACGTATGTGCGCCGACACTTGACATTTGTGTATTGTCAGACCACGGCTTCAATTTTTGTTTAGTTTTTTTCCAATCTCGTTCAGCGACAATGTGTGGAATATCAAATTCCAAAACAGACATTAAAAAAAAAGGTGAGCTCGACCTCAAAGCCTCTTGGGAGGAGGATATCAGATTGTCAAATTGATTTTAAAAGTAAATACGCCTACGGCAGTTCTAATACTGGCCAATATGGGCGACCGGTCATCTCTCCTATTCACAGAAATATTCCTTCTCAAACGAAAATAGAATTTAAAAATGTTTATACGTAATTACCGTAAGCGAATTGTTATCCCGTTTTTATTCTCTGATGAAGATTTGAATACACTCTGATTGAACAAAATGCCATTTTCCTACATTAATAACTGTTTTATTAAACAAAGTGCCCACTTGTGATGTTTTCACAGCAACTTTGAATATATATGCCGGTTGAATGGTAAATTTGACATATTTGAAGTTTCAGAGATG
The DNA here is from genome assembly GCA_963576475.1 of Molanna angustata. Classification (NCBI taxonomy): domain Eukaryota; kingdom Metazoa; phylum Arthropoda; class Insecta; order Trichoptera; family Molannidae; genus Molanna; species Molanna angustata. Next base: position 14,894,282 of record OY754975.1, read on the forward strand.
AGGTTTTATCAAAGCTGACTCCGTAGATAGCTGTACAGTAAGTAAATATAATACCTGATCATGAATGGCAAGCTTGAATCGCTGATCTATACTGGAGCCATCGTAAGATGGCGTTTCCGATAGATTGTAATAGTGTTGTGAGACACTTAAAATCATTAACAAAAAAATACAGTTGGATAAATTATTATTAACATACAAAAAATATTAACAATTCCACTATAATATGAAACCCTGTTGTATTATTATCATGTGAATCCAAACATCAAATAAAATGGAAAATGGAAGTGATGCAGAAGTCTTAAAGAAGTGATGCAGCAGAACAAGCTAAAATATAGAGATATAGGAGTTAGTAAAAAATAAATTATATAAATGACAGTTTCGTTATTATGCTAGTTTGTCTAAGTTTATTTGTATTTTGTATTTATTGAAATATTGAGATGCAACAGACAAAAATAGAGATGAATAAGTTAGTAAAGAAACTAAATGGCAGTTTCGTAATTATTAGAGTAAGCGAGTTTATTTTTATTTATGGAAATATTAAGAAAAACGAAAGTACTGTTCCTTTAAGTTATTCGAAATTAGTACGTTTGCTATTTGATTTTATTTTTCATTAGTTTATAGCCGTTTCTATTACAATTATTCAACCAAGGAATTAATTGGAATATTTTTTTTAAGTGCTGTCCACACTTTTTATTTGTGTCTGGCAACACCAATTTCTGTGCCGATATATATCCATTGCCATTTTATTATGGTTTGATGAATATTCAATATTTAGCTATAAAGTTATAAAACGACAAAGAACGGGAAAATGACAGGTGTCATTTCCGCAGACCGAAATCCCAACTTTTGAATTTGTTACGTCAGTGTAAGTTGCTGTATTTGTGTTCTGTGATCAAATGGTATTGAGTGTGTTATGATATATTAAAATGTCGTTCAAATTATTGTATTAATATTTCGATTACTACGTATTATATATAATTTATTGTGACTATAAGGAAATATACACAATTTTCTGTAAAAATATGCTCCGCTGAATTAATTGATGAATATTAATCGGGTTGTTTCTTCACGTTGATTAGTTTTAATCGCCTAGTTTTCCTCTGTGTAACGATTCCGCGAAATAATTATAGTGTATTCAGAAGAACACTTTTATGTAACCGATTATTAATTGAATAAATATCAAAGAAATTTCTTATAAAATAAGTGTATACACGTGTTTTTTTTTAATATAATATAACAATGGCATCTACAGTAGCGGCAATGACAAATGGATTTAGCAAAACTGGTTAGTTTTCCATTTGATTTCATTTTCACTTAACCTTTGGTCTTTATTTTTAGTAAACAGGTATATACTGTTCTATGAGGTAAAAGGACAAAACTATTATATAATAGAAATCCTTTACTATAAAATACTATCAAACAATTACTTAATATGATTTGAGCAATGATAATTAGAATATTTTTTCTGTGTAAACATGAACATTTAATATTGAAGCAGCTTGATGTTAGAAAAACTAGCAGATTATAATTATATCCTATCCAACCAAGGTTTTGTGTGTATTTATTTGATATCTTTCGTGTCATTTTAAAATAATATAAAGTAAATCTCAGAACAGGCTCAGCCTAGTGAGGTGGCTTATCTAAAGTAGTAAAACTATGATACTGTTAGTGTGTTTGTGTCCCGCCTCCTGCAAAAATAAGAACTTATTAAGTTGTAATTTATGTGTGTGCATGTACCAGTATATATGACGCAGTGTCACACAAAAAAATTGATGAAAATGTAAAAATAGTAAATATAATTAAATAATTTTTAACTATAATATACATAAAAAATACAACTAACTCACAAAAAGTGTACTTTTAGTGCGCAAATATCTGTTTACTTAAAAGTTAGAAGTATGTTTTTTTACGAATATAATATATTTTCAAGTATAATTTGGCATTTTCGTGAAAAACATGGTGATTATATTGCACAATAATGTTTAACCTATTTTTGAAGTAAGAGTTTTGAACAACACTGTCATTTTGATAGTTTTTCCTTAAAATAATTTTTCATGCTAATATATATACAGACATACCATCACACCATGTCCCTTAGCCATACTCCTCTATTTTTGCACACATTCCTAGCTTCCTTTACATCAATGCATCATCTCATACATACTCGTCAATTGTTCAAGCTTCTTATTTTTCCTTCTTTAAAAATATCATTCACATGGTCATGCCATCCCTTTCTGGAGCAGCCCCTGCTATTCACTCCATCTCTTACACCCATATATATTTTTTTTGGTCAATCGTTCATCATTCATTCTTTTAATATTTCCAAACCACCTAAAGGCATTCAAATCATTTTACTTATATCCTCATCTTTTATTTTTTCATATATCAATTACATACTCTTCTTATGCTAATGCTAATACTTATACTAATCAAAATTACTTTAGAATCTTATTAGTTTCAATCCTAGGATTGGTTTGTAACAGCTATGGCTGCCTCTCTTCTACTCTACTCCGCCCTGTCCTCTGTCAGCCTCTTCATCTCCACATAGCTATTACAGCACATGTCATCGATCACCTGATCCATGTAGCTCTTTCAAATAGAATAAAATCTTTGAATTAAATGAGATTATGGAATAATACTGTGAGACATGTTAGCCTGTTTTAAGATATATGGGTGATTCTCATATAAGAGGCAAATCGTTGTATGGAGAGGGAGATCGCGATCCACTTCCACGCCGGCGACGCTATAGAGCTCATTGGCCCTGTTCACCACCGGACGCAGCCGCAACATCGGACAAACACAAAATATCCACCATCCATCGGGTTCAACCACTGCCCCCGAGAATCCAACCACACACGTCAGGGCCTCCGATTGGTCTCGAAATCGGCCGCTAAGAACACTCCGTTTCAAGTCAGAGGGGCTTGTACCCCGACCCCTCGGTCCTCGTGTTGGCGTCCGAAGGTTCCGCGGGCTAACACCGGGGGCATCCGACGCAATCATCACCTGTCAGATTTGACGTCTAGTTGTCAACACAGGATGTCTGACCCGACGTCTGCGCCGGCGGTGTGCCCGAACCACACAACAACATTCGCCACAGTTGACGAGTCACTGCCGAGCGAGACTAAAGGCGTTTGTCCTGCTCTTCTCTAAGTACAGAATTGACGAGGGCGCAACAGCGTCGGCCGCCCACCCCCGCCTTTACTGCCTAGGCCCTTAGAGCCGCGGCGGCACAAGACTTTTTGTTGAAATTTTATTTTTTCTTAGTATATTTCTATCTAGGCACCTATTTTGTATATATCTGTAACACGGCCAGTCATTAAGTCTTTTTTTTCTCATTTTAAAAGCGACCAGGGAAGATATGTACCTACTGCATCCAGGGGAGAGACATTACTAACATATAGGGTAGGGGAAATTATCAACTGGGGAAAGACATTATGTGCAATGTTGGTTACAATATCAACTGGACTGGACAGTCATGAGTGTTGATTTACATATTATAAGAGAAACACTGATATCTTTTATAAAGTATTTTTTTTTATTATTATGAATAAGACATTACAAATTTTAGTCTCATATTAATCACTATAATTATAATTCGTCCTGTATCGTCACAAATTTTACAGAAGTTCACTTGAACTTTGTCTTCTTCTTCAACACCAGTGTACATTGGAACGTAACGATATTCTGTTTCTATGTGTAAAATTCTAACCAACACAAAATCGCCATTTCTCAGAAATCTTTTCCCATATGTTGAGACTAAAGGTTGTTCATCTTCATGTAATGCACCAGAAGCCTGCGGTATATATTGGGACTCTACAATTCGGCTAGTCATTATTGACACCAGTGTTTCATCGTCAGAATCAGATATTGACCCAAATACATCCTCAACATCAAGTAGAGGTTTTGGATTAATGGCTGGATAATCCTCACTTCCTAATATAAAAAGACTGCAATCTTCCAGATCGCAGAAGCAACTTAAAGCCTTCATCACTAGGTGATTAGGACGAAACACACTTGGTGGACCTACAGAGTGCCTGTAAAGGATTTTTAGCTGATCCAAGTTATGATTCTTTGATTAAGATTTCTGCATCATCAATGGCCAAAACTTTGATGTTTGGGCAACTTTTCTGAAGAGCACTGGTCAAGTCTTCCAACGATGAAATATCAGTGCCACTAGCAACTAATCTGTCTGCAGTCCTTTTGCATGTTGCACCCTCTCCATCGGGAGCTCCCTTGCTGTGGCCAGCTTCGTGGTAATTCCACGTAAAGTTTTAAAGTTTTGAAATATTGTGTGTACATTATATATGTACATACAATATTTCTATTGTATCGCAATACTTGCATTATGAAAATAAATAATAAATTAATTTAAGTAAGCCATAACTTAAGCCATATTATATTCTAAACTGTTGTGTTTGTCTTTACCCTGGACGCTTGTCTCTACCCTGGCGTCTTAAAATGCAGGGGAAAGATGGCAGGGGAGGGACTTTTTCATTGAAAAATCAAGATAAGTTTATAACTATAAATCGTACAACAATAACAAAGAAACACGTTAAAATAAACACATATTCCAGTAAATATTTGTAATAATCTACATATTTACATAAATAATTACAAAATTGAACTCACCAGAGTAGAGACAGGACTCACCGTAACAAAAGCGCGCGACACAGTGTCAAAACCGAACTGAACGTCTATAAGATCGCCCGGATGGCTCACTCAACACTAGTCACTAACTTCATACGAATTCCGTGACATTAAAAGGTTCGAATTCGTAACAACCAAATAATAATTTAATATTTTGAAGGATTATAAAAACCCAGGGGAAGGGATGCAAAATCTGAGGGACAAAATCTGTTATGATTTTTTTAAATGAAAAATACAATGTTTGATAATTTTAATAATTTGAATAGGTTTATTAATTATTCTGGTTCATTTAATTAAAGGCAATATACTTTTTTAATATATTTAGATGTGTTAAAAGATGTTGACCAATTGAAAATCCGGTTAAGGGACAGGCCAGGGTAGGGATATTTTGCGTGTTTAAGATGCAATTATAACTAAACTAAGTAAACTACAGTAATGATAATGAGTGACCCATAAACTACCCGTTTTGTTTTACTATAATAATACGCTATTTGTAACATATATTAAAAAAATGTGTGTTTTTTTAATCGAGACACCGAAATGACCTCTTATATGAGAATCACCCATATATATATATTGTAAAAGTCTGTTAGTTATTATTACTCAGGCAATATATACTAGATATGAGCGGCGCGCCGCCGTCGCCGTGACTTCATGTCGGCGCGCCGTCGCCTAAAAAAAATACGGCGCGCCGCCGTTTCAAATCGCCACTTACTATCTCGCTCGCACTCACGGTCCGCCCATCAGTAGCCGGCCAGCCGTCAGTGAAATACATTACCGAGTGAACTTGTGCGTGGTTATTTGTTGTTGTAGAAATTGAGAAGTAGAAATTGAATGCTGGAAATATTTCAGTACAGCAAGTCCTGAAGATTTAGAGCCTTACGGTGGAGACGTTCTACAGTACTGGAAAGACAGGAAAACTTCTTTGATTCTTTCCCATCACTGTATACTCTTGCACACTCGATTTTGAATATACCAGCCACCAGTACACCGAGCGAGAGAGTCTTTTCCACAGCTGGACTCGTGATAACCGCGAAACGTTCACGACTGCATCCTTTTGAGGCTAAATAGGAATAGTATTTATCCATGACAATTATGGATTTGGCAAAGAATTTATAAAAGAGTAAACATGTAGTTCAAATTTTTGATGTACCGAGGTATATATAAGTCACATTTAAACCTGATGTCTGATTCAAATTAGATTGGACGGTGACAGGTAGCACTGAATTTGTAATCCAGTGCACAAGAGTTCGAATCGCACACTAACTCAACTAATTTTGTTCTGTAGTACAAGCGATTATGCTAATTTTAGGGAATTTATGTGAAATGAGAATGTAAAGTAGTAAATGTGATCTCTAATTATTTATACGACTGTAAAATTGCAATTAAAAAATAAGTATTATTTTTTTATGTTTTTCGTACCTTATTACTGTTGAAAAGAGTGATTTGTAAGATTTAACAATGACGATTGTTTATTTTCTCCGTTCTTTTTTTTAAGATTATAAAGCTTTCATTGGTACCTACCTACTTACAATGGTGTTTCATTTATGTCTTTTTTAAGAAATCGATCCCTAAATTTAGTTTATCGTTCGTCAATTCTTGATAGAACTTAAACCAAGAATTGTTATTTATATTTAAGTTATAAAATCATTCCCTTATAAAAAATTATATTTCCCACGGGCGCGCCGCCGTCGAATTTTTTGGTCCACACCGCCGCCGCAAAATTGGCCATCGGCGATCATATCTAATATATACTACCCAAAAATCCCATACCCGAGTATTCTCAGGCAGGCTTAACCTGCAGAAAAGTCCACATCAGAGTTGTTTTGGGTGAAAATATTTATGATTTTTGGTGTTTGGGAGTCAAATAAAACATTGTCTAGCAAATGTAAACAAGAAATCACCCACATACCTCACCCCCCTTACTTAAATTAGAAGACGTTCCTTGGTAGTTTAAGTTAGTATTATGCATTATTTAGGTTGCAATTATATGGATTTCTATGGGGGCTTCGCTCTCATGAATATTGGTATTTTTTGCATAATGAAATACATAATTAAAACTAGTATTTTTTGGGTATGAAATTTTCTTTAATGTTTTTATGAATTTATTTATTTGATTAACATACAAATTGAGACAATCTCATATCAAGTTTTTATGTTTTCTTTTTTATTTACTACAAGTTAAATTTTTTCATGTTTTTTTTTGCCACTACAATGAGTGATATTCAAGATTCAGATGAATTTTAATACGCAACTTTAGAAGAAAGTGAATCTTCTTAAAGTTTCATTCATCCAGTGAAAAAGTCAATGACATGCACAGTAGTGAATATTATGTGTGCATACACATATACGAAGTTCTGGAATAGATTTCTGGAAAGATTGCAAAAAATAAGTCCAAAATCAATATTTGGAGTGGATACTTTAGTTGAGATTGCCGTAATTTTCTTTAAACCAACTATTTCAAATAAGCCTGCCACTTCTAGGGTTTTGATTTTTTTCTATTCAATTATATTATTTTGTAAGAATTTATAACTATTATTTTATTTTACCTCGCCACACTTTTAGTACCACAGTATCAATTCCAGACCTATTTTATGGTTAAAATCCCTGTAGAAATAGACAATATATTCGATATATAATTTTCATTATAAAAAATGTGTTTTTGTTTTACTTAAGGGGATTAAAACTAATTTTATGAGAAATATTAACAAATTCAAATTACAAAAAAATCAATCCATATAGTAAAGGTATAAAAATAAACTCTTCTTTATTCCAAAGACAATATATTTTGAGGGTTCTGGGGAAAATATTTTCAAAATTTACTGTTTGGCCTATTATAGTGCCTTAAACAAATTTTGGATTTTTGCTTGATTGGTAGATGTGCTGAAAATCGTCAAGATATTATACTCCACATAAGTGTAAACGAGTGGGTTGTGGCCAACACTAAACTCTCCACACCATAGTAAGCGTTCATTTTTTCTTCTTGAAATGTTGACAATATCAATATGGTAAAATATGCTTATGGTGTATGAAATATTTTATTCATTCTAAATTTTACTACCAGGAATATAAATTTTCTAACGATAATATATTTTTATATTAAGGTAGACAAACTATTAATGCAGTATGGTGAAGAATGCTTATGTTGTATGAAATATTTTAATAAAAGCAGATAAATTTTGTTTTAAAGAGCGTTAGAGCATTTTGAAAATTTTGGCACGTGATATCATATGAAGAATTTATTTGCTATTTATGGAAAGCTAATCAGTTCTATGTTCAAGCTCTTTACTTTATAACATGAAATCAAATTACTGAACTTTTCCATACATAAGAAATTTATCTAATTATATATATTTTTATTAATTCTAAATTTTACTACCAGGAATATAAATTTTCTAACGATAGTATATTTTTATACTAAGATAGACAAACTATTAATGCAGTATGGTGAAGAATGCTTATTTTGTATGAAATATTTTAATAAAAGCAGTTAAATTTTGTTTTAAAGAGCGTTAGAGCATTTTGAAAATTTTGACACGTGATATCATATGAAGAAATTTTCTGTTATTTATGGAAAGCTAATCAGTTCTATGTTCAAGCTCTTTACATTATAACATGAAATCAAATAACTGAACTTTTCCATGCATAAGAAATTTATTTAATTATATACATTTTTATTCGTTCTAAATTTTACTACCAGGAATATAAATTTTCTAACGATAATATATTTTTATATTAAGGTAGACAAACTATTAATGCAGTATGGTGAAGAATGCTTATGTTCTATGAAATATTTTAATAAAAGCAGATAAATTTTGTTTTAAAGAGCGTTAGAGCATTTTGAAAATTTTGACACGTGATATCATATGAAGAAATTTTATGATATCTATGAAAAGCTAATCAGTTCTAAGTTCAAGCTATTAATATTCTTATATCAATATTATAGCTGTTGTATTCTCTAAATAAATAAATAAAAAAAAATATGAAATCAAAGAACTGAACATTGCCAAACATAAAAAAATTCTCTTGTTACAAATAAGTTTCATACAAAAATCCATTAAATAAAATATAATTTTTCAAACCGTTGAATATTTTTCTTTTAACATTGACCAACTTTCAATACAATTTTATGAAGATTCTTGGTGTTGTATAAATAGTTGAAACCAAATTAAAATATCTCTAATTTCCAGGTCGTGATAGCACTTTTTCAGTTTAAATAGATGAAATCATAAAGAAACATTGAGAAAAAATGAACCGTTGTCTATGGAAAACTAATCAGCTCTAAGTTTATGGACTTAACACATATGATAACAATATGAAGTCAATCGGACTTATAGTTTGGGCTGCAGAGAGGACACAAAAAAAAAACAACGTAAATGATGAATTCATAGAGAAGAAATTAAAAGTTGTTTATGGAAAACTTATCAGCTCTAGGTCTATGCACTTTACACATATGATGTTAATATGAAGTCGATCGGACTTATAGTTTGGGCTGTAGAGAGGACACAAAAAGGATTTCCCGTACGCCATACATACAAACACATAATGACGAAACTCACAGTGTGTACTCTCTACGTGATACCCATTGAGAAATTGATGTAAAAAAATACTCTTAAAAATTGTGAAATCATGACTCTCCCCTATTCCATAGTGTTGAGAGTAAAAAATGAAAAGAAACTATAAAATACAAAAAGTGAAATATGTATGTTAAGATGCATCTTCCATTCTGCAGGGAAGCCACATCAAAGAGGTTGTGGGGACAAGCAATATTGTTTTTAATATTACTACATAAATTACATAAAAAAATTACCTACTATGATAAAAAATTGTTACAAATCAAAGAGAGCAAGTAAGAATAAATTCATAAATAATTTCACTTTCTTGTTTATTATTTTTCAGTTCCATCAGTATTAAAGGAATGTACAGAAGTTAAGATACCAGTGCCATGGGGTCATGTGAGCGGTAAACTATGGGGTCCTCGTGACAAGAAACCAATTCTAGCCATACACGGATGGCAAGACAATGCAGGTACTTGGGACACTCTTGCTCCGTTGCTACCTCAGAATGTTGCTTTACTAGCCATAGATCTCCCCGGACACGGCCTATCATCGCACTATCCTCCCGGAATGCACTACTATATATTCTGGGACGGCATCTCTCTCATCCGACGAATCGTCAAACATTACAAATGGGACAAAGTGACTTTGTTGGGTCATTCCTTGGGAGGGGCTCTCAGTTTTATGTACGCAGCATCGTTCCCCGATGAGGTTGACCGATTCATTAGCATAGACATTGCCAGTCCGTCGGTGAAAGACACGGAAAAGATTGTCAACAGTACAGGTCCCAGTATCGATACATTCCTAAAATATGAAAATCTGACATCCAAAGACATGCCATGTTACAATTACAACGAAATGTTACAATTGGTGCTAGACGCTTACAAAGGGTCCATAACGGAAAAGTCTTGCGAGATACTGATGCAGCGAGGGATGTCTCCGACACTTTCCAAAAATGGCTATCATTTCTCGAGAGATGTGAGATTGAAAGTGGCCATGTTGGGAATGTTCAGTATTGAATATGTATTGGAATACGCAAAAAAAATCAATTGCAAGGTACTTAATATAAGAGCCAATCCCGGGATGGACTGGGACAATCCGGCGTACTACGACATGGTGTTGGATAAACTAAAAGAAACTGCGACATTATTAGTCTGTCATCAAGTGGAGGGCACACATCACGTTCATTTAAACGAACCCGAAAAGGTCATAGGTCTCATCTTGAAATTTTTACAACAATAATTTGGTAAAATAGACAAATTAGACAAATTATTTTTTAATTTATTTCTAAACAAAAATATTCATGTCACCAAATATTACAAGAGATCAAACGAATAATGAGTTTTGTTTTATGTGATTATCATATATGTATTATAACTTTCTATTGGTTGTGTGGATCAAAATCGAGACCATTTGGAACAGTCATATTTTATATACTGTATATAATATACTATAAAATATCCATCAATACTACAATTTTTAGTAGATAGATATTTAGAATCTGAACAAAAAACATAGTTATTTTAACCCACCAACACCGGCTGATACATATATTATGTAACGCAAAACCTTTGATGAGGATATTTTGCATTTTTGTCAAATCTTTTATTCAAGGACATATCAGTGTTGTTTTATTACAATATAAGGATGGTTCTTTAGTAGTGATCAAACCGCTGAATTGTATGTGCGTTAACACAACAATTTGTCACAAAGACTTTCGACGATGAGGAAATTTGAGGGATCAGTAACTATTTTTATACTTTATATCCATCTGATTTATTGTCTTTATAACAGAATCTCTATGTTGAATATTGCCTTTTAAGAACAGTGTGTGACATTTTTGTTACACTCAATACCTAAACTTGAGCTATATAAGTAATGTTCGGTGAACCCACTACTGTAAAGTGTTGAAATACAGAAATATGTAAATACAAATTATATATTATATATTTGTTCTTAATTTATATTAGTTCAAACCATATTTTTTTTATTTTATTGCATAAATAAATATTATCAGTAGTTCATTTAGATGTAAAGTATTCCATTTAAACTAAAAAAGATGAAAATATAATTTTAAAAAAATTCTCAGCGTTGGTGGGTTAAATATTACAAAAAACACATTAAATACACATTACAAAACAATGTTATTCTATTTTAGTATTTTTTATAATATTCTGTAACACTGAATAAACAGCTGGTTATAGCATTGAAAAGTTAGATATATATCATACCATACCATTATATAAAAAATATATGCTATTCATTGTGATTGAATGACAACATTAACTTTGAATAACATTGTCAATTTCTTTTGTGTCACTATTCTATGAAACGTTCATCTGTATTTAACAATGAGAATTGAATTAAACTATTCACTTTGATTATAATATGTATAAATATTCGGTAACTTAGTTTCATGTTATTTAGTGATTAATTTTTTGTTTTCAATAAAAATTATATAACTAAAATGGGCTAAAAAAAATTTTTTCCCCATATATTTATATAGTAACTGGTAAAACAGGTTTTTTATGACCATATAGTTTCAAATATTACTATACATTTGAGGTAAAGTTCCTCTCTGCATCATTGACCATCATCAAAAAATTAGTCAATGATAAGTAAGTTATACCAATATCACAAAATTCGGTGACTGCATTTGCTAACCTAACTGTATCAAATAAACTTCCCATATTCCTTTCAAAAAAGGTCTCAAAACGCACATTACCTAATCTCACTAGAGTCAAAATGACATGACATTAAACAGCTTATCATTATTGAGATTAGATTTCAGAAAATATTAATAATTGATTTTGCAATTCATAAATAAACCCATAATACTGTAGCAGTTTTAATTTTACGTGACAATTTATTTCAATAAATTTAAACGAAAATTAATTACAGTACTAAAAGGTAACATTAATAATATGTATACTTTTATGTTACGTTACAGTACCAAACAAGTAACATAAAAGCAAAATATTATTGAAGTGATTTCAAAGTTAAACATATTCACATTTTAAAACATCCTTTCTTGATTAGCATTGGCTAGCAAATAAATAATACTTTTAAAATAAAAAAGCGTCACTTAACTTAAAAATTCATAATATTACATTTTTTTAACCTCACAAAATTTACGTGACCACTCTTGGTACAATTCAAAGAAAAAATATGGTTGTTTTTATTTTTCTTTCGGTGGGTCTGTTTTAAGTTGCCTGCCTAATTATATTAATGTACGGAAAATTTCTATATGACATTTAAGAAAATTGAAGACACGCTTTAAAATCATGGTAAAAAAATAATAAATGTGTTAAAACATATTGCTATATTGCATTCAGTAGATAAATTATTGTATTTTACCATAAGACTAATTCGAAAAATATGTGTTACATCAGCTATATTGTATTAAGTAGATAAATTATTCTACTTTACCATAAGACTAATTTGAAAAATATCTGTTACATTTGCTATATTTCATTAAGTAGGTCAATTATTGTATTTGAAAAATATCTGTTTCATTTGCTATATTTCATTAAGTAGGTCAATTATTGTATTTGAAAAATATCTGTTTCATTTCCTATATTTCATTAAGTAGGTCAATTATTGTATTTGAAAAATATCTGTTACATTTGCTATATTGCATTAAGTAGATAAATTATTGTACTTTACCATAAGACTAATTTGAAAAATATCTGTTACATTTGCTATATTGCATTAAGTAGATCAATTATTGTATTTGAAAAATATCTGTTACATTTGCTACATTGCATTAAGTAGATAAATTATTGTACTTTACCATAAGACTAATTTGAAAAATATCTGTTACATTTGCTATATTTCATTAAGTAGGTCAATTATTGTATTTGAAAAATATCTGTTACATTTGCTATATTGCATTAAGTAGATAAATTATTGTACTTTACCATAAGACTAATTTGAAAAATATATGTTACATTTGCTATATTGCATTAAGTAGGTCAATTATTGTATTTGAAAAATATCTGTTACATTTGCTATATTGCATTAAGAAGATAAATTATTGTACTTTACCATAAGACTAATTTGAAAAATATCTGTTACATTTGCTATATTGCATTAAGTAGATCAATTATTGTATTTTAAAAATATCTGTTACATTTGCTACATTGCATTAAGTAGTTAAATTATTGTACTTTACCATAAGACTAATTCGAAAAATATCAGTTACATCTGCTATATTGTATTAAGTAGATAAATTATTGTACTTTACCATAAGACTAATTTGAAAAATATCTGTTACATTTGCTATATTGCATTAAGTAGATCAATTATTGTATTTTAAAAATATCTGTTACATTTGCTACATTGCATTAAGTAGTTAAATTATTGTACTTTACCATAAGACTAATTCGAAAAATATCAGTTACATCTGCTATATTGTATTAAGTAGATAAATTATTGTACTTTACCATAAGACTAATTTGAAAAATATCTGTTACATTTGCTATATTGCATTAAGTAGATCAATTATTGTATTTTAAAAATATCTGTTACATTTGCTACATTGCATTAAGTAGTTAAATTATTGTACTTTACCATAAGACTAATTCGAAAAATATCAGTTACATCTGCTATATTGTATTAAGTAGATAAATTATTGTACTTTACCATAAGACTAATTTGAAAAATATGTTGCATCTGCTATATTGTAAAGTAGATAAATTATTGTACTTTACCATAAGACTAATTCGAAAAATATCTGTTACATGATTGTTTTCAAATTTTAGAAACGATAATGTGTTTTTGAGACAGTAATATTTTTTTATGAAAATATGAGGAAGGTATCAACACTTTGAAATTTATTTAAAAAAATAGCTCAGTTTACAGCTATTTTGTAAACTGTAATTGTTACCCAAATTACAGTTCTACAGGATAAAAAAAATAATAAACTATGATATTGAACGAAGTAAGTTGTGATAAATAAGTTGTGATGGATGGAGGCCAAGAACAGGAAGCAGAAGCGTGGGAAGGCCTCTGACCAGATGGTCCGATGATATAAAAAAAGTGGCAGGTCCAGAATGGCACAGGATAGATACCAGTGGAAGTCCAATCGGGATGCCTTTGTCCAATACTGGACTCAAGAAGAGGCTGAGTAAGTAAGTAATTATTGACCGAATCTTAAAGATCATGCAAAAATGGAAAAATCTACGGCCTTACCTATGTATATAATAAAACCGTATATTTACCGTAATCTAATGTATGCATATCTTTACTTCAAGATTTTTTTACTCATTTGACTAGACTGTCATTGACATATTCAATAGAATTGCTTCCTACAAAACCAACTTGGTCTTTGCCCTCTTTATTATATGAATGTACTATAAACTTGCATAATTTATGAACAAATTAGAATAATAGAATTATCGTATGAATTCAATTAGACAATTGAAATGTATATATACACATACAATGTTTACACATGACTAACAACTCATTTTTTCAAAACATTTCATTGTTGGTTTAATCATTATTACATTTTGGACTTTTTACAAAATGCGGTACTGAATTTTTTTTTTCTAATAATGAATTTAAGGCAGAGGATGGGCTCCAATGTACTTTTTGGATTCTCATTACACAATCCTCTTAAAAGTCACGTCTTAAAAAAAATGTTATTCTTTCCAGTATACATTTTTTATATTTTGCATACTTTTTTCGTAATAATTCTTTAATTATCCCTGTTTTCTTCGATTTACTATCCACAACTTCAAGCCTAAAAAAAAGATGTCATTTTTTTCATCTATTTTGCTGCATTAAATTGACATAATTGTAGGATTAGAAATTGTTTATATTGAAATTTCAATTTCTTTTAAAAGTTTGAAAATTTGTCCATAAAAATTTAAGACATTTTGAAAATTTGTCACTTTGGTATTTGCTATCATGAGATTTGATCTATATGTTGTAATTTCTCTTCAATTACTTAAATAGTATAAATTACAACACAATAAATAAATTGCACTTTATCTATAAAAAAATAGTTGTCACTATTGGCATATTTGCTTTTAGTTTATTGTTAAAAAAAACTCATGAAATTGGATCAAATAGGCAGCTGCAATTATGAATGTTAAACATTTTTATTGCATTAATATATATCTAGTATTTAAAGTAGTTTATAATTAATTTATAACAGAGGCTTACAAAATTATTTGTATTCTTTTTTTTGCACAATTTTTTACTATATGATGTTATTATCGCAAATTAAATTGAGGAAACTTGTATTATGAAAAATTTAAAAATGATATTCAGATTCTGCGTGTTATCTGAATAACATAATCAATTGATTATTGGTGTCATTTTGTAAAAATAATAAGTTTTTTGTTTTGTTCATAAAAAATCTTGTCTATAATATTTAAAACCTTTTATACCTCTGTTATAAAAGTTTTTTTAGGTAATTTACTATATTTTTATCATCACTGTGATAATGATTTAATTTATTTCCAATATTCAGTATTAAAATACTTCTTTGAGTTACCTATCAATTGATGAGTCCAAAGGACACATATAAGTTCAATTGTAGTTTTTTAATGACAAATGCATGTTATATTAATTAATAAATGTTGATGGCTATTATTTATGTATATCATAATTTATTTGTTATTTATAATATTTATTTATTTATACTTAATAAATACAAAATTAAATGTACTAGGTTGGACTGTGATTTTACTATCAAATAGTAATTTCTTCCAATAAACCAGTGTTACCAGCCCAGAAAATAAAGTCTAGAAATCACATAGTCCAAATCTTCTCACTATACCACAGCATTCTTCAACTCGTTTGTCAATTTTCTGTATTATATATTTAATAAATTATTTATTTTTATATTGCATAACAAATTATTTTTATAATAGATAATTTATTTTTTATATGAATTTGTGTAGTTTCATTCCAATATTGTTTTTGTTCTGTACTATATTATTATAGTATAGTATGTATTATATTAAAAGGAACGTTGTGCTGATATTTTTGTGCATCACTTGGATTAATTTAGTAAAAATTATCATTGAAAATTAAAGTGATTAAAAAATTGTATATTAACTACAATAATTTATAAGTAAAATTAATACACATTGTGGATGTGTTAGGAAATAATAAAATTATAAGCAAATGTAATTGTGGTGATATGTATGTGGCTTAAATAGCATAAATCCAAAATATCAAACATTGCATTATTTTTTTATTTACATAATATTGTTTAATTGTACTAGGTTCTTATTTTGTGTATCGTGTGAAGGTTATGGAATTTTGGTGTAATGTCAAATAGATTCCTACTTTATATGTGTTTGAATATTTGAATAATATTTATACAAAGGTCATAAACATAAGGGTCAACGATATTCATTTATTTTTGAAACACCTTTACAAAATAGAAAATATACTTGATGAAAATTTGCCTCAAATTGTCAAACAGACCATAGATTTACGTGGAACAATGAAATAAAGCATTGATTATTAAATGGTACTCTAGATCTGACTTTGAATGCGTAATAGCTATTTTGTAGGAATCTTTAAAGATCAGATCCATCAGGCCCAACATATAGATTTACTAACATTTACAAATTTATAAATTGTAGATGATGCTTCTGTAGCAGTGATTATTGAAAACAAGGTTATAAAAACATACTATCCGTAAAAAGTACTTCCTTCAAGATAACAAGGTTAAAGATTTAATTTTATATTTCATGGTTTGCAGAAATCTGTAATATGTTTATTTACAACTACAATGTATATATTAGTTGGAGCTTACTTACAGTGTCCGATAAATTCACTGCACAAATTATTAAATAATGTAGTTATGTCAATTATTACACTACAATGTACAGGTACCTATCATTAGATTAAAATATATATTTTTTGCTATTTATATATTATATATATATTTGTTTTTCTATCAAAACCTTTCAATCATTTTTCATGTTGGTATGGATATGTATGTCGGACAACTCTTCAAATTGATGCTGGAGTGAGGCTTATGCTCAAGTGATAGGTGTCTGACTGACGTTGGAGGAACCCGTCATGGTACAATAAGATGAAGAAGAATACATAGGGAATAGGTCAGATGGGTCGATGGCAAAGCGGTTAGCATGCTGGGCTAGTAATCCAGTGGTTGCAAGTTCGAATCCTGCCTTGACAAATTTCGTTCACCTTCTAGCACAAGCTTTTATGCTTAGTTTAGAGAATGTAGGAAGATTTATAAGTACTTGTTTTAACAAGGACATATTCATTTTTTATAAAAATATATATTAAAATATGGATGCGTTAGTCAAAACGATACATTTAATTACATTACATTTTTGATTTGCTAAACATGTATATATGTGTACCAAATAATTTATGAGCGTTTTTTTCAAAACTCAATAAATGCAAATTTTGTGCAAAATGATTTTTTGATGCAATGTTTCTCTCCATCTCTAAATACACTATTCTGTAAAAAATCTATCAATACTCGAATTCAATGTTTAAATTATAGCTCAATATAAAAGTTTCATCAAAACTCAATATATGTCGCAGATGTAGTTTTATCAACACTCAATATATGCTACCATTGAATTAGCATTATTGTGTGAGAAAAAGTACGTATCTGGGATCTCTCCTTACGGAAAATAACGAAGAGGAAGTAGAAATAAAAAAAAAATATATCAGCAGGCAATAAAACTTATTTCTCCTTATTGCCAGTGTTCAGGTCTCGCAACGTCCACAGGAAAACTAAATTGACATTATATAAAACAATCGAGGATGCGAGGCTCTGACACTGACCGTGAAATCCGCTGAAGCATTAGATGTTTTCGAAAGGAGAGTCCTATGCCGAATATGTGGTCCTGTGAAGGAAGGAGATGAATGGCGCATAAAGAAAAATGAAGAACTGTACAAAATTTATGAAGCACCAAAGATCTCAACCCATATAAGACTGCTTAGGTTGAGATGGGCTGGCCATGTACAGAATATGCATGGTGGTAGTTCTTGTTTCGTCCGACGAGCAGCCGCTCCGGGGATGAACAGAACACTTAGTTCTATAACGTTCCCTATGGAGTGAGGTAGGTGACTGCGACTTTTCCTCATGGCCATGTACAGAACACTTCGTTCTATAACGTTCCCTATGGAGTGGGGTAGGTGACTGCGACTTTTCCTCATGGCCATGTACAGAACACTTCGTTCTATAACGTTCCCTATGGAGTGGGGTAGGTGACTGCGACTTTTCCTCATGGCCATGTACAGAACACTTCGTTCTATAACATTCCCTATGGAGTGGGGTAGGTGACTGCGACTTTTCCTCATGGCCATGTACAGAACACTTCGTTCTATAACGTTCCCTATGGAGTGGGGTAGGTGACTGCGACTTTTCCTCATGGCCATGTACAGAGAATGCCAAACACGCGACTACCCAAAAAAATCATGTTTGGTCACTCGGGAGGTAAACGGAAGATGGGGAGGCCAAGACTGAGATGGGAGGACGACATACGGAGAGATGCAGAAAAGCTCCTGCAGGTCCCTAAATGAAGAATGGCGGCTGAGGATAGAAGAGGTTGGAGGCGCTTGTTGAAGGAGGCCAAGGCTCGATTTGGGCTGTAGCGCCATCGAAGAAGAAGAAGTGTGAGAAAAAGAACTAGGCATTTTTAAGGTATGTTGTATCCAGACACATACCTACAGTAGAAACAACCACTTCTTAAGCTGTCTATGGTTTAAGTGCTTTACAGCAGACACGTGTGATTTTATTATGTATTCTAGTACACCCCGAAAGGTAATCGAAAATGATTTTTTTTTTACATGGCTGAAAAAGGAGTCGACTAGGGGCTGCAATGAAGTATTCAGTGCTCTCTTTCACTTTCTGAAAAATCTTAAAGCTATATAGACTTTGGATAATAAGCTTGAATATTAATTTATTTTCCAACTCTTGCTCGAGTCAAAACAAAAACTTTGTCATGGTAGGCATTCACAGTTATTTTTTACCACAAAGCAAAAATTTTAAAACTACCAAATTTTTTTATCTCATCAGTTTTCTACCGACTAACAAAGTATTCGGAAATCAAAGAAATTCTGTCTCCAAAATTCTATCAAAAGATTTTTAATAAATTTGGGAATGTATATGTAAACAATGAGAGTTAGTGCATTCTTAACATTAAAGACACGTACCCGAAATGCTATTATAAAAAACTTAACCTTTTAAAATGAGAGCGATACCAGGGTTATTAATTTAAAAAAAAAACAAGGAATAATGAACTGCCAACTATTGGTATGTACTGCTTACTTGCAATCACCGATTTTTGTGTATTAATTTCGAAACCGGTTGTAATTTTAATAACACGGTTTGTACAAGTTAGTACAAGGAACTGGTAGATAAAACAGTTCAAAATGGCTTTAGCACGAATATATATGCTGTAGAGGTGGGGGCGAGAGGCCTGCCCGCAAAATATTTTTATTCCTACTTTAAAGACTAGGTCTCCCTAGAGGTAAAATAAAAGAACTTTTGAATAGGGTGATAAAAGCAGCATTATCCACATCCTATTGGATTTGGTTGCGTAGGGGAGTGGAGTATCAGTCGGAGATTGGTGGGTGAGTGTGACTTGAGTCATAAAGGGCCCCCTTAATCCCGCATACATGCTCACAAGCCCATGTGGTTCGCCTGTTCTGGCTGGTACTCTGGTCGCCTGTGCTCGTGGGCCTGGATTCATGAATCCAGTGAAACCACGACTGCCTTTCTCTTTTGTATCTTAGGTTATAAAAATTTTGAAATAAAAATTTATAAATACCTACTTATAAAAAAATTAATAAAAAAAATTATAAAATTAATAAGTTTTTTTTTTTAAATTAATAATACTTTTTTTACATATTCATAATTGTTTTAAGAAATTAATAATTATTTTTAAAAATTTAATAATTATTTTTTAAAATTTTTTAAATTTGTTTGGGAAAAAAACAAGAAAATGTATATCCAAAGAAAAGGCACCGACGTGAAAAAGCTTGAAAAGTATTTAATTATTCCACAAGATGATAAAGAGTTTTATGAGGACATTGAGAGGTCACCAACAGATTCGAAAGATAACGATACTACACAACATACATATTACCCAAATGAGCCAATTATATAGAATCATATTAGGTATATTCTTCTTTCATCCACTGCTATTTATAGGCCTCCTCCTTTCTAAATATTTATATTTAACGTCTTATACATAAATTACCTATTGTTACATTATACATAGAATAAAAATACCTACCATTTAGAATATAAAATTTTTGAACCCTTCCAAAATAGTGGTCCAAATTTAGTTTTTTTTTTTAAACAATGTGGTTGGAAGAGATTTCATCTTGCAGAAAATTGTCTGCAACTATATGTATAGTAATATTCTGTATTAACTTTGTAATATTTTAAGGTTATGGATGGATTTGGATAGCAACAAAATATTTTTCCTTAAATAAATACCTTATCATTTATCGAGTTTTGAAAAAAAAAACGTTTGAAGAGCGTAATATATTGAGATTTGAAAAAATTATGACATTTCTATATTGTTTTTTTACAGTAGACAATAATTTTTATTTACACCATTGGATATGTCTAACATATTCATAAAACATTTACCTATGCATAAATCTTTGTAAATTAAAAGTTATCTCTCCTGTCAAATTACAATTTGACATAATATTGAGTTTTGGACAAGGGCTTCTCAATTTTCCATGCATATTTTTATTTTCTCTTGTTTGGTTTTTATTTTAAAGAATAAATTTAGGTGAAAATGTTCTTTTTTTCATTTTTGAGACGAGTAGCTAATTCATAAAATAATATTTCCTCTGATATATACATAGGTATTATGATCAAAATATTACCATGGGTTATGGTAGCATAGAAGCCAGACATCTATTATTTTGTTTCAACAAAATACCTTGATTCTTGGAAAACTTTCTCTTATACTGGTTTTATCATATTAACGGGTCTTTGGGTCCTTAATGGAGTTAAACAATGCTTATATTTTGTAAATATGTGATTTCTAATAATTTTATATTCAATGCATATTCCTGGAACTTTATACTTTCTAACTTGGTAGGTGAAATGGAGGCTTCCTATTGGTAGATGGTAGAACGCGCCCCGCCGCGCGGTGGGGTAGCCCCTCCCCCCCCTGTCTCCAGCGGTGGACGCGATAGCTGGTTTGAATCAGTATTTGAGTGGACGCTTGGTCGGGATAGACGAATTTTAACTCACGCGTGCGAAAGATAACATATATTTTTTAAAAACAAACGTAGACCGCGAACGTTGAAAGAGAAAATCTTATCTCTGCGAGGCGTCTGCTTGAAGCTCAGCATTAAATTTCATATTTGCATGGTAGTGCATAAGTGTGTTTCAGGTCCATATAACCAACGAGGGGTGAATTTAAGATAGTTTTAAGTTATTTTAAATTAATAAAAAGTGATATTATGTAGTGTAAGTGTTTCATCTACAGACCCGTAACGAGTGCAGCGGTTGGTAAGATCTTGCTGATTTATTATTATTTGTTTTCTTTGCTCTGAACATTTCGTTTCGTAATTTATTTTAGCAAGATTGTCATCAATATTACACGTGCATTTCATGTATTTGATTATTCTTTTCAGCACTATTATTCTCTGTTCCACGTGTATTTCCTGTATTTAATAATTCTTTTCAGCGGCCGTCATCACTGGTTTTCTAATTAATTTTCCTTTTAATTTTACAGCAATTTTTAGTAACCGATAATTACTATTACGCGTGTATTTCTGTCAATTGAAGCATTGTTTTAATTTATACTCTCAACACGTTCTTTCGTCTCCACCATATTTAATTATTGTATTGACTAGCTGGCATTTAAACACTTATCAACGCTCTTCTTTGTTATATGCGATAACAATTTGGCGCTATCCAACGTGTAGCCATTTTTTAAAAACAGTAGTTTTTATCGAACCACCCTGAGGTTTTGAGCGTTACTTTTCGTTTGTTTTTTTCTCGTATTAAAAAAAATGTTATTTCAACTTATTTTTCGTTTATTCAAATATCTTATTTTCGGAGTAGTAGAGCGCGAAAACGATGGCGGCGGAGGAGATAGTAGACGGGTTACTAGGGCAAGAACAAATGATAATGTTATCCACGATTTTCCAGAACCCCCAAGAAACGATAGCCCGGGAATTGAACATTTATTCCCATATTTACAACGTCGCGAACTGGAAGATACGTTCAGCGGTCTTCCAGAAGAAGACCCTGTGTTATTTATCGCGGCATGCGAAACGTTCTTCGGCCACATGTTTTGTTCTCCTGCGTCAATGGTCGGCCGTGCGTCTCAGAGGTTGCGAGGAGAAGCCAAGCGTTGGTGGTCTCCTCATGCGCAGGGTAAATGGACATGGGATGAATTCAAAGGTTTTTTAATTGGTAGATACGGAATAGACGTTGCCCGGCCTTCGCTTATGGCTAATTATTATGGTGACCGTCAGCGTGCGGATGAGGGTGGAATCGCATTCCTTAAGCGGAAGGAAGCGGTTCATATGCGGCTCTTTGGAACGGCTCCGTCGGATGCTTCATGCTCCGACTTAATATACCTGATGAGAGACACGTATCGCAACATTTTAGATGTCGGAGTGATTTTCGGAAATTTTACGTTCACGTCGCTTAAAGAAAAAGTAATGATGATTGATTTCCCCCGACAAACGTTGTTTCAGCCAGTTGCCGAACGTAATCATGAAAATAGGAATACCCAACGTGACAATTCGTGCGAAAGCGGTAATAACTATAATACCTCAACGTACCGGCAGGATAATTATAATATACGCCCAAACAACCGTAATGCGAATTCGCGCCCTGGTAATAATAGCCCAGTAAATAACAGAAAACAGTTACCAAAATGTCAATATTGCCCTGGTCGTCATTTTAATAAAGATTGCGTGGAAAGAAACGAGTTTATCGCATCGGCATCGGGAAACGCTCGCCGCCCCGACAGGAACACAAATTACGGACCTCGACCTGTCGCGGGCTCCCGAAGAAATTAAACCTGCGTTCCACCAGGTTAACAAACGTGGAACTGGCGCCCTGTACTAATAATGAGAATGCTATTAATATGATTGAGTCTGTTGATGAAGTAATTGTAGAAAGAGACGATCAAAAATCTGTAGGTTTTACTGTGATGGTGGTAGAAGCTGATGTGCATAGAGAGGATGATGCCGAGGATAGCCTTGAGACCGTGGAGGCTAATAATGAGACGATTGAATCTGTTGAAGTAGTAGAAATAGGCGATCAAAACTCTGTAGGTTTTACTGAGATGGTGGTAGAGGCTGATGTGCATAGAGATGATGAGGATAGTATTGAGACCGTGGAGGCTAATAATGAGAAGGCAGTTTACATACGAGATAGTTCGAAATTCGCGTCGGAGGTAGAGTTGGTAGATGTGTTGAACGATAGGGATTTGATAGTTGCGTCAGGTACGTCGGATGTTGAGAAGCTGGTAGTTGCGTCAGAGAATTTCGAAGAGAGGAAACCGGTTGTCGCGCCGGATCACGAAGTAGGTACGACAGTAGTTGCGCTGGGTAGTAATGAGATGGCGAAAATGATGAGTAGGTACGAAGAGGAGTACAGTGACGGAATTTGCGAACTAGAACATAAAGTAGACGGTGTATGTGCGATTGGTAAAGTTAGCCTCCCACGGATAAGCGTGACGATCGATGATCGTCTCTATGTAGCGTTAGTAGACTCTGCCGCCTCTCACAGTTTAATTCGTGCAGATTTAGTACACAAGTGTAGAAGAAAATTTTGTGATGTAAAGAGTTTAAATCTTGCACATGCTTCGGCCAAAATGACGGTAGTAGCGAAAGCGGAAATAGACTGCTCGATAGCAGATGTTAAGATGAAAAATGAATTTTTAGTAATAGACGGCCTACGAGATGACGTAATATTAGGTATAGATTGGTTAATAGCGGAACACGGCGTGATTGATTTTATTCGTGGAGCATTGTATTTCGGTAAGAAGGAAAGAATTACGGCATATTTTCATTCGACGAAGCGTCAACCAAATTTAACTAACGTACAGTTACCAAATATTACAAACGACTTATCTAATGCGAAAAAAAATGAATTACATAAAATATTGCGAGAATTTAATGCTTTATTTACCCCATATGCAGGCCCTGCTCGCTTGCAGCCGCACGTTATCCGGCTGAAAGAAGAGACACCCATTCGTATCCCACCGTACCGTTTATCAGACGCTAAGAAACGTAATTTACATAAACAAATCGAAGAAATGTTAACTGATGACGTAATCGAAGCGAGTAGATCTCCGTATTGTTTTCCTATCGTGATGGCTCCGAAAAAGGGAGATAATGATTATCGTATCTGTGTAGACTTCCGTCGGCTAAATGACGTCACCGTGGGCGAGGTCTCCACTTTACCGGTCATCCATGAAACATTAAAGGATCTCGGGAACGCAAAGATATTTTCCACGTTAGATTTAATAAAGGGGTACTGGCAAGTGCCTCTCGATCCTGCTTCTAAACCTTATACGGCTTTTTCTACTCCTGACGGTGCGTTATATCAATTTAAGGTTATGCCCTTCGGTCTTAAGGGAGCCCCGAGCTGCTTCCAGAAAGCGATGTGTCAGCAAGTTCTTGTCGGTTATTTAAGAGAATTTTGTATTGTATATATAGACGATATTATCATCTATTCTTCTGACTGGGAGAGTCATCTCCATCACTTAAGACTGGTTTTTGAAAGGTTAGATCAGTTCGGGCTGAAATGTTCGCCTGATAAATGTAAATTAGCCACGTCAGAAATAGAGTATTTGGGACATGTTGTTACTGCGGAAGGAAATTATCCTCAAATGTCTCATTGCAAGGAGATTTTCTCTGCACCAGCTCCGCGAACTCGTAAAGAACTACGTGGCTTCTTAGGACTGTGTAATTGGTTGAGAGAGTATGTACCGCGATTCTCTGAGATTGCTGCTCCTTTAACCGATTTATTAAAGGTTAATCGGCCGTATCGGTGGAATAGCCAAGCCGATACCGCTATGCGTAATATTAAGTTGGCTATGTCACAACCGTTAAAATTGTCACGACCCGATTTTAATCGCGAATTTATTTTACAAACAGACGCGAGTAAGTTAGGTATTGCGGCCGTATTATATCATCCACGCTCTGACGGAGAACGGGATGTTATATCATATGCGAGTATGCGTTTTTCACCGGCCGAACAAAAATGGCATTCGAATGAGCAGGAAGCGTTTGCGGCCGTGTGGGCCATTAAAAGATATCGTCCGTATTTAGAAGGACGATCGTTTAAGCTACGTACGGATAATAAAGCATTAACGTGGTTGAATACGGCGAAAAATGATAGGGCAAAGCTCATCAGATGGGCACTCCTCTTACAGGAATTTGATTTTACAGTTGAACACTGTCCCGGTCGTAAAAATGAACTCCCTGATGCGTTATCCCGAAATCCCGAATCGTCCCCAATAGTAACGGAGGCAGACACAAAAGATTTAAGTCGCATGATGTACCCATCAACGGAAACGAATGAGATAACGGCACAAGTACATCAAACGGAAGATGAAACGGAGGTGACGGAGGACCAGCCGGACGCGGTTGAGTCATCCGACGATGTTGAGGTATTAGATGTAAGTCTTGCGGAAGAAATACGGTTACGACAGAAAAGAGATACCGACGTACAACGACGTATAAATAGGTTGCGTATATTATTATCTCGACCAAATACATCGACGGCACGTCACGAACAACAATATTTACGTGATTATGCGTTATTAGGTGATTATCTTTGGAGAAAATTTGCGGATGATGATATGCGTTTATTTGTACCCCGATCGATGGTTTTGAAGGTTATATCTACGTATCATGATAATCGTGTGGCAGGTCATCCCGGAGCTAAAGAAACGACTCGGGCTGCGGCACGCCATTTCTTTTGGCCGAACATGCGTACTGACGTTGAGCAATATGTGAGAGCGTGTATGACGTGTGCTCTATCGAGAGCCGTACCGACTCGTCCTGCGGCCCCATTAGGTAATACTCACGTACATAAACCATTTGACGTATGCGCAGTCGATTTGATGGGACCATATCCCATATCCACACACGGCAAGCGTTTTATTGTAGTAGTTACGGATTTATATACACGATGGGTGGAAGCGTTTGCGGTACGATCGAGTAGAGCTCCGATTATAATTAAAATATTAGAAGATGACGTATTCTCTCGTTACGGATATCCAAAAGCGATCTTGTCGGATAATGCCACTAATTTTAAGAATCGGTTGTGGACCAGCGCACTTGATAGATGGCAATGTTTGCACTGGACAACGGCAGTGTACCATCCACGAGCGAATATAACGGAACGTAGAAACCAAGAAATTAAGAAAGCGTTGCGTATTTATTTACAAGGTCAACCTCATAATCGTTGGGATGAACATTTACCGACTATTTTATATGCGTTACGTGGTCGTCGTAATGAGTTAACAGGCGTATCTCCTAGCACAGCATTATTAGGTTACGACATTCCCCGTCCAGGTGAATGGATGATTCATTCTCCCGATGGAGATATCTTCCCAACAGCGGGAGCACGTGAGCGTACCCAGTTAGATAACGAAATACGAGCATCTCAGGAGGAATATCGACAACGTTACGCACCTGATAATGATACGGTTTCGAAATACGATATAGGACAGGCTGTATTAATTAGAGAACACCCTCAGTCTGATATGAATACCGGTTTTCACGCTGGATTTGCTCCTAAATGGAGTGGTCCGCATCGTATCTTATTGCCCATCGGAAGAGGACACGTTTACTGGGTAGAACGTCGCGGGAAGCCTGTTAAAGTTCATGCCGATGAGATTCGTTCAGCTCCGGCATAATAGTTTTGTCTACTTACATGATGTTTGGTTTCTTTGGTCTTCACATGGTATATCTTGATCAAAAAAGAGGGCCGATTGATATATACATAGGTATTATGATCAAAATATTACCATGGGTTATGGTAGCATAGAAGCCAGACATCTATTATTTTGTTTCAACAAAATACCTTGATTCTTGGAAAACTTTCTCTTATACTGGTTTTATCATATTAACGGGTCTTTGGGTCCTTAATGGAGTTAAACAATGCTTATATTTTGTAAATATGTGATTTCTAATAATTTTATATTCAATGCATATTCCTGGAACTTTATACTTTCTAACTTGGTAGGTGAAATGGAGGCTTCCTATTGGTAGATGGTAGAACGCGCCCCGCCGCGCGGTGGGGTAGCCCCTCCCCCCCCTGTCTCCAGCGGTGGACGCGATAGCTGGTTTGAATCAGTATTTGAGTGGACGCTTGGTCGGGATAGACGAATTTTAACTCACGCGTGCGAAAGATAACTTATATATTTTTTAAAAACAAACGTAGACCGCGAACGTTGAAAGAGAAAATCTTATCTCTGCGAGGCGTCTGCTTGAAGCTCAGCATTAAATTTCATATTTGCATGGTAGTGCATAAGTGTGTTTCAGGTCCATACATAACCAACGAGGGGTGAATTTAAGATAGTTTAAGTTACTATTAAAAATAACTTTTAAGAATAAACATAACTTAAATAATCGTATAATAGTGAATAAGTGTGTTTCAGGTCCATATAACCAACGAGGGGTGAATTTAAGATAGTTTTAAGTTATTTTAAATTAATAAAAAGTGATATTATGTAGTGTAAGTGTTTCATCTACAGACCCGTAACGAGTGCAGCGGTTGGTAAGATCTTGCTGATTTATTATTATTTGTTTTCTTTGCTCTGAACATTTCGTTTCGTAATTTATTTTAGCAAGATTGTCATCAATATTACACGTGCATTTCATGTATTTGATTATTCTTTTCAGCACTATTATTCTCTGTTCCACGTGTATTTCCTGTATTTAATAATTCTTTTCAGCGGCCGTCATCACTGGTTTTCTAATTAATTTTCCTTTTAATTTTACAGCAATTTTTAGTAACCGATAATTACTATTACGCGTGTATTTCTGTCAATTGAAGCATTGTTTTAATTTATACTCTCAACACGTTCTTTCGTCTCCACCATATTTAATTATTGTATTGACTAGCTGGCATTTAAACACTTATCAACGCTCTTCTTTGTTATATGCGATAACACCTCTATGAACCAACAAATCCAAATTACATTCTCCAGGGCCGCGTTCTAAATCAGAGTGAATCGCTCTACCGGTGCGACCTGAAGTTGCAAAGAGAGCGACATTTGGGCGATGTTTAATCCAAACGGTAATGAGCGTGTTGGGGTGACTTAAAATTACGCGGGCGTGGGAAATTTAAAATTACGAGTTTGGTGTTACTTCAGTTGTGTCACTTTGGTCAAAAATTATAATAAAATAGAGGTTGTATATTTTGTTTTAATAATATAATAATAATAAGGACAATTTATAAAGCGCCGTTTAGTGACAACCGTGGTCACCTCAAGGGCGCTTTCAGTTTGCAAAAAATAATTTAAAATTAGTCCTATAGCTAACACATTGAAAATGGTGAAACATAAAACTTAAAAAAATACAATCAGTTAAAATTAAGTTAAAATTAGTCCTATAGCTAACACATTGAAAATGGTGAAATATAAAACTTAAAAAAATACCTAGAAATCACAAATTAATCTTGTTACATAATCCAGATGAAATTAATTATAAAAAATAGTCGATTCAAAGTAAACTGGCATATTCTGTAAACTGGCATATTCTGTAAAAGTAAACTGGCATAAACTGGTTTTGGTGTTTATCGGATGTTTTCATTATAATAACGAGGTAATAATTTATTAATTTTAAAAGTAGTAAACGTGTTGTGACAAGTGATTCGTATTATTCGTAAGAATTTAAGATTTTTTCTTGCGAACATATTTACATCAAAAAGTGATATTCGTTAAAAATGCGACTTATAATCCATCCACCCAACGAACATATCTCATAAAGTTCAGCAATATTGAGGTTCTCTGTCACCCATTGTGAATGTTATGAAAAAATAATTTGACAAACTCATTTCATGAAAATGGCGAAAATTTTCGATACAAACACTTTATAGAATGACTTGTTAGTGAGGAGTTTAGCGTTGGCCACAACACACTCATTTATATAACTGTCTGTTTCCAGAATAAAATAAAATAAATGTCAGATTTGTCATAAAAAGGGATACTTTATGACAAATGTGTTGGATCAAAGACATACATACATACCATCACGCCATGTCCCTCACGGGGTAGACAGAGAGAACTGAACGCCACTCACTTCTATTTTGACACACATAGTTTTCACGAACTTTTCGTGTTTTGGGCATTCAAAAATTGTTTATTTCCCTTAAAATGATAACCACTCATTAAAAAATACATTATTTTCATAAAACAAAATACACTTACTGTTGATGTTTACTATTAAATAATGGCCTTCCACATTTCCTTGTGGTTGACCATTATTATCCATGATAAATTTGAATGAATTTACATCCATTGGATTTATTTTGTATGAATTTACATTTTTGTAAATTATAATTAATAAATAATTCAATAAATTAAATTATAAATACAAATAAAACCAACTAAAACCATACCAAACTAAAAGTGTTGACGACTATGTGAAAAATTATAAATTGCCGCCAAATAAAATGTCACTTTGACTATGCGAAAATTCATAAATCCCGCCAAAAAATTTAAAAATTTGACAGGAGCGACAATTACCCTACTATTTCATCGAGCGACTTGGGCGACTTTGGTGCGAGTCAACCGTGATTCCGAACGGGCAGAGTGAATCGCCGCGCGAATCGCTCGATGAATTCCGAACGCTTAGGATGACGCTCTAACATCGCCGAGCGTCTTTCCGAACGCTACCCAGTGTTTTCAAATAAAGTATGAGAATTTCAGGAATAAACGCCAAAATACTCTATGACATATACCTTCATGCTCTATGACTTGAAACATTTTTTTAGTATTTTTTATAGATACACAGCAGGGCCTACCAGCCACCATACATTGAAATCGGTCCAATTCTGTTGTGAAGGACGTGATGGTATGTGTGTGTGTGTCTATGTATGTGTGTATTATAATATCAGAAAGCTTTTGGACGGTTTAAAAGATGTCTCTGTTTAGAAATCAGAAAATTTTGCCATAAGTAAAAAAAAAAACATCGATCTTTCAAGTATATTTTAAATTTTTCATGAGCGAATACATTTTAACTACATAATTTATTAATATAATTGTTATTTCTTATTTTTAGCATATGTCGCGTTTGCTAAAAATATTGAGATGAATTGATTTACTGAAATAACTGAAAGTGATGTTGGAAATTTGTTTTATTCTGGCAATAATATATTCTTCACGTGTTGGTGATGTGTTCTGTCATCTGTCATTGTGCGTCATTGTGTTTTCCATGAAACGCGGTCCAAAACTATTATTTCTTATTTCGCATTTCATATTTAAAAGCTTTGTAAACAACTTAAATATTTTAAAATGCCACGTCGATGTTGTGTCACTTCATGTGGTTCGAAGGAATCAATCAAATCAATACAACGGCAATTTTGTTTTCCGTCAATACGAGATCGTTGTAGATTGATAAAGTGGATTTCCGCGCGTGGAAATATTCATCTTCTCCGCAAAGATTTTAGCAAATTTCATTTAAATAAGACAATATGATATTGTGGTATGATTTGGCATATTATATTATTTTATAAATGTCGAGTAATTCGTTATAATAAACACCATTGTTCGTTACAATTGTCTTTTCTTGTTAACCTAAGAATTTTTGTATGTGAATTTTACTTCCTTCTTGCAGTGTTTCTCATAATGGTTGAATAATATAAGCATATTATACAATTTCAACCATTATAAGAAATAAATGCAGAGGCAATATTCAAATAAATAAATAAAGTCGAATTTAGCCCCCCCCCCTATAGGCCTAGCCCCGCCTATGCCCCGCCTCTTAATGAGCTTTTGTACGGTTTAACAGATGGCAGTAAGCAGTATTGTTATGTTGCCAACTTCAAGTTGGTTCAGAAGTTGGTACAATTTCAATATACGGTGGCTTGCGTTCTTTAGTTAGTGTGTTCTATGATACACAGCAAGAGTCGATTCAAACTCAATCAGTATCTATGTAAAAGCTACAATAAATCTGAGTCGGTGAGTTCCATGGCCTGGTTGAAATGACACGGAAAACCCAATTATGTTTAAATACTTTTGTAATCAAAATTATATAAATATTGTTAAAAAGTTGCCATGTTTATTAAATAATGAGCACCCATGAGTTGACATTGCAAAAAATATGCTGATTATTATAACAACCTTCGACCTTTAAGTGTGCACTTGTAAATCTCAAAGATGAATAATAAATCAAACAAAAATCAATAAATAAAAGTTAATTTATATTTGCAATATATTAATATGATATAAAAACAACAAATTGCTCTAAATAAATCACAATAGGCTTAAGTACAGTTTAAATATTAACCAAGAATAGCTATTTTAACATCAGCTGTAGATTTAACATTCAAAATAAATGCTCCCTCTTGTCCTGGATAAAATGTTGACACCATCACTTTGTACTTTCCAGCGGGAAGATCAGGCAATTCCAAAACAACAAAACCCGATCTAAAACAATTTTTATATTATTTTATTTATTTACGATTATATACAACAGTGTGCACAAGCAACGTGAAACCTCAATTAAATTGAGATAAGTATAAAGTTACTTAGAAGAAAAAGAATGTAAAGAGACAGACAAAACAAAAAACAGACTGACACAGCAATACAGTAAGAGCCTGTCCAGATAAGGCGTTTTGCGCGCGAGTTCCCGAGATACTAGAGCTACATACATCCCGTCCAGATGCTGTCGCGCGTTACCTCACTCGCGCGTAAAACGCGTGCAATGAGCGCGACTCTCGACTCGCCCGTTTTACGCGCGAGCGCCGCGCGAGTCGAGATACTCGGGCGCCATTGCTTCATCCAGTATTACGTGCGAGTACGTGGGGAGTGGAGGTATTTGGTTTGAAATGGTGCGTAATAACTTTGATACGGAACTTTCAATTGACGAAGTTGAAAAAATAGTAGCCATATGGAATCAATAGACTAATAAAACGTAGGAACTGGGAATAATTAGTCGAATTTTTTGTGAAGCTTTAGGTATGTAAGTAAACAATAGTTTATTTAATAATACAATTTATTAGACTACATACGTAGTGTAGTGAATACATTTCCAGTTGTTTTGTAGTAAATAATATGAAAAATAAAATACCATCACAATAGGACTAAATAAATCAACATTTTATCTTGCCAAGGGAGTTTATAATTGGCATTCTAATCCCTACCAGCGTAGAATGCACGTAAAACGCGGTATCTGGACGCAATAGAAATTGAAGCGCGCGAGTGGGCTCGCGCGCAAAACGCCCCTTATCTGAACATGCTCTAAGGAAGGAGAGAATTTAAAGACATGAGTATCATTCAAGTATAATTTAATAGATATATTAAATTTATACAGTTTTTTCTTTAATGTATGGATTAAGCATATGTAAGATTTTTACTTGAATAAAAAGAGCTTATTTATTTACTTCCATAATACATCAAATTGATACAAAATAAGTTAACTTTAATATTACAATGGAATCTATTACCTTACTAGGCGTTCTGAGGTAATACTAACAATGATTACCTATGCAATACATATTTGCTACATTAATTCTAAATAAAATTCAAGGTGTAAAAAGTATAAAAGACTAATCTCTCAAAAAAAATTAGTAAATTTGACGGCAAGTATGGTAGGTTCAGTAGATCGTAGAACGACATTATTTTTTAGATATTGTAGTGAATGGGGATTATAATTTAATGAAAGTAGATGACGACGATCACGCATCTTTGGCCGACAAAGTATATTACTACAAGTCGAAACATGATCATACTTTGTGAGACAGTAAATGCATACAGACATTCTGTAATCAATCCAGTTTATTCAATCATCACCTCCTGCCCTTCTGTCCCGGTTCATGTGTTGGGGCCTCCTGGTCATCAGTCGCCATAATCTGCGGACTCTGGGTTATCTCCTGTGGGACACCTTGTGTCACGAGCTCCCTCTCGATACCGCTCCCTCATCCAGTTTATTTAATATTTTTTTTGTCTTTACAGAATAAAATATAAAATTTATATCACAAAATATATAAATAAAAAAATCTAAATTGTAGCTACCTGTAAGGCCCAGAAGATTTAGTTACAAATGGGGCGGTAACATTTGGATCATCGAGTGAATGTACCGATACTTCTATTCCAACTTGGTATTCTTTGGGTCCTCTAAGATCCATCACCATGTGATTTGCGGATGCACAATCTCCTAATGTTATTATATATTGAGGATTCAGATGGTGGGTTTTGTTATTTGCACATCCTCCTGCTGTGTTTGCTTTCCATTCACCGACCACCTAAAAGAATATTGTAAAATAACTAATGTTACAAACCAATATTTGCCAACCTCTGTGGCACATTTGGTAAGCCATTTGGTTTCTATTCGGGCGTCCTGGATTCGATCCCCAGCAGAAGAGAAATTTATTTAAATTAACCGTTTTGGCATGTGAATTTTGCCCTAAACCACTATATATTGAGTCACTATGCATAGTGACTCAATATATAGTGGTTTAGGGCAAAATTCACGTGCCAAAACGGTTAATATGAACAACCACAAAATATCCGCCGAGTATTTAAACTATATTATTTAAATTAATTTCTCACGCTAATATTGTTTCTCTGGGCTGGAAACACTGATTGGTTGGAAGAAATTGCCATATGGCAATAAACTCTCCACTTGCGCAGGGTGCAAGGAAGTGTTTATTATTAATATTTCTTTGTTTTGTTATTTTATTTTTTGATATTATTTTTTTCATCTTCTTCTAATCACAATGTTTTTATTGTGTTGAGAAAAATAAAGAATTAATTTATTTATTTATTTAATATGATCTGACAACGAACTAATTAAGTTGTATCTAATACTTCATATGAGTATGATAGTAAATTTATTTGTTGATTTACCAATCCAAATTAAACATAAAAATGACTTGAAAATTAAACAAATTACTAAATAAAAAGTATGTAATCAAAGATTCTGACAATCATAAACAAAAAAAAACATTAAATGCAAAGTAAATAAAAAAAAAATACACAAATACAATTTTCAAAAAGACAAAAATATTTAAATAAATAACAATCAGAAGGCACAAGTTAAAATACCTTTTTAGACACTGGAAATGCTGACAACTTTCTAAGTCTAAAGGGACATGTGCCATATACTCTGAGTGTATAGTAAATAGTTCTCATCTTTTCATATTGTGATACGACTAACGTATATCGATTTGCACTATTAGCTCCTACGTTCATCTTGCATAAATAGTGTGGACTATTAATTCTTATTCCATCAATATACGGAGGAGGATCATCTAAAAATACAATAAAAAACATATTAATCTTTATTTCATAAATATATTTTATTTTTAATGACACATTTATAAGAACCTCTCTTATGAACGAGTGAATTGTGGCTAACAAAACTAAATAATAAGTGTACACTTTTTCTTCTTAAAAAGTCGACAATCCCTAAATGCATTATTATGAAGTACATTTCTGTTAGATTCCTAAACAAATATTACTAAAAGTCCTAGAGAATCATATTAAATCATAGAGAAGAAATGGACGCATGTCTATGGAAAATTAATCAGCTAAAAGTTACATACATACATACATACCATCACGCCATGTCCCTTGCGGGGTAGGCAGAGAGAACCGAACGCCACATTTTTCTATCCTGGCACGCATCCCTCGCCTCGTCCACATTCATGCATCGTCTCATACATGTTCGTCTATTGCTCACACTTCTAACATTTCTGTCTTTCAAAATTTCGTTCACATGGTCGTGCCATCCCTTTCTTGGGCGTCCCCGACCTCTCATTCCATTCCTTTCCGCTCTGTATATTTTCTTCGTCAGGCGCTCCTAATTCATTCTCCCCATGTGACCAAACCATCTCAATGTGTTCACTTTCATTCTAGTAATGACATCTTTCTTAATCTTACATTCTTTCCTTATATCCTCGTTTCTTACCCGGTCATACATCGTTCTATTACAAATCCTTCTTAACAATCTCATTTCAACTGCATTTATTCTACTTTCATGCGTCTTTTGCCATGTCCAGGTTTCACTTGCATACGTCAGGGTTGGCACTACGATGGCGTTATGAATGGCAACTTTGGCATCCTTTGATATGTTGCGATCATTCATAATTGGTCTCAGTGCTCCATTCACTCTGTTTCCTGCCATAACTCTTCTTTCGATCTCTTTATCGAGTCGTCCGTTCCGTTGAAATATGCTTCCCAAGTATACATATTCGTCAACTTGCTCAAGCCATTCGTTCTCTACTCTTACTTTACACGCTGTTCTGCTTTCACTCTTTTCAAAGACCATTGTCTTTGATTTGCTGGCATTCATCCTAAGTCCATTCTCTATACATCCTTCATATACCATACTTACAAGATACTGTAACTCTTCCATACTTTCTGCTAAAAGAACTTTATCGTCTGCATACATCAAATCTCGCACCATTACAGTACTCAATTTCAGACCCTTGCTTTCATCCTTAAGGGCTCTAATGCAGAAATCAATGTACAAGTTAAAGAGCCATGGAGATAGCACGCACCCTTGTCTAATGCCATTATTTATAGAAAACCACGTTGTCACTGTGTCGTTGACACGAACACATGCTTCGCTGTTCTCATATAATGACGCGATTGCGCGTATCAGTTTGCTCTTCACTCCATACACTGCTAGTATATCCCATAATTTTTCTCTAACAACTTTATCATACGCCTTTTCTAGGCGTATTCTCTAACAACTTTATCATACGCCTTTTCTAACTTTATCATACAACTTTATCATCAGCTAAAAGATGATGCACTTTATTTGTACATGTGACATAGATTGAATTAATTTAGAGTCATGATTTCACAATTTATAAGAATATTTTTTTACATCCATTCCTCAATGGGTATCAAGTAGAGAGTGCATTCTTTGAGTTTTGTCATGATGTGTTTATATATATGGCGTACATCTATCCTTCTTTGTGTCTTCTCTACAGCCCGATAGACTTCATATTTACATCATATGTGTAAAGTGCATAGACTTTTTTTTTTTTTTTAAGATATTTATTTTTTAATAAAAAGTAATACATTTTTATTTTCCCGCCAAACTGCAAAGCAGTTTTTTGGCAGAGCAGATTCTCTCTTTCACATAATATTATAAATTTCACATATAATTATTTCAATAAACTTATCTCAAATATTAAAGATACAGAGACTAAACAAAAATTTGAAAGAAAAAAAAATTGAAATTCGAAAGAAAAAAAAAATTGAAATAAACCTTACACATAATATACATTAGATATACCTATAATTAATCAACAATAATAATTCAAAGTCTAACGAACGCTTGATTTCAGATACAGATGTTTAAGAGTATTTTTTATAGTTACTATTTTCGTTTCGTCAGGCTTTAAAATATTTCTTATCCTAATTGGCAACGCGTTAATAATATGCGGTACAAGATGTTTCCTGGTACGATCTCATCTCCATACACGTTGTTTGTCTTAGGTACCTGCAGGGCACGCTCCATCGCCAGCCACCCACCTCCCATATATGTGACTTATTTCTGTTTTAAA
Source organism: Molanna angustata (assembly GCA_963576475.1). Lineage (NCBI taxonomy): Eukaryota > Metazoa > Arthropoda > Insecta > Trichoptera > Molannidae > Molanna > Molanna angustata. The sequence goes on from OY754975.1 coordinate 14,931,188, forward strand.
AGCTGATTGATTTTCCATAAACATCCGTCCATTTCTTCTCTATAATTTCATCTGTCAAATTAAAAATGCTCTCACATTCCAGGTTTTTTTTAACATTTGTTTAGGAATCAAATAGAAATGTACTTCATAAAAGTAGATTTAGAGATTGTCAATATTTCAAGAAGAAAAAATGTACACTTACTACACTTACTTATAGTGGAGAGTGTAGCGCTGCCCACAATCTACTTGATAATAAACTCTATACTTACGAGGATAATAAACTCTACGCCCGTCATTTTTATATACAAGAACAGTGATGTACTCCTTGTTTTCTCTAAAGTCGTCAATATCAGTAATATGCCTTGTTAAAAGGATCCATATATCACCACGACCAAGTACCTCTAAACTGTACTGTGGATTATCACCTATGTTATAACCGTCTCTAATTGGTCCCGATTCAGCATTCCACAATCTAAAATATATTTTAAAAAATACATTGAAAAATTTGTAGTAACATTTCACAAAACAATGGTCTAGAGATATTGAAAAATTACAGTTTTTAAAAATGAATAAGTTGTCTGGCATCTAAAGATAAATTTTCAGAAACAAATTGTTAGAGAAAAAAAAATCTAAATAACACGGATTCAGAAACCAAATATTTTTTTAAATTGCGTATTGCTCCTCTGGCAACTAAATATTATTTAACACGCACCCAATAACAAATTGCCACATTCTGGAGACTTATGATGTTTATCGTCTCAGAGATCCAGACCTGAAAACACAATTACAAACTGTGTCTCCACTGGGAATCGAGCCCGGGACCTTTCGCTCAGGAGTCTGATATCTAACCAACTGAGCCACGAAGACTGAAAATATAAGTACCTAAAATAAGAATGTAATTACTTACATAAAAATCTTAAATTAAATTAAGAAAATTTATTTATACAAATAAAATGAAACACAGTATTAATCCACAACCGAGTATTATTCAGTGCTTTAGTGACACAATTTATACAAACAACAAAACTCAAAAAAAAATAATTATCGAACCCGCTTGAATTTAGTATTCGTTTTTGGATTTTAAACTATCTCATCTTATTTTTATAAATAAAATTTCTTAATTTAATTTATAATTAAGAATTATCACTATGTTAATGAAATATCTTTAAATTATAAAAATCTTACTGATGTAAACAATATGTGTTCTGGAATAATTCCGGGGTCCAGTTGAGATAGAACACATCGAAGAAATGCAAGATGCTTTCGTAATCAATCCAGAAGACTCCATTGTCAAACACAGCAGCAGTTTCAGGATCAAAGTTGAGGACAGTCTTTAGTTCTGGAGTCCAGTGCACAGTGTCAAGTTCAGAATAATTGCCTCTCCATCGCAAATGAGACCATGGGTTTTTCAATTTAAATAATTTTACACCCTGTGACAAAAAATACATGATGTGAAAACAAACAAGGAAGGTAAAAGCTTAATTACATATGAGTGTTATAAAAGAAAGCACAACACATGCTTGTATACCCAAACATCAGTCACGCCTCACCTAAAAAAGGCAACGTCGAGAATTTGCGGTGAATTATGTCAGATGGAATTTTGCCTGTACTATTTTCGATTATCCAGCTCTTACGGTATATCAGAAAATGATAATAGAAAAAAATTCATCAAAATCGGTCCAGCCGTTTCAGAATTCAGTAACATACGGAAGAAATATACATAAACATATTAATCAAACCCTTGTTCCACATTTTATTGTATATCTCGAAAGTTATACTGTTTCATAACACCAGGTGTACATTTTTTTAACATGTTTTATTTTCACTGTTGTGAATCTAAACCATCCGGGGACCCACTCAAATACACACGAAAAATTTAATCAAAATCAGTCCAGCCGTTTAGGAGTTCAGTAACATACATACAGAAGAATTATATAAATAAAGATTTGTCCAATTTGACATTGATTTATGAATAGTAGACTTTTTTCAAGACTATTGTTATGTATTACTAGTTGCATGTAACACATGAGATCCAACTGTCGATAGCGATAGTACGTATAGTTGAAGAATAAGTACCAAACTATAAACCCATAAATACAAATTATTTAATATTTTAAGATATTTGATTTTCTATACAACCATGTACCTAGGTATATATGTCAAGGTAGGATAGTATGGAGGTCAGTCCTTTGATCCTACCCAGAATATGAAAACTGCATGATGGTATGTATGTATGTTTGGAGATAATTCTGTTAATAATAATTCACAATTCTGAGTATAAAAGTTTTGTAGGCCTATAACTGTTTATATATTCTGAAAATTTAAGATCTGTAAATTGAGCGGATCAAAAGTTATAAGGGGGGGACAGACAGACACACAGACGCACAGACACACACACAAAACTCACATAAAATGTTCTACTCCGAATTCTGAGTAAATCCATGTATGGGAACATATATGCTGCGAGGCCTCTAGTTGGTGTTATTAGCATGCAAAAAGTCCACTACACCATACAAAATTTTCCTTCGTACACGCATCTTGGCTTAATAATGTCGATTCATTAAGAGAATTGAATTCTCATGAACGAATCGACAGTTGGAAAACATTGATTTGTTAATAGTTATTGACTTTCTTCAAGACTATTGATACATATTAAAACATTGATAAATCAATAGTTAGTGACTTTTGATACAATTTTGATAAATTGATACATATTAAAACATTGATAAATCAATAGTTAATGACTTTTGATACATTTTGATAAATTGATACATATTAAAACATTGATAAATCAATAGTTAATGACTTTTGATACATTTTGATAAATTGATACATATTAAAACATTGATAAATTAATAGTTAATGACTTTTGATACATTTTGATAAATTTAGATATGTCAATAGTTATTGACTTTCTTCAAGACTTTTTTGTATTAATACATGTGGGTCAAAAGATAAACATTAAACTCTCCACTGCACACTTAGTTGGTGTATACATTTTTTTTTCTTCTGAATGCATTTTTATGAAGCACATTTCCATTATATACATTCTTCAAATAAAATTAAAAATTAAATTTTCCGAACATGAGACCATATTGAAAGTTCGACAGAAGAAATAATCAGTTCTATGTTGAGGAAATCTCTGATAATTGAACATATAGTTCGGGCTGCACAGAGAATGCAAAATATCATAGTACGTCATAAGCAATGATGAAATTCACAGCATGCACTCTCCACTTGATTAATGAAAAAAATATGCTTAAAAATTATATTTTGTGAACGTTATTACATTTAATATACATACATTAATAATTTTAGTATCCAAAACAGCGTATGCGTGTGTTGGCACCAGGCCGGTTCGTTCCTCATCACTCGGAGACAAGTCACCGGTAGCAACAGTTGCTAAAAGAGTTCCTTGATCCAAATTTTTTTTGATTGTGTCAAATAAAGCATTTGCATTAAAATCTGGTGAACCGTTTCTGATAGCGCTTCTTTCGGGAATCCATCCTGTAAGTGCATGAAGATCGATATTCTGAAATAAATTAATTATATTCTATGAACTAGCTGTGTGTACTAGCTGTGAGGCACCGGCTTAGAATAGTGCTTCCATTCTTTTAAATCATTGCTTTCGAGTGTCCCGTAAGAGCCGGGTAATCGAAAATACAACAGGCAACAATAACATCTCACATAGTTCAGCAATGAGGTTCACCACCCATTCTGAATGTAGTGCCTTTTTTGGTGAAACGAGACTGGTGTGTGGGTATACATAGATGTATTGTTCTCCCTTTTATAAGGCGATGCACACCCGCACACCTTTCGCTGGTTACCCCACATTGTGGGATATGCCGTGATGGTATGAATGAATGAAGGATATTCTATGAAAATTTATGACAACACGCAGGAGCAAAAAAAACTTAATTGGCTACTGTGCCACTCCGAACGGAGGATGGCGACCATCACACCAAACTCATTCCGATCCTACACCAGCCTAATTAGTGATGCTACGTCCGAAATCCCGAACCACCGTCTGAGATTTTCAAGCCACAATATTCTTTTACATCCCATACTCCGTCTTTCGTCTATCTTTCCTTACACTATAAGTTGTAGAAGGGCATATCTATCACCACGAAATATGTGGCCAAAATATACTGCTTTGCGTCTCTTCACAGTGATCAGCAACTCTCTCTCTTTCTCCATCATATTTAGAATTCTTTCATTGGAGACTCTATTATTGACCCATGAGATGCGCATCAATCTTCCGTATAGCCACATCTTGAATGCTTCAATTTTATTTACTGTTGAGATTTTGAGAGTCCAACCTTCCCCTCTGTACAATAGTACTGGCAACACGTATGATTTAACAGCTCTCCATCTTGTACTGAACTTAAGGTCTCAGAGTTTTGACAGCAGTTTTTACATTTTATAGAAGGTGGATGTTGCCATCTCAATCCTGGTGTTTATTTAAGAATCTGGGTTCCATTCATCATTCAACCAGCGCCTCAAGTATTTAAAACAAAGAAATTAGTTTACAAGCTAAAAATAAAAATATGTTGTAACTGGCGAGCAGTGGAACGCCCTCAGAAATGATAAGACGAATACCATCTCCTAGTCACACTAAGAGTGGACGAGAAAGAAAGAAGTGGAAAGCATAATAAGAGGCCTACATCCAGCAGTGGAGGGAAAGCTAACAAAGAAGAATAAAAAATAGGCTTAAAAATGACTCAACTAATACAATAAAAATAATATCACTCACACTATTTGAACCGGGAAAATCATAACCACCCATGACTTTCATGTAAGCCTTTTCCAAAAGAGAAACCCAAAATTCGTGTTTGTTGTTGGAATAAGAGCATAATAACTGATTGTATCTATTGACTGGGAGCAAGTCATCTATGATTATCTGAAAAATTACAAAAGAAATACCATTAGTAAATATTTTTATTGACAAACTTTTTAACATCTCAATAGAGACGAAGTTGAGATATTATAGAAGAACCAGGAACTCAAGGCACCTACAAGGCTTACGACCTGTCATCGGCTGGTTTATGTGATCACTTTATGCACTTGCACAACGTTCACCAATTATGCCTTCTTATTGAGTTCCCTTATCAATGTAATTTTTTCTATATTCTATATTTGCATAATTTTCTATATTTGAATAATGTGTAACAATTCACCTGATAATAAGGAATTATACTATTGCCATCTATGAAGTAACGAAGAAACCTTTTTTTATAACACCATCTATTGAGAAATTAGTTTATTTGTAAAAAAATGAAAGTAACAGTCCTTATAAAACAGGGGAAAAAATCCAATGTTTGCGTATATTCAATTAAAAAAATATTCGAATTAATAAATAGTTTATGAAGTATATACTATGCCGTATCTCTGTGAGAATCAATTGCTTTTCCAACATTCATGCATCTTCTCGTGCTATCTATTATGCTATACTAGTTTCTCATATTCAACTTTTAATGTAATTTCATTAAAAGGCTATAAAAGGCTAAATAGGAAATTTTCAAAATCTTTTCCTCAGTACCCTCAAAAGATACGTCTTTGAAATAAAGAACAGTTTATTTTTACATCTTTATTCTATTGTGTTAGTGTATTGAAATTTGGATTTGTTTATTACTATTCTTGTTATATTAGTAAAACCCTTTTTTAATCAAGTAAGTAACTAAAAAACTACAAGGCCTATTTAGCAGATATTTACTTCAATCAAAATACAATATGAAAATCTACCGGCTGAGTTTTACACTATTTTAATTACTATTCTTGCTATTTATAAAAAACTCTACATTTTACCTTTTCTTCGCGAAACAACATTATATATTACCAGTCTGTGATATACAATATTTTTCATGTTTCATACATTAGAAGGTAATTTAGTATTGCATATTTGTGTACATCCGTACAAGGGCCTTAACATTTAACCTACAGAATAATTATGTTATGTTATTGAGTTGCAAGTTGCAAAATGTTTCTATCGTAATATATTAATGCATACAGAAATTTTTATAGTTCAATGTAATCATGATAATATGATGTAAACTTTGGTGGGAGATACAAAAAAAAACTAAGAAGATACAAATATATTATTATGTAAATAGAGAAATAATTGACATTAAAAATTTATACAATAATTTAATTGAAATATTTATTTACTTTTCTTGGAACACCATTCAAATAAAGTTTGATCATATATTTCCCAAATGGATTAATAATAGGCTCGCCACTTCTTTTCTTAGGATATATAATATTAGTAATAAGCCGCTTGTTAAATCTTTTTTCATATAATGCTGCCACAGCAAGAGATGCCACAAATGAACAGTCAGATATCACCTGAAATATAATACACATATATTTAATTTTATTTTGTATTGCTTCTAGGGCAACTAACATTACTATGTCAAATATTAATTAGACACTTGCCCAATAATAAGTTTTCCAATTTTAGAAACTCATAGATTCAGATTGAAAACACAATTAAAAACTGTGTCCATCGGAGACTGAACCTGGTATTTGAATATTTGTTTAATGAATTATGAAACACCTCTATCTGGGCTACATTCACAATGAACGCCATGTGCACTAATCGCATGAACGCATGTTTCAACAAAAGTATCGGTAATAGTATAGTTACAATACTTTGATTTCATAAAATTGTTCAAAATTGCGTCATTCAACGGCATTAGATTTCAATGAAACAACCAAAAGTTTTAAACAATTTTATGAATAATTATATAAGTATTTTAACTATACCTTTACTTTAATCTTTGTTTGAGAAACACAGCCTTAGTGATGCTCTAAGCCGTTCATAATGACCGGAATAATTTAGTCTTGAGTTGCTCTACGAAACAAAGTCTTTTAGGAAAAGAGAAATTTGTAGCCAATGCTTCATATTAAAATTAATTCATCAGATTTATATAAATATAGTCTTAAAAGACGTTTATGACAGAATCTGGTCGAAGCATGCAATATTAATATCATAAATACTTACAGTTTGTTTTATACTAAAGCAATCCACATGAGCTCCTACAATCATTTTAGGTTCAGAAGATATTTCTTCTGGTCGAGCCCACCCTTTAAAATTCTGCTTTTGTTTAGTGGAAAGGCTTAGTAAACCATCCTTATCAGTAAAATTGATTGTAAACCTAAATTTTTCATTTAGGTCTACACTCATGAAAGGCACAAATTCATTATTATTTATTTGGGACGTTTTGAGTAATACCAACTTCTCTTCTTCGGAATACATTGATTGCCCTGAAGCCACTTTCAAGTGAGCACTGTTTCCTCGATGCAATGGGGGAGCTGAAAAAACATAGTATTTGAACGAGTGGGTTGTGGCCAAAGCTAAACTCCTCACTAACAAGTCATTCTATAAAGTATTCAAATTTTGTATGGAAAATATTCAACATTTTCACGAAATAAGTTTGTTAAATTATTTTTTATTATGAAAACTTGATAATTCTTCAATGCCATTTTATGAAAGTGATGTGCCTTTTTACCAATTTGAAAATAAAAATTTCAAATTTTAATTTTCCTGAGCTTGGGGTCACATTGAAATATTTGACAGTTAAAAAAATTGAGAAGCACTATTCAGATATCCTTCAAAATCTAATGGAGTCTAAGCGGGTATTAGATATACTATACATATTTGCAAAATTTGAAAATAATCAAATGAGTACTTAAGTCAATAAAGTAATATAAACACGCCGTACATAGCACACAGCACACACACACAGATACATTGTGACGAAACTTTCAGAATACAATCTCAGCATGATACTAGTTGATAATCTGCAATATAAAAAATAGCCTTAAAAATTGCGAAATCATAACTCCCCACTATATCCCCTTGGGTTAGTGAGGAGTAAAAATAAGTTACAGGATGTATAAATTTAATAAACTGAAATAGTTCACTGAATGGAGTTTTCTAAATATTAATAAAGCCGCGGATCTTCTATAATGCAGTTATTTGCTATAGTCATTATACAAAGTATTGTTTTAATTACATAAAAAAAATACATACTAGGTGTAGCTTTGACAGAAACAACAGGGGCCATATTAGATCTAGCATTAGGTTGGAATGAAATATTTTTCAAGCCAGTCACAACATTGTCTTCTTCATTTTGACTTTCTGCAGGAATATGGGGCGGAAGACCCTTTATACGTTCAGCTCTTTCCAGGGCTTCTTTTAATACACTGTTTAATTTAGCTTTTTTATTTGGATCCTGACATTTCTGAAATTTAAATGATAATATTTTAATGATTCATTTAATGCGAAAATTAGAAAAAAATGTAACATTTTCTTCTTCAAATTACTGATTACCTTTCAATGAAAAAATACACCAAAAATTTGGCATTCTTATAAATGCCAAATTTATCCAATTAATATCCTTAAGGGGCAATATAAACCTAAACACCTCAATTTCAAATCAAATCCCTCAAATATGTTAAACAGTGTGTTTCTAGAAAAAATAGTACAAGTGTTTTCAACATTTCTCTAGTGAATGTTCGTCACACAATTTTTAAAATTCAGCCTAGATTCCCATTAAAAAAAATATCCTTTTTTACAGGATTTTTTTTAAAATTACTCCATAACTATGTGTCATGGAGAAATAAATCATTTATATGCTTAAAGAGTGCATAAAATCAAAGTGAATGACCGATAAAGTTTTTTCATTTCAAGCAAGGTTTGTTCATAAAATGCAAAAAATCAACAAATTTGGGGTTTCGGATAATTTAAATCACGTATAAACCTTTTTTAACGCACGCCATAGTTACCCTTACTAACGCGTAACTTCATAGAGCATTGGGCGGTTTTAATATAACATGTTATCAGTCACTAAGTTTAGCGTTATATGTCCTCTTAATTAATAATAGAGTATAGATACTGCTACTAAGCTTTAACCTTTTATAAATTAAATATCTGGATGGGTAAAATATTCTTATATAAAGTTGTGGCGCCGCCAAAGCACGCCCACTAGGACTACAACAACAGCTTTTGCACATGCGAAGCCGATTTACGGCGGTTAGAGACGGTCCGACTTATCAGCTACCTTCATTCGTATTAGCTCTCCCCAGCTGGCTAGGATATTCAACATCCCTATTTATTATATCAATATTTTCTCCACAATCTAAATTATATTTAGTAGAAAATAATTTGTAATTTATGTATTGTGATTACCCATAAAACAACTTCACAGTAAGTAAATTCTTTTATTTTAAATCTATTATTATTGTAACCGATTGATTTATTAAATTTACCCAATATTTGATTCTCAAGATTATAGGTAGTAAGTATTATTGTCTTCAGCTTAATAATATGTTCATTTTTTAAAAATACAATCCAGCCCTAAAAAGTTGTTTCATTAACTTATGCTATACCGAGTGTATTATTATGAAATAATTAAAGATACATACATTAACCTGGTTTTCTTTCAGAAAAGTGTATAAGTTTGTTCATACATATAAAAAAACAATCAAAATAAATAACATTTGTTTTAAAACAAATACAGCATGATTTTTACATCCTTTCAGGAGAACATTGGTTTCTCTGATTCAGGGATCTCTTAAATTTAAGTAAAAAGTTTTGTATTGGTATTTTACCATGTTTTTAATGTATACTGACATATTATTATGTAGATACATATTTTATTAAAAATGTCACATAACAAACTTACAATATTTATTCCTAGTTCAACAGCTTGTGTATATAATTCTACAGCAGTATCATGCAGTTCTTCATCATCAGCATCTAATGCATTCTCAAACAAAAAATAACATTGGTGCAATTTTCTTTCCTCCTCGTTCTGAGATTCCATACCTACAATAAGTAATGCTTAAATAATAATCATAAACTTCTAGTACTTTAGATTTAATTTTAAGTATGAGAATTTCTATTAAAAAAATTCTCCCGGCTCCAGGACCCCTTGAACTCTTAACTTTCTGGATACCCCTCGTATTTAGGTAACTCTCACCAATTGATTGAGCACAACACACAATTCAGTGTTGTTATTATGAACTTCAGTCAAATTTTAATATTTCTTAAATTATTTATTTATTTATTTAATTTATTTAATTTCAATTTACGGTTTGATAACCTTTTACACATACAAGTATACATAATATATTAAAAACAACAGAATTTAAAAAAAAACAAATATACAAAACGAAAATAAAAAATGAATAACAATATAAAAAAGGTGAAAACATGTAAAAATATGTAAAAAATAATGAAAAACATTTAAAAAAAAAAAATATGTAAAAAATAATGAAAAACATTTAAAAAAAAATATGTAAAAAAAAACATGCGAGAAACATTCAAAAATATGTAAAAAAAAAAAAAATAAACAAAAAACATGTAAAAATATGTAAAAAAATAAACAAAAAACATGTAAAAAATAATGAAAATCATGTAACAAATATGTAAAAAATATGTAAAAAATAAACAAAAAAACGCAAATAAAAAAAAATATATATATATGTAAGAAATATGTAAAAAACATGTAAAAAACAATGCAAAAACATGTAAAAAAAATAAACAAAAAACATGAAAAAACTAAACAAAAATCATGTAAAAAATATGTAAAAAAAAAAAAAAAATATGTGAAAAACATGTATAAAACATGTAAAAAAAAAATATGCAAAAAAATAAACAAAAAGCATGCAAAAATATGTAAATAAACAATGAAGAACATGTTAAAAATATGAAAAAAGTAAACATACATGCAAAAATTAATACAGGAAAAAAGAAATGTGAAAAGTAGTTTAAAAACCGACAAAATAATCTAATGTTTGGTCTCATTAACAAGTGCAGTGTATAGGCAACTTCTATAGATACCGATCGAGTCATTAAATATATCTGTGTATTGTGCATACTGGTTCCCCAAACTATGCAGTCTTTGCAAGGTTGAATTAGCCCGGTATACGCTAGTGTTAGTGTGACAATAAAATGGCGCGGTACTGCGTGTGACCAGGGACGGCACCCGCAAATTTATAGCACTGAGCAAGTAAGGGGTGTCAGTATGCGAGTTTAATATTTTAAATAAAAATAACAGATCTGCTAAAATTCTTCTCTGTGACAGTGGCAATAAATTGGTTAGCTTCATAAGACTGTTATAATTTATATAATCAATCGGTATTCCAAGTTTAAAATTAATAAACCTAAGAAATTTTCTCTGAACTTTTTCCAAAGTATTAATATGAATAGAATAACAAGGAGACCAAACAGTGGAATTATATTCAAGGTGGCTTCTAACAAGAGATTTATATAATAAAGACAAAGTAAAAATATTAGTGAAAGCATTTGATACTCGCAATACAAATCCAAGCATCTGTAGAGCTCTGTCATGAATGTTGTTGATGTGTTTTATAAACGAGAGTTTTGTATCAAATGTCACCCCAAGATCTTTCACTTCAGCTGTTCTAAGTAGAACATTGTTGTTCAATATATATTTATTAAGAATCGGTGATTTAATTTTATAAAATGAAATAACTTGACATTTGTTAATATTCAGATTCAACTTATTAGAAAGGCACCAATCATACAAAGTATCCAGATTTCGCTGTAATATCAAACAGTCATTCAAATCTTTAATCTTCCGGAAAAGTTTTAAATCGTCAGCAAAAAGAAGAACCTTTACATCGTCGAAAATATTTATGATATCGTTTATAAATAGAATAAACAAAAGGGGACCTATGTGGGATCCCTGAGGTACCCCGCTGGTAGCTTTAAACTGATACGATTATGCTATAAAAATACTGAATCATCTAAAATATTCTAAAACAAAATAAATGAGTACCTACCTAATTGTGCAGCTCTTGTCCTATATTCCTGTGACTTGATTCTCAAGGAATTAGCTGTATCCGGTGATGATATTCCCAAGGCACAGTCAAGTAAATTAGCTGCATATGTGTAATTCTTTATTGCTTCTTGTGAATTTCCACTCGAATCAAAATCTACGGCTAATTTTGCAAATCGCGCAGCTTCTTGGATAGACATAATGCACACAAATAATAACAATATTAAAAAATATGACACTGGTATTTGTACATAGCTTAAAACATAATGACAAAGATTGTTTAAAATTATACGTGTGCCAATTTACAATATCAACAAAACAACACAAATAGCAACAAACACCCAAGACCCAAGTAATAAGTTCTCTTTTCTATGACCCAAGTGACACAAGTCAAAGTGACATCATTTTGACATTTGAGTCATACTGGGTGCGTTCGGAAAGACGCTCGGCGATCGCTCGGCGATGTTAGGGTAGCGTTCGGAAAGACGCTCTGCGATCGCTCGGCGATGTTAGAGCGTCATCCTAAGTGTTCGGAATTCATCGAGCGATTCGCGCGGCGATTCACTCTGCCCGTTCGGAATCACGGTTGACTCGCACCAATGTCGCCCAAGTCGCTCGATGAAATAGTAGGGTGAATGTCGCTCTTGTCAAATTTTTAAATTTTTTGGCGGGAATTATGAATTTTCGCATAGTCAAAGTGACATTTTACTTGGCGGCAATTTATAATTTTTCACATAGTCGTCAGCACTTTTAGTTTGGTATGATTTTAGTCGGTTTTATTTGTATTTTTAATATAATTTATTTTATTATAATTTACAAGAAGATATTCAATGGATATAAATTCATACAAATTTATCATAGATAATAATGGTCAACTACAAAGAAATGTGGAAGACCATTATTCGATGGAAAACATCAACAGTAAATGTATTTAATTTATTTAATTATTATAATTTACATAAGTAAATTCAATGAATATGAATTCATACAAATTAATCATGGATAATAATGGTCAACCACAAAAAAATGTGGAAGGCCATTATTTAATGGTAAACATCAACAGTAAGTGTATTTTGTTTTATGAAAATAATGTATTTTTAAATGAGTGGTTATCATTTTAAGGGAAATAAACAATTTGTGAATGCCCAAAACTCGAAAAGCTCGTGAAAACTATGCATACGCAAGAAAAAATCGTAAATACTTACAAATAATACGAATCACTAGTCACAACACGTTTAATACTTTTAAAATTAATAATCAATAAATTATTCTCTCGTTATTATAATGAAAACATCCGATAAACACCAAAACAAATTATACAACCACTATTTTATTATAATTTTTGACCAAAATGACACAACTAAAGTAACACCAACATTGTAATTTTAAATTTCCCGCGCCCGCGTAATTTTAAGTCATCCCAACATCGCTCAGTGCCGTTCGGATTAAACATCGCCCAAATGTCGCTATCTTTGCAACTTCAGGTCGCACCGGTAGAGCGTGATATCTAAAGAAAGGCGGAGAATATACTCGTCCCACGTTGGGACGCGAAATTGATATCTAGAGAAGGCGGAGAAAAATACTAGTCCCACGTTGGGACGCGAGATTGATATAAGGAGGCTGGGAAGAAATATATTGGTCCCATGTTGGGACGCGAAATTGATAACTAAAGAAGCTGAAAAGCATAATAAAAATAAACATTAAACTCTGCCCCTGAAAATAAAAATCAAATAAAACATAATCGGCTGCGATGTGCATGAAAAGACAAATACATACAAATACAGGCATGGTAAAAATAATATATACATAACTGGAAAGATCTTACCAAACTGCTGGTCTCGTAACGGGACTGTAGAGGAAACACTTACACTACATATCACTTTATATTAATTAAAAATAACTTAAAACTATCTTAAATTCACCCCTCGTTGGTTATATGGACCTGAAACACACTTATTCACTATTATGCGATTATTTAAGTTATTTTTATTATTAAAAGTTATTTTTAATATTAACTTAAACTATCTTAAAATCACCCCCGATGATAGGTAGAGAACCTGAAAAGAACTTAACCACTACTTTATACAATAAAAAGAAAAAAATGCTAAGGCCGTCCGATAGCCTAGCAAACTCGCACTCTCGCACGCGGGTCTCTACAACTACCGACCAACCACTGACTCCTACCGAATGACAACTCACACTCACAACTACCGAATGACAACTGACACTCACAACTACCGAATGACAACTGATCGACTACCGCCGGGTGACCCAGCGCCCGTGAAACATGGAGTAGGGGAGGGGGGGGGGTGGTTAACTGAAGAATCAATCCGTACTGCCGGGTGCCAACCAAGATTCCAGGAATCTGCCAAATGCATTTTACATTTCAAATTTATTTTCAATAGAAAAGACAATGCTTAAATATATAAACAAGGCCTGGGAGGCCGCTATAATCCGTTCCTAGAATTAATAGAAGAAATACATTAGGCCAAAGTAAAATAATGGTTTTTGGGTTTCTTTGATATCATAATGCATGGAAATATATCGATCACAATACCTATGGAAATATCAAGCGATTCACTCAAAGAGTATATACCTTACGGGATTCACTCTGATTTAGAACGCGGCCCTGGGTAGCGTTCGGAAAGACGCTCAGCGATGTTAGAGCGTCATCCTAAGCGTTCGGAATTCATCGAGCGATTCGCGCGTCGATTCACTTTGCCCGTTCGGAATCACGGTTGACTCGCACCAATGTCGCCCAAGTCGCTCGATGAAATAGTAGGGTGAATGTCGCTCCTGTCAAATTTTTAAAGTTTTTGGCGGGAATTATGAATTCTCGCATAGTCAAAGTGACTTTTTATTTGGCGGCAATTTATATTTTTTCACATAGTTGTCAGCACTTTTAGTTTGGTATGATTTTAGTCGGTTTTATTTGTATTTATAATTTAAATTATTTAATTATTTATTTATTATAATTTACAAAAAGATATTTAATGGATATAAATTCATACAAATTTATCATGGATAATAATGGTCAACCATAAAGAAATGTGGAAGGCCATTATTTAATACATCAACAGTAAGTGTATTTTGTTTTATGAAAATAATGCATTTTTAAATGAGTGGTTATCATTTTAAGGGAAATAAACAATTTTTGAATGCCCAAAACACGAAAAGCTCGTGAAAACTATGCACTCACAAGAAAAAATCGTAAATACTTACAAATAATACGAATTTTTAAAGTTCTCTCTGCCTACCCCGTAAGGGACATGGCGTGATGGTATGTATGTATGTATAATACGAATCACTTGTCACAACACGTTTAATACTTTTAAAATTAATAATTAATAAATTATTCTCTCGTTATTATAATGAAAACATCCGATAAACACCAAAACAAATGATACCTACAACCACTATTTTATTATAATTTTTTACCAAAATGACACAACTAAAGTAACACCAACCTTGTAATTTTAAATTTCCCGCGCCCGCGTAATTTTAAGTCACCCCAACATCGCTCAGTGCCGTTCGGATTAAACATCGCCCAAATCTCGCTCTCTTTGCAACTTCAAGTCGCACCGGTAGAGCGATTCACTCAGCGATTCACTCTGACTCTGATTTAGAACGCGACCCTGGAGGAATGAGTAGAATGATTCAAATATTACTAAGTATATAATTGCATGTAACACATATGAGATATGTATATTTTTTATTTTATCTTTTTGTACACAATTTGTACACTGGCGAGTTTATTGCCAAACGGCAATTTCTTCCAAACAACCAGAATAAATTTAGTAAGTACTATATATGAATTGGACGCCCGTGGCTTGAAAGATAAGTGAATCTAACATTAATTTAGATACAACTATTGATAACGATAGTATGTTGTATAGTTGAAGAATAAGTACCAAACAAAAGAAAAAAAAAATAATAAATACCAAACAGAAGAATAAGTAATTATTGAATATTTTAAGATACTTTGATTTCTATACAAAAAATGTATGTCTGGTCTTGATGGTATGTATAAATAATAAGTATCAAACTATTGAGAGGCTCCGTAGATATTGTGTACTCCTCCATACAAATTGAAACCATGTTGTAAAAATTTGAAATGTGATTTTTAAAGAAAATTAAATTATCTGGTCGAGGTGTTCCGGCCTTTTTTTTTGTAAAAAAAAAATGGAAATTGAGGCAGTTAAACACAAATTTATTAAAAAAAATGTTTTCCAACTGTCGATTTGTTCAGGAGAACTTTGTTCTCTTAACATATCGACAATGTATCAAGCCAGAATACGCGAGAATTGTATGGAGAGGTCTACTTTTTTCATGGCTTTTCCAACTTTGAAGTCAAAAAACACCAACTTAGAGGCTTCGCAGCATATATGTTCCATACACGGATTTACTCAGAATTCGGAGTAGAACATTTCGTGTGTCTGTGTGTGTGTGTGTCTGTGTGTGTGTGTCTGTGTGTGTGTGTGTGTGTCTGTGTGTCTGTGTGTCCGTCCCCCCCTTATAACTTTTGATCCGCTCAATTTACAGAGCCTTAAATTTCAGAATATATAAACAGTTACAGGCCTACAAAACTTTTATACTCGGAATTTTGAATTTTTGTTTCAGTCAGGGGTTATCAACTTTTGAATTTTTATTTTATTTTTCCATATATCTCAGAAACCATAAACGCTAGAACGCTGAAAATTGGTACAAACATAGACAAATACAAAATCTCAAATTAGTTTTTTCAAAAAAATTCCAGGGTTTCTCAAACATTTTTTATTAAGAAAAATATTTTTTTTATGATAAATTTATGAGTTTAACTGCCTATATTTCCAAAACTTTTACAATTATCGAAAAAAGCCGAAACACCCCAACTTGATAATTTAATTTTCTATAAAAAATATTAACATTGTAGTAGAAGATCTCAATTTTTTTTTAACAATTTTTTTAAAAATTGAATTTAGTGACGACATCGCTTCATACATTTTGTATGGCAGTCGCCTATACACAATATGTAAGAAGACGTAATAGTTTGTTACTTCATCTCCAAACATACATACATACCATCATGCAATTTGCATATTCTGGGTAGGAAAAAGGATCTTCCTCCATACTATCCTATCTTGACATACATACCTACATATGTTGTATAGAAAACAAAATATCTGAAAATATTCAATAATTTGTATCTATGGGTTTATAGTTTGGTACATATTCTTCAACTATACATACTATCGCTATCGACAGTTGGATCTCATGTGTTACATGCAACTAGTTCTTAGTAAAATGTTTGAACCACCTGCAATTTTTCTTAAAAAATGTTTTGAGATATTATATTTGTCTATATTTATACAAATTTTCAGAATTCTAGCTTTTATGGTTTTTGAAATATATGGAAATTAATCCAACTGTCGATTTGTTCAGGAGAACTTTGTTCTCTTAACATATCGACAATGTATCAAGCCAGAATACGCGAGAATTGTATGGAGAGGTCTACTTTTTTCACGGCTTTTCCAACTTTGAAGTCAAAAAACACCAACTTAGAGGCTTCGCAGCATATATGTTCCATACACGGATTTACTCAGAATTCGGAGTAGAACATTTCGTG
Source organism: Molanna angustata (assembly GCA_963576475.1). Lineage (NCBI taxonomy): Eukaryota > Metazoa > Arthropoda > Insecta > Trichoptera > Molannidae > Molanna > Molanna angustata. Next base: position 14,948,579 of record OY754975.1, read on the forward strand.
TGTCTGTGTGTGTGTGTGTGTGTCTGTGTGTCTGTGTGTGTGTGTGTCCGTCCCCCCCTTATAACTTTTGATCCGCTCAATTTACAGAGCCTAAAATTTCAGAATATAAAAACAGTTACAGGCCTACAAAACTTTTATACTCGGAATTTTGAATTTTTGTTTCAGTCAGGGGTTATCAACTTTTGAATTTTTATTTTATTTTTCCATATATCTCAGAAACCATAAACGCTAGAACGCTGAAAATTGGTACAAACATAGACAAATACAAAATCTCAAATTAGTTTTTTCAAAAAAATTCCAGGGTTTCTCAAACATTTTTTATTAAGAAAAATATTTTTTTTATGATAAATTTATGAGTTTAACTGCCTATATTTCCAAAACTTTTACAATTATTGAAAAAAGCCGAAACACTTCAACTAGATAATTTAATTTTCTATAAAAAATATTAACATTGTAGTAGAAGATCTCAATTTTTTTTTAACAATTTTTTTAAAAATTGAATTTAGTGACGACATCGCTTCATACATTTTGTATGGCAGTCGCCTATACACAATATGTAAGAAGACTTAATAGTTTGATACTTCATCTCCAAACATACATACATACCATCATGCTATTTGCATATTCTGGGTAGGAAAAAGGATCTTCCTCCATACTATCCTATCTTGACATACATACCTACATATGTTGTATAGAAAACAAAATATCTGAAAATATTCAATAATTTGTATCTATGGGTTTATAGTTTGGTACATATTCTTCAACTATTTATACTATCGCTATCGACAGTTGGATCTCATGTGTTACATGCAACTAGTATAAAATAATAATTCAAATGTTGGTAACTCCTGACTGAAACAATAATTCCTAATTCAGAGTATAAAAGTATTTTAGGCCTAATATTTTCTATATATTCTGAAATTTTAGGCTCTGTGCATCGAGCGGATCAAAAGTAATAAGAAGGGGATGGACAAACACACACAAAAAAAATACATATTTTTGCTCTCCGCCTCTATTGGTGGCTGTGCCTTAATAAATAAAAATAAAAAATTCTGCTCTGAATTTTACGCGATACATTCTTTCACAATACAGTAGATTTTTTAAGAGAAATATATTCCCTTGAACAAATCAACATATTATGCTCTAACTTAATTAAATAGTAATGAATGTGTTCTTTTATTTTTAAAGATTAATTCCTCTACCCAAATTCTAGAAAACGATTATGTTTTTGACAGATTTTAGGAGTAGTAAGTTTAAAGGCAAGTTGAAATAAAAAAACAATTTTTGAAAGTTGTAGCGTATATTACAAAAATTAAGGAAATAGTAAATAATTCATAAATGAACAATCTATCAATAATATGAATATGTATAATGTATACATGTAGATACAGTGAAATTAATGACACTTCACATTACTTATGAGTATCTTTATATAATGTATAAAATGAAGCAACACACACATTTTTTGGACTTCTTATTAGTGTATACTTGCCTCTTACAGAAGCTACCAGAACATATGAAATAAAAGCATATTGTATGTATTTACTTTTACTATTTCCTTTTTTTAAAGCAAAAGAAATAGGAAAGTAAACAAAAAAATATGTGAATACTAATCAAAAAAATGCCTCAGTGAAGATGGAATTTTTATTTCATAACTTATGCCAAATGGTTTGAAATGATAGATTAGATAATTCAACGTATACATGTCAGATGGTGTTACATAGTGAAATGATATTGATATATTGGAGCAGCATTCTGGACCCTGAAAGAACATCATAAAAATAATTAATTTATTTGAATATTTTTTTTAATTGCATATAAGCAAACCTTAGATTATTATATAATACGCAAACATTGGATTTTTTTCCCTGTCGGGAGTCAAATGATGTTTTATTGACAATAACATCTCAATAGAGACGCAGTTGGGATATTATAGAAGAACCAGGAACTCAAGGCACCTACAGGGCTTACGACCTGTCATCGGCTGGTTTAGGTGATCTCTTTATGCGCTTGCGCAACGTTAACAAATTATGCCTTCTTTTTGAGTTCCCTTATCAATGTATATTTTGAAAGTTCTATATATTTGAATAATGTGAAAATAAGGAATAAGGAATTATACTATTTTATCTATGAAGTAACGAAGAAACCTTTTTCAACGAAGAAACAACAAAGTGCAAAATTTCCATTTATTTTTTAATTTTAATTAAAATAAATGAAGTCATGAAATTTTCATGAAGTGGCTTTATTTTTCATAACTTGTTACTTTTGTCGACGGATAATTCGTGGTGAAACTCCATTATACCTATTATTTAACATATTTTATTTTAAAAATTGCTTTACAAGTAATTTTTGATGCCCCCAAGATCCCAAAAACAAATTAAACAGACTTTTTATAAGTTTTTTATTGAATAAAAAAGTAATCTTAAAATGATAATAAATAAAATAAATTTTTATAATGTATTTGTTTGACCTATCTTAATTGCCTCAAATGCCCCCCATTTGCCCCCATGGTAGATTCCATCGCCAACTGGAGGGCATTATAATCCCCATTGAGAATATATTATTTAGAGTTTTAGTAAACAAATTAGTAATTAAAATAATAAAAAAAATCAAGTTCAAAAATAGTCGATTACCTTTGGTACTTTATAATATGTAAAGATGTGAAACCAATCCTTTGGTGAAAATGATCCTGGATAGATGTGATAATTTAATGACAAAGGAAAAAAGCGTCCTCGACCAATATGGTCACGAGTATCAACTCGAAGAACGTCAACATTTTGTAAACATTTTCCTGAAAATATTCTGACAATAAAGTCCTTTAATCGCAACATAATACCATGAAAGGATGTATGGCTGATGCTTACAATATGAATTGTCTATGTCTATGAAATTATCGTGCTATACGTCTGATCGACGACCCATCATTGACTGACGGATTGCAAACCGGCTGTAGAATGATCTTCCTAATTCTGTGTTTTCACCTTCTAACAACCCAGGCCCCCTGGGTTATACAATGTCCCCTCCTTATATAACCCAATTCTGTGATATACAATATTTTTTTGAAGAAAAAGTAAAATTTAATAATAATAATAATAAACACTTCCTTGCACCCTGCGCAAGTGGCGAGTTTATTGTCATATGGCAATTTCTTCCAACTAACCAGTATTTCCAGCCCAGAGAAGCAATATTAGCATGAGAAATAAATTTATCCTCTGCTGGGGATCGACCCCAGGTCGTCCGCACAGAAATCAAACGGCTTACCAACTGTGCCACAGTAGTCGGCACAGATGGTAAGCCGTTTAAAATTTAGAGGTTCTTTTGTAATAGCAAGAATAGTAATAAAAAAAGTAAGAAAATCAGTCTTTAGATTTTCATATTCTCTTTCGATTGAAGTAAAAATCTACTTCATGAGCCTTGTAGATTTTTAGTTACTTACAATAAAAATTAAAAAAAGGATTTTATTAAAACTAATTTTACAAGAAAAGTATTTAACGAATTCAAATTTCAAAAAACTCACACAATAGAATAAAGATGTAAAAATATACTTTTCTTTATTTCAAAGACATATCTTTTGAGGGTTCTGGGCAAAAGACTTTCAAAATTGACTATGTAGCCTACAATACTCTTAAAAGCATATTACATTGAAGTTTTACATTTTTATTTCAATAGGGTCCGCAAGATTTTTGCACAGGGTTTGTACTATGAGGCAATCGCTTAGAATAGTGTTTCCATTATTTTCTATTATAATCGTTTTTGGTTATGTACATGATATCTGTTGAGGGTGTGAAAAAGACTTAAAAATGGTGAAATCATTACTTTCCACTATTCTTTCGAAATCAATCATTACTTTCCACTATTCTTTCGAAATCAATCATTACTTTCCACTATTCTTTCGAAATCAATCATTACTTTCCACTATTCTTTCGAAATCAATCATTACTTTCCACTATTCTTTCGAAATCAATCATTACTTTCCACTATTCTTTCGAAATCAATCATTACTTTCCACTATTCTTTCGAAATCAATCATTACTTTCCACTATTCTTTCGAAATCAATCATTACTTTCCACTATTCTTTCGAAATCAATCATTACTTTCCACTATTCTTTCGAAATCAATCATTACTTTCCACTATTCTTTCGAAATCAATCATTACTTTCCACTATTCTTTCGAAATCAATCATTACTTTCCACTATTCTTTCGAAATCAATCATTACTTTCCACTATTCTTTCGAAATCAATCATTACTTTCCACTATTCTTTCGAAATCAATCATTACTTTCCACTATTCTTTCGAAATCAATCATTACTTTCCACTATTCTTTCGAAATCAATCATTACTTTCCACTATTCTTTCGAAATCAATCATTACTTTCCACTATTCTTTCGAAATCAATCATTACTTTCCACTATTCTTTCGAAATCAATCATTACTTTCCACTATTCTTTCGAAATCAATCATTACTTTCCACTATTCTTTCGAAATCAATCATTACTTTCCACTATTCTTTCGAAATCAATCATTACTTTCCACTATTCTTTCGAAATCAATCATTACTTTCCACTATTCTTTCGAAATCAATCATTACTTTCCACTATTCTTTCGAAATCAATCATTACTTTCCACTATTCTTTCGAAATCAATCATTACTTTCCACTATTCTTTCGAAATCAATCATTACTTTCCACTATTCTTTCGAAATCAATCATTACTTTCCACTATTCTTTCGAAATCAATCATTACTTTCCACTATTCTTTCGAAATCAATCATTACTTTCCACTATTCTTTCGAAATCAATCATTACTTTCCACTATTCTTTCGAAATCAATCATTACTTTCCACTATTCTTTCGAAATCAATCATTACTTTCCACTATTCTTTCGAAATCAATCATTACTTTCCACTATTCTTTCGAAATCAATCATTACTTTCCACTATTCTTTCGAAATCAATCATTACTTTCCACTATTCTTTCGAAATCAATCATTACTTTCCACTATTCTTTCGAAGTGGAGAGTTAAAATGACTAGCAATTAAGCTAGCATCATCCAATTTATCCGTATACCCAAAGATTTCAAACATTGGTCTCTATTTGACAACATTAATTTTCTTTAGTTTTTCAATATTTTTCATACCAATTTCAATATCTTCTGATCCATTTCTAAGTACACTGCACAAGGTTGCATTGGGTAATGCTTTGTTAACAAATCTTTCCAAAGCGTTATGACTTAATACGTATCCAGCTCCTCCACTCATGTAACCATTCTTCACATATTTCTTAAAAAGGCATCCAAAATAAAGTGGATCTTGAAAGTTATATGACATCAACATGAAGCGTAGATTTTCTAGTACCACAAAACTGAAAGTTTAAAATTACACTTGAAATAATCAAACTCAAAATCCTAAATTTTTTTTAATGCATTTATTTGTATATCATTAATTTGTTTCAATGCATTTATTTGTAATGAGTAAGTTTTTAAATTGTTGTAAGTTTTATACTAGGTATTTTTAAATTAACAAATTTGATGTTTCTACATAATATTTATCCTTGTACCAGAACAACCTTTTCGACTGATCAGGCCTGATCAAGTTGTAATATTTGATCCAGAATTACACATCATTGTTACCAAATATATACAAATTTGATTAAAGTGCCAAAATGAATTTATTTTGCATTGCGGTCACCCGAAATGAAAATGTGTTTTTGAGATTTATATCTTCATATTTTTTTTTTAAAGAATGAATTTGTCCTAGTAACAAGTACATATTTATTTATTCATCTTTCTGTACATAATATAAACAAATATATTGTACACTGGGGGGCTTATTACCATGAGGCAATTTCTTTCAACCAACCAGAATATGGCCAAAACACAATTACTGCAGAGTATGGCAAGACAAAGAGGAAGAACTAGTCTGTGGTCCACTTCCTCCCTCACTGCTCTACTCTTTCCATAAATAAGAGAAGCTCCTTGGGAAGTTTCTTCTATGATGACCTAATGGACATAGCGTCAGCCGACATTAGAAATATGACATTCATTGGCCACTCAGGCTGGTTCATGGTGGATAAGTGAGGGGGAGGATAGCCCAATTTGTGAAATCACAAAGGACCAATCGGCCTAAGTGTGTTCTCCTTAAGAACTGCCACCCACAAAAAAAGTACATATTATACTTCCTCATGTTAAAAATGATACATCAATTATTTATTTTATTTCTATAGGTATTTCTTCGAGTTGTTTAATTGGAATTTGCAGTCGCCAATGGAGTAAAATTTTGAAGTATGAAAACGACATAAATTACAGGCAACACAGGTCTAGCTTCTTTAATGATCTAATTCATATCAGAATAGTTTAGTTATAATTTAATTACACTTAAAAATCAGTCACTTTATGACACTAAAATATTTGTGTGGGGTTAATATTATCAATTTATAAATTTATAATCTTACGTATCATCATCAGCTTTGAGAAACCAATCAGCATCATTCTGGTGATGTTTGTAGACATACTTAAAAGCTTCCTTAGTCTTAGACCATAGATTTTTATAATCATCTTTAACAGGCAACACAACAGTGGGCAACTCAGATTCTTAGAAATGATTTAAAAAAATATATATCAATTCAACTAAAGAATAAAAAATAAGTATTTTGGTACTTTGCAACTAAAAAAGGTTTTTTTAGTTTCAAATCATCATAGTATTTTAAACACAGAAAAAATGACAGAAATCAGGTTATTTAAAAAAAATTAACTCTCACACTATTGTATGCCTATCCATAAAAATCTAGCATGTTATTTGAAAATGGCATGACTTAAAACATATATGGCATGACTTATATAAATTTTCACCTTTTTTTTGCTTATCATTTTGTTTTCAAAATAAAACAATCACTAATCTATACCTTGGGTGGTAATGAAATCAATAAAATGTTTACATTACCATAACTTGAACTCATGAAGAGAAGAATATTGCAACGTTGGCCCCAAGTGTTTTTAACAGCCATTGCTCTGGTTTTGTGATATTTTTTACTAGTCATTATCCAACAAAGTACCCTTATTTTCTTCTCCAATTTGTTTGCAACATTTTTATTTTCTATTTCATGAAACATATCCTTGGCAGATTGATTTCGGTTCTCAAAAAATCTATGATTGCCCTCGAATGCAGTAATGTTTTTGCGATTATCAAATGGCGATTTTGTTCTGAAAAATCTATTTCATTAAATTTCTTTAATGTACCAAATAATCATTAAGTTCAATAGTAATAAAAGTGCACCGAAAGATCTAAAGTATTAACTATACCAAATAATTGTTTATTATCAAATAAATAAATAAACTATTGTACCTACTTTATAAAGGAATCATTACTTGTATTATTCACATTTTCCACTATAAAATAATATGAAACGCATAATCCTAGAGAAAATCCCCAAATGAATAAGAAAATTGATTGAATGTAGCTATTATTAACTCCTGAAAAATATTTATAAACAAGTTTACTATTTAATCATGAGAATAATTTTAGTTTTTTCTTGCAAGAATATATCTTAAAAAAATAATTTTAATATTCTTTTAACAAGGTTAAGTTTTTATAGACAATTTCATTTTCAAATGTGTAAAGAGAAAAATTCCCACATATATTTGAGAAAATAATTAATTTTTAATTACAAGAGTGATTTTTATAATAACTTCCTAAAAAAATTATTGCTTACCTCCAGTATTGCATCCAATTTTCATGTTTTTGCTTTAGATTACAATAAACATAAATAGTTTGACCAACAGTGTGACCTATTCAATGCTTTTTCAAAATTTGTAAAGGAAGTGTTTTATAACATAATGTGTGATACATTTTTTTAAATAAATGAGCGGTCTATTTTCCATACAGACGCTAACATCATCTCATTAAAAAAGGTAAAATTCAACTATCTGTTGAAAAAAAAGGTAAAGTTGTGAGTGCTTATATGCTTTGATAAACAATATTACGTTTTTGATGTATTTCAAAATATATTGTACAGTTGGACATTCAGTACGTGAAATTAATTAATAATAATAATAAACACTTCCTTGCTCCCTGCACAAGTCACAATTTTATTGTCTTACGGAAATTTCTTCCAACTAACACTGGTTAGTTAAAATTACATGATGTGATTACATGATGTATTCATAATAGTTGATTCTTTTCTCTCTCTCTCTCTCTCTCTCTCCCTCTCTCTCTCTCTCTCTTTCTCTCTCTCTCTCTCTCTCTCTCTCTCTCTCTCTCTCTCTCTCTCTCTCTCTCTCTCTCTCTCTCTCTCTCTCTCTCTATCTCTCTCTATTAGGCTGGGTTGTTTCAACAAAAGAATAGTTAAAATACTTTGATTTCATAAAATTGTTCAAAATTGCTTCGTTTGATGGCATTAAATTTCAATGAAACGACCAAAAGTTTTGAATAATTTTATGAAATCAAAGTATTGTAACTATGCTTTTACCGATGTTGAAACAACCCAGTCTTAGTATTTTTATTTTAGTTTGAATAAAAGAATTGGCATTTTCATTGACGAGCACTAATTGAAAAATTTCTATCAGATTAAATTTTGTTATTTGTAAATAAATTATACACAGCAGTTATTGGCAAATGAATAACAGTTATCTGCTGTGACATGTAGACACATGATACTGCCGAAGGAGATGTGTAACCATTGTTTGTTTTTTTGTAGCCTTTTTGTATAACAGGAACCCATACATGCAACAACATAATTGATTTTACTTGTCCTTTTTGCATATTGCTCGAGAATCACTTATGAAAAGACTTAATATAAAAAGACTTAATATGAATGCATTTATAAATAATAACAAGGCATAAAAAACAAATATTCTTTTATACCAACCCATTTTCAACAATATGTATATTACTTTCTTTTTGTGGAAAATATTGTTTACAAAAACATAATAAATATAAATTCCAAGACAATTTTAAGTGTGATAAGAGAAAAAAACATAAAGGAAAGTATCTTTTTTCTATGCATAAAGGATGAAATTATATATTTGAAAATGGGTAAGCAGGTAGGTACATGTCATAAAATTGATAAAGACCATTGAATTCCAAATTCAAAAATTATTTATATGCAGATATTGGAAATAGTAGGTACCTACTTGATTCTTCTTCGTGGTTACTACCCGTAGGTATTATATACTCTTTTATAAGCACTCCATCTCTCTACATATCTCTGTTGTCTACCAGTCTCTTCATCCTCATCACTGTATTTGAGAGGGAGTTGCTGCATCTTCACTTGTACAGCTCTATTCACAACAATGTTTACCTATACTTTCATAAAATACACGACAAAGATGTATTTGTAAAACTTTAAATTTTACGATGAAGTTCCTTTGCTGTAATTAAATTCATAAAATAGAATTCTAAGATCAGTATTGCTAAAAATATTTTTTGAATAGTTTATTTCTATATCAGGGAAATTGACTTCATATTTAAATTTCTTGAAGATTCTTTGCTATTATTATTTACAAAAAAATCAAATATTCTATAATAAAACCACACTGAAAATTTGTTGAATACAATTTAATATAAAATAATATTTATTTATTTATTTATTTATTTATTACATACACGGCCTCTTGGCCATTATAAAAATATGGTAAAAATAAAACAAAACTCGCATTAAACAAAAGAAAAACAACACAATAATTCATAAAAAACAAAATCCTTCACACAATTCGAAATATTCATAATATTTCCCACTCCGATTCGTCCAAATTTATCTGTCTGAATTTTAGTATATGAGAAATGTCAAAAAGTTGACTGCATTTATACGGAACTCATTATGTCGAACCGCGCGGATGAAATCCTTTCACACAAGCGCCCGTTGGTTAATAGACATTTTCGTACTCTGAAACGAATCAGAATGGGACACAAATGTCCACATACATCGACCTGACACTACAACTTACAGGTACCTACAGAGCTGGCGTCCCACCCACACAGCACTACAGACACCGTGCGAGAAAGAGACACCAACATCCACTACACCGTCGTTACAATATTTGTAAGTTGCCAGGTCGATATCTAATAAAAACATTTTTTCTTTTACAAATTTAAAATGATCATAATATAAATTCACAATTACAACAAATAGTAAACACTAAACAATTCAATTAGAAATTTATACAAAAATAAAAAGTAAAAAACAAAATATAATATACACCAATTTATAAACAAAATTAATTGCAATAAATAATTAAATTATATATATATAGACACATAAAAATAGTAGTACTAAAAAATTGCACTAAAATAAACTTGGCAAATTAAATAAGTACAGAATAAAAAAACACATTCAACTCCATTTATGTTCAACTCCGAAAGGATGCAAACGATAAATAAGATAATCCATTATGTACATCTGATCTGGTTCTATATAATGAAATGATATAGCATTGTCAGAACAGCAATTGGGACCCTGTAAAAAATTAATTTCATATTATTAAGGGAATGCAAGCATGTTTTGAAGAAAAGGTGATTGCTATATAAAAACGCTAAACTTATTTAGGTTGAAATCTTTTCTACAATGTTTATTTTCATGTCTTGTTCTTAATAATTAAAACCCCAGTAAAATTTCCTAAGCTTTATACAACTATGTTCCTTCTTAAAAAGGGTTAATAGTCTTGTCAAAAAGCTGGAATATTGTTTATGAAGCAAACTTCATATATTATGCAAGTTCATGAGATATTTAGAATTATTTTTTTAATACAAAGAAAAGATCAGATCCGTGGACATATTCTGTATGTCCAGGACTCTTTTCAGGAGCCACGTTAGACAGGAATAATGATTTTTTTTTTGTTACCAGTAGTGAGTACAATGCACCATGAAATCAAAGGTGGGCTGATTAAGTTACAATTACTTATGTTGCTATTCTTATTTATTATATTTGTTTAAAAAAATATTATTGTACGTTGCCCATTTTTTCAAATAAAATAAAAATCTAAAAAAAAATATAAATTAGTAATTAGTAAAATTGTATTTTACTTCTTCTGCTTTGTAGTAAGTATAGTCCCAAAACCAAAAGTCTTTATCCATTGTTCCTGGATAAAGGTGATATCCTGGAGCTAATGGTAAAAATCTAGCACGACCAAAGCGATCTCTTGAATCAGGGATTTTAACACCAACATTTTCTAAACATCTACCTGTGAACATAAAAGAGAAAAAAGTAAGAGGCTTAAATAGCAAAAAGCAACCCCACCATGGGTAATAAATATGAAAATTAGCACACAATAAAATATACATAGGTAAAGTAAAATTAACATAGTACAAGTTTAGATACTGATTTTTATATATTTTGTCTATGCATTATTGTCTATGCTTGCGAATGCATATTTCTTCGAAATATGGATTGTGACTAGAACAATGCAGATTGGATGTGTTCAAAAGAAAATTATTGTATCGAATCTACGGGCCCATAAATGAAGGGGATGGGTTGCGAATCAGATTTAATGATGAACTATACCACATATATGATGACTTAAAAGTCACAAGTTTTATCAGAATATATCAACTTCATTAGTTGGGGTACATAGAAAAAGAACTAACAGTCCACGCTGAAGAAACTCTTTGAACTCCATTAAAGTGGCTTCCCGTGCTTGCACATATACCTCCCCCAGACACAAGAAGAAGATTCTCCCTGTTCAATCTGTGGAAGAGAATTAGTGACAATAGCACTTTACCAATCCAAAATGATGTCCCGTCTGAGGGTCAGCAAAGACTTTCTTCGAGGAATCCAGCAGCAAAACTCGGGCGTGACCTCGTTGGAGAGGGTTTCAGCCTGAATGAGACTTGGATCAATGACTGGGAAAACTCCAACCTGGATGTTAATGGGTACTCCAACGTCGATAGCTCTAGGTTTCGATCTGCCAAGAAGGCTGTGGACCTCGCTAAATACAATCTGCACTGGACATGGACGCTGTAACTACCTCATGGCAAAGTGGGGCATTGTTCCATCCGCTCAATGCTATTGCGGCTATCCCTTTCAAACAATGCAACATATATTGGAGGAAAGCAGCGTCCGTTCATATGAGTGCCCAAAGACGGATATTTGCGAGCTGACGCCTGCATTTGTGGACTGGCTCGGAGCCCTCAACCTGAGTGTGTGATCGTATTTTGTTTATGTTTAACTGTGTGTTTGTTGGTATAATTTAGATGTATTCACTATGTCATACGATAAATAAATAAGTTAATCAAGTTTCAGCGCCCTTGAGGTGAGATATTCACAAGAAACGCGCTATATAAATCATCCAAAGAATGATGGACACAAATGTATGGAACCTGGCACCTTTCAAAATGAATGATACATCGATGGAAAGGTCTTTTTGTGTAAAATAAAAATAACCATGGCTACACCTGATTCACTGTCCGAACAAAGTAAGCCTGCCTTGAAAGTAATTTTTTGTAAAATCCAGTATCTTCTAAAGAGTGTATTTCAAAACGGACAACTTATAGGAGTTTGCATCATAGTATTATTTTATGCACTTGAAAAGTGGTATCCAACAATGTGTGACCCATCTTGTTTGGACATGGGTACCAAAAAACACAATCATCCTCTGACAAAAACCTTTTTGTTATAATAAATGTTGAATAATAAATATTTTGAAACCAAATATAATGTATTGAACAACATAAAAATATATCATAATTTACGCAGGAATATGACAGAAATTTCAAACGCATTATGTCAGGCACCGAGTATTTTATTCAGCTCAAATTCCAGTGATTTATTTCTTTTGAATATTGTTTAAGTAATAATTAATGTAATAATTACCAATTTCTACATCCTCATTATCATCTTCCTCTTGTTTACAAAGTTCTGGAGATGGAAAAGCTACAGTTACTAATTTATCTAATGCAGATCTGCTAAGTACATATCCTGCACCCCCACTCATGTAACCTTGTTTTACAAATGGCTTAAAACGACAACCAAAGTAAAGGGGGTCTTGTGGATCATATGCTGATAACATGAGACGAGCATTTTCTACAATGACATACCTAAAAATTGTCATTTTTTTTAAATCAAAACATTCATTGAAATGACTAAAATTCATTGTAACAAAAATAAAGAAACAAGATTTCAACACTTAATTACTAAAGTTAATTGTAAAATGGCAAGAGAAATGGGAAACAAAATATTGATATTGAAAAAATTCCAGCCGGTGTTACCAATGTGAAGATGACTATTTTTAGTATTTCATGTTTTATTATTTTGTATTTAAATTTCAAAAATGAAAAAGATAGCAAAGTTTGTATATATCATACTTCACATCACAACTTATCATTTTATTTTTTCTGTAGATACCTTACGATATTATTTTCAAAATTGTATTTAGTAACATAATATAATATTATTTCTTCTTAGCATGTCTAAGTTAGGATATTCATATTACTACGAAAAATATCATTCTTACTTACGTATCATCATCAGCTTTGAAAAACCACTCAGCGTCATTTCTATGATTATCATAAATATATGTAAGTGCAGCTCTAGTTTTATACCACAAATGATCTCTTCCTTCTGATACATTAAGACCAACTGTTGGAATTTCGTCATCTAGATAAAACATATATAAACATGTAAACAAATATCTATTCTTATGAAGAAAGAACCGACCGAAAGATTCGCATGATTATGCGAATGATAAATTTAAGTATAACAATATAGTGCATGAATGAAAATAAGATTATGGATATCTATTTTGTCTTTTTTACTAATTTTTAATTATGTATTTAAAATTTTATCAGCCATTTTAAAACTTTCTGCCTCGCTTCATTGTTCCTAGTAAATCTCGAAAACCCTCTTAAGAGGAGATATTAAGAAATTCAAATCAATAAAAATAGACAATCAATTGTTACTCTAATTTGTAGAGATAGATAGTGATGGCTAGATAAAAAGTGTGACTACACACACCGTTTGAATACTGCCAAGCTAAGAGCATCTCTGTTAATATTGGACTAATAGTTCCAGTGTTAAACTACAACATCTAAAATTATGTTACAACTATAGCCAAAATAGAAAAAACTCTTTTTGCTAAGAAAAAATATTACTGAAGGATTTTTTTTTATAAAGATTGAAGGTTTCAGCCATCACACAAATATGAATTGATAACACAACCTTGTTCAGAACTCATAAAAAGCAGAACATTACAGCGAGTTCCCCATGTTTTCTTTACGTGAATTGCTTTTGCTTCATGATTCAAAGGATTTGTCACTACCCAACAAAGAATCCTCACTTCTCTTGCAAGTTGAATGGCCGTGCTCTGGTCTTCAAAAGTCAAAAAGGTCTTTCGATCACTTAATCTGCTAAAACGTGGTATATGTTGGATCATGCTCTCTAAATCACTTGGAAAATGAAGGTGATCATGATGATCACTGTGACTGTAAAAAAATATTTCAAAATATCATCATGTAAAATTATTTATACAACAAAAAAGTTATATTCACAAATACATTTGTTTTCATCAATTTATAATAAAAAATAAACTTTAATCCAATTTACCCAAGCCATCCATTGCTTTCTAGAGAAACATTTAATACTGAAAAGTAATAAATTAAAGAAATACTAATAATTGACACGATAACTAATAAAGTTAAATTTTTATTTCTCATTCTGGTTAACATTTTGTATTAGTGTTTACTTTTTTTACAAAGAATAATTTGAAAGCGTTAAGTATTACACAAGATCAAATCAATTATAAAATTAAATAAAATATACACAATAAAAAGTGTTAAATATAGTGACCATAATTTTAATATAAAATGGTAAAACTATTATTCAACATAAAATTTGTATTATTTGGATGAAAAATAAAAGACTGCTACATATTAATAAAAACTTTAAACTTCAATACCTTGGTAATGTGATGAAACACCCATAAATCTACCATATCCTCCATTTCATAATGAAAGACAAGAATGTTGGTAGAAAACATCGAGGAATCTGAAAAACATTCAGTCAGACTATTGTTAAAATCTTGCAAGTTGCAGAAGAAAAAGTATGAATTACCAATATGAAAGTAAACATTCATTTTTGGAAACGTAAATATAAAGTTTCATCTAACTTACGATATTTCTTTCAATCATACATTCTCGTCTAATATCCTCATTTCTCATTGTATTAGGGCATAAATGCCCTAAGGTGGTTTGGCTACATAGAAAGAATGAGTGATGACTGTCTGATAAAGAAAGTATATAAAGCTGATAAAAGAGGAACAAAAAGTAGAGGTCAGCTAAGGAAAAGTTGGCATGATCACATAATAGGAATATTGAAAGATGGAGACGTTAGAAGTAAGAATAACAGAAGAGCGTGTATGAGACGATGCATGAACGTGAACGAAGCGAGAAATGTATGTCAAGAGAGAGGAGTTTGGCGTTTGGTTCTCTCTTCCTACCCCAAATACAGAAAGGGCGTGATGGTATGGTATGGTACTCACTCTATGACACTCCAATTATAAAGGTAACGGGAAGCTGATGCTCTGGCAAATAGGGGAGCGGACACAGCTACCTATGGGCCGGAGCCTCACTGTCTCCTAGCTAATAGTATTGTTAAATCAACACTTTACCAAAAAATGCTTGACAATGCCACTGAACTCTGGTTATCTACTCCAGGACATAGACATTCAAAAGCACTTATTTCAGGATTCTCTTCAACACACTCTAAGCGGATCCTAATAATGAGCAGGAACAACCTTAGGATTCTTACTAGAATCTTAACAGGTCACTGTAGACTCAATAAACATCTATGCACGATGAATTTATTGGAAATGCACCTATGCAGGTTCTGCATGGATGAACATGAAACACCGATGCATCTACTTACAGAATGTGGCCCACTAATTCAAACAAGAGTAAAGAAAATAGGTTTGCATATTGCTGATCAAAAGCAAATCAGAGACACCGATCCACAAAAGGATTTTACAGTTCTTCCAGGAGATAGGACTATGGTATTTCTAGTTTAGGTTTGTGAAACTTGGATTTTTAGAAAGTATGGCATTTAGTCATGAGATGTATGTTGAATTTACATGGATATAGCACCTGTTAGTTGCCCGAGAAGTTATATAAAATTTGCCTCTCTCGTATTCAAAGTACAAAGAAAGTATTTATAAAACTAAGAGGGGTAAAGAAATGGGTTGTCTGTAGTTGACACAAACTATCAAAAGGAGATCTAAATATTTGTGTGTCTTTTATATTTTTAACAGACTTCCAAAAACAGAGGAGGTTATCAATTCGACATGTATTTTTTTTATTTCCAGCGATTACATTTTACCATATTGTCCAATTTCAATGATCTTTTTTCATTAGAAAGAAAGTATCTCCCGATTGGTCCCATTTCAATGTGGTCTTTAGATTACGATTGTATGGGCTGATGATAACACTATTATATGGATTTCGATTTTTGTGTTGGAAAGGAGTTATTTTGACTTCTTCTTCTTCTTTGACCTCATGACTGAGGGTGACGACACTGCACTCAATCGTTTTTTTTAAATATTTCTTTTTAAAAAACCGACTCCAAAAACAGCTACAGTGAAAACATAAATACGGAAAAAATAAAAATGCACTTAAAAATGTATAAAATATTTGCCTAATTTAACTAAAAACCACTTTAATTTTAAATCTAACACAAAACATATGGCTAAAAAAACAGATAGGTTGCAAAATATTTATTTGCATCAAGTCACTTTTTGAAGCCGGCGCCAATTACAAACATACATACTTACATACAATCCGACAAGTGAGTTCCATAAAATGATTGTTCCATAAATTGTTGAAGTTGTAGCGACTTCAAAAAATGATTTGATGTAAATAAATATTTTGCAACTTGTGTTTTTTGTCTTCTAGTTTTATTGCCAACATTATTCTTTCCATTTTTCTTTGTGCTACACGCAGCTTGTTGGCAGACAATTTGGTTAAGGTCATTGTTTCTATGCCATAAGTAAATACTGGCAAAATGCACTGCTCAAACACCCTTGACTTCAGGGAATTCGGTATGGGGCTACGAAAGGTGTTGTCGAGTTTCCCAAAGGCTGCCCATGCGAGACTTATTTTTTTAACAAAGAAAGACAGGAAGAGGAATGACCGGATACGCAGTCAAACCAAACTGTCTGATGTGGTTGAGAGAATAGCCATGCAGAAGTGGAGATGGGCAGGACACATATCAAGAATGATCGACAATAGATGGACGAAAAGACTGGTGAAGTGGAGACCGAGAGGCGACAAGGGACCACAAGGGCGACCACCTAACACGTGACTTGGAGGCCTATGTCCTGCAGTGGTCAAATACAGGCTGATGATGATGAGTTTTTTAGTCATATGTGTGTGAGATGTAAAATTAACGTGCTTTTTATAATTTAGACATTTATTTCACAAAAAAAATATATATAAAACAAACTTTGTAACACTTCTACTTTACAACTTGCGAATAAGTTATAGCGCTTTCGAGCTTGTGCTTCTAAAATTATTAACCCCGCCCCCTTGAAAGCGCTAGGTATAACTTATTTGCAAGTTGTAAAGTAGAAGTATTACAAAGTTTGTTATATTTTATTTTTTTAAAAATGAACTTCTACAGAGTTGCTCACGCCATGTTTGAAGAATTTATTTCATACTTTCGTGGTTCAGAACAAGTTCCAGTGGCAGAACATTCCACGCATCCACGACTCAGTTGGTCAAGCAATGCCTCCAGGGACTCTACTTGAAATTGTATTTGTTAATCTTCGAACCATGACCTCTTAAATTAGTATTTTGGCTGAGGCAGAACACCAGCTTCAGTTCAGGGCAATTATAGTGTTCTTTTACTATTTTAAAGTCCATATTTTTGTTACATAAAAATACCAAGTTTGTATTTCAGGTATTTAAAGCACATGTGTATAATGGTTACCACATTTAAATAAATAAGAAGGTACTATGTCTGTTTCAATTATGTTTGTCTAGAACCAGATATAAATTTAATCAAATAGGTACATTTATTGTAAACCATTTAGCAAAGAAACGATAATTTTAGATATTATTTAGGACATATTTTAATCCATTTATTCTTATTTACCCTTCTTTAACACCAATTTCAATCAAACCTCTTCCTTATACTTTGAAGTTTAAAAGTTGCTGGCCTTCAACTATTCATCTTCATTATTATATTTGATCAGGAAGATATCTCTTCAACTGGTTAAATCCATAAAAATAGTATAGCTGACTGCAGTAATATAATTATTTGAAAATCTAAGTTGTATTAATCAATAAGAATATTAATTTTGATTAATAATAATAATCTAATTTTATAGTGCCATTATTAATTTTTATAGTGCCATTTTATCGTAAAACACTATTTCAAGGGCACTTTTGCTTATTTGTTGGCTCTGCGAAACAAAGAAGTCTTAAAGGCTGAAGGACCCAACATTTTGCTCTCTCAGAAGGCAATTAATTCCATTTAATAGGCCCGTTTACACTGAAACCTCGATCAAAGTAAGCTGCTTTATCGGCTCTATCCAGAATCAGTATTCTGTGATTCTGACGATCTCAATGTAAAACATTTCTCTGATGGTACATTTCTTTGATAAAGTTCTTGAATGTAATGCGGATCTAAGTCATGCATAGCTTTGAAAACCATCAAACACACTTTGTAGAGACCTCAACCAGTGAAGCTCATTTATGAGAGGCGTTATATGGCATAGGATTCTAGATATTTTCAAAAATGTAATTAAAATGATAAAATAAAGTCCTACTGTTTTAATTGATGAAGTTAATAATTAATTTACTATTCTAACTATGTTCATGTAGGTACTTATATGCTCAACATGGTTGACAAACAAAACTAAACAAATTATATTAAAAAATCCACCTGTTTAAATAAATTGCTATTTATACCACAGCACTAAATCCGACACTCAAAATGAATCAAATATGTATCATACACACATAGGTATGTCATTAAACATGCAGTCAGTAACAAGTAGCCACATTTTACAGACCTTCGATGATTTCGATGTTGATGATATGGAGCCGACAAAAGATGTCACATAACACCTCTTCTTAACGAACTGCACTGGTTGAAATGTCCAGAACGAGTGGACTATAAGGTATGCCTGATGGTGTTTAAAGCTCTGAATGACTTGGCTCCACACTACATTCAGGAACTGTGCCAAAGAAATGTTCCATCAGGGAGGCAGCTTACGCTGAGATCGTCTGAATCACAGAGTACCAACTCTTTAAAAGAATTGGACAGTCAATAAGGCGGCTTACTATGATCGCGGATTTAGTGTGAATGGGCCTTTAAAATGGAATAAATTGCCTCTTGACATACGTGGAGCTCAGAGCATTGGACACCTTCGGTAAACTTCTTAAGACAGCCTTGTTTCGTAGAACCAACAAAAAAGCTACAGCGCCATTGGAGTGATCTTGTATCACTAAACGGCGCTTTATAAATTTTAATTATTGTTATTATTGATACCGCACAAATTCAGCACAAAAACATGAAGCAAACAATATATGTGACATCATTGAGAAATGAACTCTGTTTGAAGAACTGCAATTTAATTATTGTTATTATTGATACCTCACAAATTCAGCACAAAAACATGAAGCAAACAATATATGTGACATCATTGAGAAATGAACTCTGTTTGAAGAACTGCAATTTAATTATTGTTATTATTGATACCTCACAAATTCAGCACAAAAACATGAAGCAAACAATATATGTGACATCATTGAGAAATGAACTCTGTTTGAAGAACTGCAATTTAATTATTGTTATTATTGATACCTCACAAATTCAGCACAAAAACATAAAGCAAACAATATATGTGACATCATTGAGAAATGAACTCTGTTTGGAGAACTGCAATTTAAGAGTCGGACAAACATATGGAGCAACAATAATAATAATTAATCTATAAATATAAAAGTGGATGTTGGTATATTTGTTTATATGTATGTATGTCGCCTATGAACTCCTACACCGACCATCCGATTGCGATGAAGCTTTGGGGATTTGTTCAGCGCACACCGGAGAAGGTTATTGCATTATAATTTATTTATTCAATATCTCACACAACAATTTATAAAAAATGATCTATTTGGAATTGCAATGAAACTTTAGGGATTTTTTCAGCACATACACGAGAAGTTTTTTAAATTTTAATATAATTATTAATTTATGAAATCGATCAACTTGGAATACATTCAACAATTCGGTGGTATAAATGTATAATATATAAATGGATGCTGGTATATATGTATGTGGCCTGAAGGGACTTAAAAAATGAAATTATAATTAGATTCTAGATATCAATCTTAAAAAAATAAATAAATTATATACTAGATCCATTCTTAATTTATTTTAAAAAATAAACCTAAATACTACTCTATCTCAAATGACACAAGAAGCAAAACGTCGGGTAACTACTCGGTGCTAAAAATGAATTCTAAATTTGGGTAAAGATTTTTTGTATATACTGCACCTCGAATTTTTGATAAACTGCCACCGGGTCTCAAAGGGTTAAAACAAATCAAAGGCCGTGGTATAAAGTGGTTACTTGATGTGGGTAGAACACAAAATGAAATCAATATCACAACAATAATATCTTGATTAATATTATTTTAGTTTCTGTTCCAAAGATATGTTATCATCACGCCGGTGGCACTCTATTGGTAGCACTGGTTTTACTTTACGCTCACATCTCCAAAGGTGGCGCTATTTTTTTTCTTTTTTATGTTGGTATTTTTGAAAATGCAATGTAAAATTTTCAGACCTTCAGCATACTTCAGTTGTGTTTTGTTGTTTGTTGTGACGCGAAACATTTTGATCCTTTAAAATCTTGAAGTAAAACAAATAATAAATGTAACACGTGTGATTTTGTAAAATTATTGTTGTTTTCGGTGTTAATCTACATACATACCATTACGCCATGTGATGGTAATGGTGTTAATCTATTGCCAACTTTTTGTATTTTTCGATTTTCTTCGCAAGATGGCTGACAAGTTTTGTTGTGTTTTGAATAAATTGTCAAGTGAAATAACATAAAATCTTTCATATGTGTTTTTTTTAATAAATAATGATTGAAAAATGGTATTTTTTTATTTAAGTTATCCTTGAATCCATTCCTCAAAGCTGGAAACATTTTAAAATGGAAATTTAAATTTGCCGTGGACCGGTCGCGTATTCATTGCCCCTATAGCGGAGATGTGCGAAACCTTATGGATTATCCGGTTACAGCTTCTATGTATTGAGTGACACATCTGAAGTATACTGAAAGTTTACTTCTATATTATCTGTGGTTATCATCTAGAAAATTGATATATAAATTGTTTTTTTTTAAGTGTTATGTATTTGTGATAGAAATGTAATAAATTGCAGGTAGCTGTTTCAGAACAGATTAATTCTAGTGAAGCAGCTATCTTATACTTGTATATTGTATATTTTATGATTCAATAAATAAATAATACATATCAACCATTTTTATATGTATAGAGGTAAATAATTATACAGAGGCATGACAATGTCTGCCGAGTTTCGCTAGTTGAGTATAAAGCTTGATTGATGCATTTTATTTTGATCTTTATTTTTATTTTGAGCTGATTCATAAATTTATAATTTATGAATCAGCTGTAAAAATACTAAATATGACTATTGAATACATCCAATCATAGTAAGAAAATGACATTATTTTGGAAATAGTTGAATTTGAATAGAAGATGATTGAATTTAAATAAAAAAAAACATTAATATCACATATTTTTATTTATAAAAATTCTTTAAAAAAAAATACAAAGATGAAAAGGTAAAGTAGGCGTATAGTATAATATAATACACAAAATAAGATAAAAAGCTTTTGACACATCACACGTAATTAACTAGAAAGTAGGTTCAGATTCATAAAAAAAAAAGACTACCATTGTCCAAGCATGATTTTGTAAACAGCGAGAATTCCGTCAAATTTACGCAGAGTTAGGTAAAGAAATCGCACTTTGTACAATGACAGTCTCAAGTGCTAGTTTAAAAGATAAACATGATTGCACGTTAATAATATAGGTAATAAAAGTTTGTAAATAAATTATAATTCATCATTTCTATACACACATAATTTTAAAATATTATATGTGTACAAAAAAATATCTTGAACATAATTATATTAAAAATAAAATGGCACACAAAATTACTTATAAATTAAAATCATGTATACTCTTACAAATAAAATAATATTGGTAACATCACATTAGGTAATTATAATATATATTGTTGGTGGAAAGTATTGTTGCAATAAAACCAAACTTAATATTTATGTACATTTAAAAAAAAAAAACATACAAAGACTGTAGTAAATTCATGCACTATTGCTCTGAAATATAATGCAATGTTTGGTTAACTTTTTTCAAAAAAGTTATGTTTATATTATGATTGATATGTATTTTGTCATTGTGATATTGCCCCAATATTCATAACTTCAACACCATATTATATACATACATCATCTGGCCATATATATGTCTTATAGGATAGGCAGAGAGAATTAGGATCAGACATTCATGCATTATCTCATACATGATCAATAGTTATCAAGGCTTCTTATATTAACTTCTTTCCATACATCATTGCCTGCCTTTCACACTATTATTTGACTTTCACCCATATTATATATTTTCTTCATAGTTTGTTTATTTTGGGGACAATTTCCTCTTTTTATTAATTGCCTTCTTTTGATACAAAAATTTTCTTATTGATTTATTAATTTGTCTAAGATTCACTTGCATACATATAAGTCTGCACAATACACACTGCATTATATTCGAGCTAATATGGTATCTATCTCTTTTATGGCAACAAAAAAAGCAACACTAGCAAGTTTCATAAAAGCAAAGCATTGTGCAAATGTTACTATTTTTTTTAAAAAGTAAAACCCCTTTAATATAGATAATTAGATAAAATAAAAATTACATCATTTAAATAATCAGCAGATATTTTGTGGTACATAGTTAATATTATCCATTTTGAATACATAATTATCTATTTACCACAAAAAGTGGTAAATAGGAAATTTTATAATCAAAAATGGTTACAATAAATATTATTTGAATAATTACTAACAAAACAGCAACTTTTTTATTCAAAATGAGATATGTTGTCTTCTGTCAAAATCTAAATAAAATGCAGGATATTTTTTGCCACACCTCTGCTTTTTACTGGCCTTTTTTGTAAAATAATTAAATATTGTATTTATGATAAGATTTCTTTGTGGAAGAATCTGATCTAATCTAAAACTATTGATAGTACAATATTACAAATAACATCTAATGGCGTCCATCTGATTTTATTATGCACCTAAATGATAAATATATTAGAACGAATACTTCAAATAATTTGATTAAAAGATTTGTCGGCATTAATCAGTTATAATTTTTATACAAAAAATATAGGTACTTACAATAAAAAATTATGTGTTAACAATATTAAATATTTTTTGGTATACATTTTGACTAATTTTTATACATAAACTGAAATTGATCAAGTTTATTCTTACATTCATTTTAAACTTCGCTATTATTAAATTGAATAAAAGACATTTCATATAATAAAAAAATATTAATAATGAGTATATGTATGATTTATTGTATATTAATCTGCATGTTTCAATGAGATTCAGATATTCCTAATCAAAGCAAATTTTAGTACATTTTTTTCAATTGTAATGAAAAAAACATTAAATCACACTGTCTTATACTAAATCGTAAAACAAGAATTACCAACTAACCAAAATAATGACGGAAATTGCTGTTCTTAATCCTATTTCAATAAATATGTCAAAATAAATCTCTCTAGCCATTTCTACTTTCAGTAGGTAAACAGATCTTGTAACAACTAGGTTCTAGGAAAGACTTTAAACTCTGTCAGTCAATAACTATATGTATGTTAATAGCAAAAGATGATGTATTATACTTTAATACATAATATGTCCTATTCGGATTCGTTTCAGAGTACGAAAACGTCTGCAACCAACGGGCGACCATGGATAAAAGTATTTTATCCGCGCGGTGTGACGTAATGAGTCCCGTATAAATGCAGTCAACTTTTTGACATTTCTCATATACTAAAATTCAGAGGGATAAATTTAGATGAATCAGAATAGGACATAATACCTATATAGCAAAGATAATTTTTGGAGTAATGCATTTTATGTAATCCTGAGATATTATTATAAATTAAAGGTAGACACATCATTCAATACAGATTTTGACTTATGAATTGAATGTAAAATAAATGTTATTGTAAAATATATTTATATTCTATTTCGAGTATCAGATAAAATGTGATAAAAAATACATATTCAAGATCATATTATATAACTAATAAATAACACATACAAACTAAATGAAATCAGAGTTATATAGACTTGTATACTTAATAAAAATATAATTTCACTTATTCGGAAATTGAAAAACAGGAAAGTAAATTTGAAATAATATAAAAAATGTACAAAAGTATTGTAATAACATTGTAAATAATATTTATAAAAATGACTATAAAATGCTACTCCTAACCCATTATTAGAGCATTTTATAATTTAAGCACAATTATTGCTATCTGCAGTGTTATTGGCAAGAATCATTAAAGCTTCTAAAAAGTTTTTTGACAACTATTTATTTTATAAAGTCACATACTGAAAAATCCAAAAAAGACAGATTTAAAAAATGTTTTAATTTTTTAAGAACTTTCATTTTTATTGATATAAAACAATTTCAATGTCTGCATGATATTAAATGATGGACTTTAATAAAATTTAATGTGATTATAAATTCAAATAAAACACCAATGCCGTATGTTCAATCTAAACTCAAATCATCTTGAATAACATTGTAAAGACACAAAATTGAAAACATTATTTTCCAAAAAAAAGAATCTTTAAAAAATAATAAAATAAAATAAAACTAAGGTATTCGGTAATTAATTTTCTTCAAACCAAAGGCCTTTCAATATATACATATAATAAACACAGTGGCATACGAACCATACAAGCCTAAATGCCCATCAGAGCATCTTCAAAGAATTTATTCTGGATTTGCGATCCTGCCGGGCATATTGGCATGCAACTAATATGGAATGGGAAAATAAACAAACCTTATTTCTGTATAAACTACTTATACAGATATTCTACTATATTACACATAAAGAGTGATCTCGCTACAGTACTAGCCGCTTGCGCATATTTCAAATAGCAAAAACGATATCAATTTTATCTTATTTATATAAATAAAAAAATATGCTGTATCAGTAGCAATGCCTAGAATGGTAACTTTTGTTAATATTATATTTTGTCTTTTTAAAATTACAAATAATAATACATAATCATTTATCTCTGCATATTTCATACATACTAAATTATTCAAATAAATATTATTACTAACCACTATTAAAATTATCTTTCATTTTTGACATTTTGTGACACAGTCAACACTTGACTCGATGTTTCACTCTCGACGACTTGCTTCTTTTCATTTTCTTCGCCGATCACCATTGAACTGACGGTTGTTTTCTTATTTTCTTCGTAATTTGATGGTAATTCCATTTTGTAGTTGATTCCGAAAGGTTTCAGATGGTAAATGAGATAATCCAAGACATACATTTGATTGGGACTCACGTAATGGAATGAGACGGCGTTATCTGAACAGCAATCCAAACCCTAGATAAGAATATTCATATTTATATTCTCATATAGTGAGGAACACTGTGAAAGTGATATTAGAGATTTTTTTCACAGTAAAAGATTGGACTTATATAGTGAGGAACACGGTAAAAGTGATATTAGAGATTTTTTTTTACAGTAAAAGATTGGACATAATTTATTTTGTGAACTCAAAAACATAAATAACAATTTCAAAAAATCTAAATAATAAAAATATGTTATAAAATAAAAACACCAGCAATTAAGGCCATTTTTCCTATAAAGTGATTTGAATTTTTATACTGATTGCAATCAATATATTATGTATGTATAAAACAATCAGAATAAAAGATGGGTAGTGTAGAATTTAAATTGGTGGTGGCAGAGTGGTTAGCGCACTGGGTTAGTAATCCAGTGGTCGTGAGTTCGAATCCTGCCACGACCGATTTCATTCACCTAATCACAAAGCATATGCTTAATTTGGGGAAAGTATGAGGATGTATATGTACTTGTTACAAGGACATATTCAATAACAATAATAAAAACAAACACTTCCTTGCACCCTGCGCAAGTTGCAAGTTTATTGCCATAGGGCAATTTATTCCAACTAACCAGTGTTTCCAACCCAGAGAAGCAATATTAGCGTGATTCTCCTCTGCTCTGGGATCGAATCCGGGATGCCCGCACAGTATCAAATGAATTACCAACTGTGCCACTGCGGTTGGCTTATTCATTTAAAAAAAAAAGCGAGGCTTGCAATAGCTAATAGATTTTACTATAGGCTACTCAAACACCTCAAGTCAAGGCTAATCTCGGGAAATACTGAGGTCATCATACACAAAACTCTTCTCTAACCAGTCCAAACCAGTACGAAGCGAAATGTTGGGCACTGACTAAACAAAATGAAAATTTGTTATTGGTTTTTGAAAGGAAGATATTAAGGAAAATATTTGGAGAATACGGTATAATCATGAGTTAGAGGCAAAGTATGATGAATCTAATGTGATCAATAATTCAGCTCATAAATTGGCTGGTACATGTTTGCTGGATGGATAACCGTACTCCATAAAAGTTATTAGACACCTGTTCGGTAGGATGAAGAAGTAGAGGCAGACCTAGGTTGAGATAGCAGGACCTGATAAATTAGAGAAGACTGGCGGTCGATAGAATGGGATAGAGATGATTTCTGAAGGAGGCCAGGATCCAAAGCGGACTATGGCACAAGTGATGAGGATGATAAATAATCAAAAAATATGTAAGTAGTTTTAAATTCCAGTCAAGAATTTGTGAAAGTAATTCGTGAAAAAAATGGTATCCAATATGAATAACTAAATTACTGATAAAAAAAACTGCTCTGTCCATACACATATTCTTACATTACACAAATAAATTGATAGTGGAGAATTTAGATGTCACACTTTATGTATTTTTTAGACATCCACTTATAATTTGAAATTCACTTATAGAAAAATATTCATACCTATATTCTCAGTTTTTCAATGTTTGATTATAATACAATAAACTTTTTGATACAATTTTGTAAGGAAATAATTTCACATATGTTACGCATGCACATACATAAATAAATTTAATACATACCTCTTCAGCTTTATAATATATGTATTTCCAGTACCAATTGCTTTTGTCCACACTGCCTGGAATAAGATGATGCTCGGGCACAAACGGAAAGAATCTTCCTCGACCCAGAGGATCCCTGGAATCGCCAGCTTTTACGCCAACATTTGCTAAACATTTACCTGAAATAATATTTTTTTGTTATTATTGATAGTTTAGAAGTTGGAGGCACATTTGAAATGATTTTATTAATTTACAACGCACTTTGTTTAAATCACAAATTATATCTTATGATTAAACTTTATAGTTAGATTTAATTTTTTGATTGTAAGTTATTGATGGAATTCCATTAAAATTTCTTAAAATTTTTAATAAACATTAAAAATAAAAAACGTTTATAACTTAATTCCACTGTTTATTTAGACTACAACCGGTTTCGTGCTAAGCACATTTAATAACTTGAAAATGTGCTTAGCATGAAACCGGTTGTAGGTTGTAGTCTAAATAAACAGTGGAATTAAGTTATAAACGTTTTTTATTTTTGATGTTTATTAAAAATTTTAAGAAACTTTTTAGTCCACTTTATACTTGAACCAGTGCAGCTTGTTAAGGAGAGGTATTATATAGTATCTTATGTAAGCTCCATAGAAAAGCCTCGCAAATGCGTTAAACATTAGTTACATTCTATTAAACCGATACTTGGAATAAAATTAATATGATGTATAAAATTTACCAATTTCAACATCTTCGGCTCCTTCATTATTTTGCCTGCAGTGGTGTGGAAAAGGAAGAGCATTGTTGACAAAGCGATCGAGGGCAGTTCTGCTCAGGATGTATCCTGCTCCTCCACTCATATACCCTTGTTTCACAAACGGCTTGAAACGACAACCAAAATAAACGGGTTCATTGGGACTGTGAGATGACAACATAAAGCGAAGGTTTTCAACCACCACATACCTAGATAAACATACACAAAGTTATTATATGTAGAAACACAAATATACTCTTATTACATAATAAAATATGGCAAGAAAACCATTATTAGTTATTAAACTAGTGGTTTATAGCAACTCTACACCAGATAAGTTATGTCTTGACAAATAATATCAATATTCTGTTCTCCTAGTCTCTCTTCTCTCCTTTCCCTTCCCTTCCCTAGTTGATGTATGTGTATGTATGTATATATGTATGTATGTGTGTGTGACGGTGTGTGAGGGTGTGTATGAAGGTGTATATATTAATGTTTTTGGCTTGTAAACTGTTATTTGTTTTTATATTATGTTGATGGAATGCTTTTTTTGGCTCTAACACTGTAAAAGTAATATTGTATCATGAAACTGTAAATGAGCTGTAACTTCCTAAATAAATATGAAATAGATTGAACTCATAGTCTGGGCTGTACACAGAATACAAAATTTGCTAGAATGTTATATACATAATATTATTATACACTTTCGACATGATACATTGAGAATAAGATATTTTATTGTATACATAGCTTCTCGGGCTACTAACAGGTACTATGTCAAATATTAATTTTATGTCAGATATTTATCGTGTCATAGATCCATTTATTTTCAATATCTCTTTTGATATTACACTATTATTTTACCAAACATTCTTTAGTTAAATAAAATATATATTAATTATTAATTTACGTGTCATCATCAGCTTTGAGGAACCAATCAGCATCATTTCTGTGATGATCATATATATATTGAAAAGCCGCTTTTGTCTTTCCCCATAGAAGATTGTGGCCCTCTTCAACAGGGAGTACCACAGTAGGTAATCTTTCATCTGAAAAATAGTACAAACGAAAATTTGAGATAATTATATTAGTGATTCAACAGTTGGCCAGTTAGATTTTTATAAAAAAGAAATTAAGAATTCACTAAATTCTAATGATAATTTAAATAATCTGCCACAATAGTTATAATTTAATTTGGGGGCAATCAATGTGTGTTTTCCTGACGAGGAATCATAGTTATCTTCAGCTTGTGTTTGCCTACTGCAAAACATAGGCCTCCCCTCTCCTGCTCCAATACCCCCGTTGTTGCGTAATTCCCTTCCACTGGGGTCCAACGAGCGCCTCTTGATTTTATCAATCTATTTTTAGGTAGTCGCAGCCGCCCTTGTGAAAGTTATAATTACTTATTTATAAAAACTGTTGTACATAATATGTATTAGAGACTTGTCATAGCCAATCATTTATTGAATAATGTCAACAGGCTAATTTCATATATTTTGTTTTTTACTGAAAACAATGAATTACTGTTTATAAAAAATATCTATCCAAGAAATAATTTTATAAATGGTTGTTCCCAAAAAAAAAATAGTATTTTTTTTTTAAATGTTTGTTTGTAACACCCGCAAAAACGGTATTATTTTAGTTACTACTATGTCATAATAACTTGGCAAGAATCACAATAACCATAGAAAAGACAAATAATGATGTCAATATTTGCTTGATATTTTCATTAAATGAAAACATTTTCTTAAAATGTTGATATTTATTCCAACCCATTAATTAACTAGCCTAAATTGCTTCCAAATATTTTTATTAATTTTTGTGAAATTACCAATTATCATCATTCACAAACCTGGTGCAGAACTCATGAAGAGCAAAATATTACATCGAGGACCCCAGGTCTTCTTGATGTGTATGGCTTTCTTTTCGTGGTTACTGGGACCTGTCATGATCCAACATAGAACCCTCACATCCTGGGCTAGCTTATTTGCCACACTTCTGTCTTCAAACTTGTGAAAGTCCTCTTCCGCACCGTGCTTCCCAAATTCATACACTCCACCGCCTAAACTTTCTACGTCTTTGGATATGTGACTATCATGACCGTTGTAGCAACCATCATTTTTACTACAAAACAAATAAATAAAAAAATTAAAATAATTGTAAATCTTTGATAGCAAGGCATATTCTTTGTAAAAAAGACCTTAGGTCAAAGAGTCATATTATGCAAACCCTATGATTTGATGGATTTTTTTATCAGCAGATCTGTTTATCCTCAGAAAAAGAACTAAAGAAGGACATCACACATAAATATATAATCTTACTAAAACCTAAAACAAATATTCTAGCACACATAAATATGTAATCTTACTAGTACGAACATACTAGCACTCACAAACATATGATATTCATGTAAAGAAAGTATATAAGATTGTATATTCATAAGATTGCATACAAATGACATATATTTAAAATATTAATTAACTCATTTTATAAGGTTATGCACACCCTCACACCAGTCACTGGTTACTATACATTGTGGGTATGCCGTGATGGTATGAATGAATGAATTATCATAAAACTTCAAAACTAAAATGGCTACAATAAATATCTAAAACCTGGGGGTACATTGTATGTAAATTTTAAATAAAATAATGAGTTATTTATTAGAAAAAATAAAAATATGTACACATGTCAATGGCAATAATAGAAACCAAAGCATTATTATCCAAAGTAATCTATTTTTTTTTATTATCTGTACACTATAAATAGATAAATGCTAAATAACCTACATCATAATATTTCTTATCAACTAAAAACATTCCTAATCAACAGTTCATTTCATATTTAACAGTTAATTTATGTAACCAAATAAATCTAATTGTGTAATTTACAACACTAACAGATGTTATCTTTAATTTAGTATCATACTTAATGGTTCCTTTAGAAATATTGTTATGTTGTACAAACCAGTACATAGATTAATAATCTATTAATGTTCACTTCAATTACCTATTACAATATTAAACAATGCTAAGAAATATCATTCAAGAATATAAAAAAAATCTTTTCTTAAATATTTGTACAGATTGATACAGCAAGACATCATCACATAGTCTAGCTGAACGTACTTGAAAAGAAGAGCTTAAAGCATAGGTATTAAATGTTAATTGCGAGTGTGAGAAATTATATAAAGATCATTCTCAAATATTTTGAAATAATTCTTTAAAAATCAATAATATAAAAGCCACAAATTTATTTTATTAATATTTATTATTCGCCAAACAAAAATTTTAAATGGCTTATATTTGAAAATCTATTTAAAACTAAGAAATAAAATAACAAAAATAGGTATTTAAAATTACACTAAACAAAATAAAGTGTACTTACCCAAACCATCCATTTCGAACGGTATATTCACTAGAAATGAGTATTATGTATGCAAAACTGAACCCAGTCGATACACCAATTGTCAGTGTTAATATATATTTGTGTTTCATCGCAGACCAATTTCCTAAAGTCAAAGATAAACACAAATGTCATATAATCGACTATTCAACAAGCCACATCTATATGTGAAATGAAATCAATGTGTGTTGTTAGCAAAATGACATCAAATGTCCATCCAACATATCAAACCCACATATTTAACATGTAGGTACAATAAAATATTGTACAAAAAAATCTTGATATGACAAGTGTATTTTTATAATGATGACTGCAATTTACACATATTTAAATGTAACAGGATGCAGGTCATTATAAATTCAATCAATTATCTCTTATTCAAAACTAATTATACATTATTTCACTGGCAAATCAAATATTATAAAAAATATATTTTTTAAGTATAAAAGATGTAATATCACACAATGTCTGACCACATGGAAAGAATTGTTGAAGAATGTTAAGACGTCGTGGATCTGTTAATTAGATATCTAACTCCTATGCCAAAGGTCCCAGGTTCGATTCCCAGTTTAGACACAGTTTTTGCACTTTTTTTCAGTCTGGATTTGTGAGACGATTAACATAACAAATCTTCAGAATTTGGCAACAATAGCAATATTAACAAATTAGTAACAAAGTGGTTAATGGACAGGGGCAGAGAAGAGTGTGAGAGGGATCTTACTCATGTTTTGAAATGACGGATCTCACTCATGTCTTAATATCAACCAACACATGTACATACAATACACACGGACTAAATTTTGACTGACTAAATACTTGCACAGCTACTCATTTTGAATAGGTATTGCCTCGGAACAGGCTTTTGCCTAGTTAGGCAATATATCCAAGTACCAAATATTTATATATATTTTATTGTATTGTATTTTGTATTAATATTGTTATGTAATTATGGCCTATGTAATAGTTTTTTATTAAAAAAAAAAAATGCGTGTCTAATTATTATTTGACATAGTACCTACTTATTAGTTGCCCGAGAAGAGATACGAAATAAAGATCATCTGACAAAGAAAATCACAGACAGAAATGGAACGAGAGGAGTGGATCGTCCAATATAAGGATAGCTCAACCATGTGAATGATATACTGACAGACACGAACGTAAAAAGCTAGAAACATTAGATGGGAATGCAGATGAGGGGATTGATTTTTTTTTTTTTTTTAATTTTATTTTTACACATACGTAATACCATTCTAGGCAAATGGCAATAAAACAGAAATTCAAAAGCTACAAAGAAAGCAAAACAAGATAGTAAAAATAACTTACAGTCTAAACGCATACATACCATCAAAATACCTATACACAAAACAAACTAAACGGAAAAGTATAAAACATTAAAACTAATACACAAAATAAAAATAGGAAAAATAGAAGGCCCTGAATTGAGACTTAAACAGAGAATACAAATCCACAATTACAACACACATACATAAAATTATTTTGTAACTGAGAAAGCTACAAAATAATTGGAAACAAAAGAATAATGTGCATAGGAATCTGTGACTACAATAATTTGCCAGAATAACTAAAAACTATGAACGAAAAAGCATTCCAGCGGTAATCGTAAACTAGTCTTAGTATCAAGATCTGTGCAAGAAGTACAGTGTTGCTGTATATAAATGACTACTATATTCCAATAACAATATTAACTATAAATTATTGTCATAAGCCAATTGACTTTTTTAATAATTATCATAAATAAAAAAAATTATACACAAACTATCTAAATTCAATGTGGTTAATAATATTATATAATTAATTAAATATATATGAAAAAATCACAATGTTGGGCGACTGCTAATAAAAATAATCGAAGGTAGAAATTAAAAGTAATGAAGAACTTTCAATAGAGTCATCAATATAAAATAACGTCTATTATACCTTCATGAAAATGACACATGTTAGTCGCAGGACAATAAACTTAATAATAATGATAAAGTTACCATGTTCTTCATAATATCACAAAGAAACTGGAGAAATTTTCAGGATCACTAAACGACCTTTATGACCCAGCTATCGAGAATTTTAAAAATGAATGTGCATTGAATTTAAATATAAACATTATACTCACAATAATATAATGATAACAAAAACGACTTTATTACTGCAATTGTACATATAACGCTTAATTGTCTAATTATCAGCTCAATAGATTGATTATGGTATTAGATGCAGGAACATACAAATCATGTAAAGCCATTTTCCTCACGAGGTAAGCAGATAGAAATAAATGCCACATTTTTATATCTTAACATGCATCCATCGCCTCATCAACTTTCATACACGTTCTTGTGCTATTTCAGCTTCTCACATTTTCCTCTTTTAGAATATCATTTTCCCCTTTAAATAGTATGTATTGTATGTATATTTTACATTTTTTCTTGAAGCTCCAACCTCTTGCTTCATTCCTGTCAGCTTTGTATATTTTCTTTATCAGGTGTTCTTCATTCATACCTCCCGAGTGATCAAACCATCTAAATGCTTTTTAATGCAGTTAATATAATACAGCAGCAATGTTAATTTATTACTAGTTGCATGTAACACATGAGATCCAACTATCGATAGCGATAGTATGTATAGTTGAACTTGGATATTGTGTATTCCATACAAATTGTATGAAGCGATGTCGTCACTAATATTAATTTGTAAAAACTTTGTTAAAAAAAATTTGAGATATATTACTATAATGTATCCATTTTTTATAGAAAATTAAATTCTCTAGTTTACGTGTTTTGGCATTTTTCGATATTTTTAAAAGAAATGGAAATAAAGGCAGTTAAAGACAAAAATTTGCATACCAATTATTTGCTTCTTAATAAAAACAGTTTGAGAAACCCTGGAACTGTTTTTCAAAATCCATTTTGAGATACTATATTTGACTATATTTGTAAAAAATTTCAGCATTCTGGCTTTTATAGTTTTTGAGATATGTGGAAAAATGCTATAAAAATTAAAATGTTGATAACCCCTGACTGGAACAAAAATTCTAAATACTGAGTTTAAAAGTTTTGTGTACCTAAAATTGTCTATATATTCTGAAATTTTAGGCTTTGTGAACCAGCGGATCAAAAGTTATAAGGGGGGACGGACAGACACAAAACTCACATAAAATGTTCTACTCCGAATTTTGAGTAAATCCACGTATGGGAACATATATGCTGTGAAGCCTCTAAGTTGGTGTTTTTAGTATACAAAAAGTCCACTACGCCATACAAAATGTTCCTAGTAATCCTTATATGCGGGTCTTGGCTTAATACTTTGTCGATATGTTAAGAGAATAAATTCTCTTGAACAAATCGACTGATGGACAAGATTTGTTTGTTTTCTTAAAAATAACTGATATATTCTATTGTTATCTATGAAGACAGGGCAAATTATTTATATTTACATCACTACAAAGTGTATTTATTTGTTTATATTTAGATATGATTAATCAAACTGTTTAAACTCCCCTCCCTTCAGAAAAAATGGCAATATTTATTAGTGGCATAAAAAATAAATATATATCGCAGTCTAGCAAATAACCACTACGTTATGACAGATGACAAATATGTATGCTCTCGATTAATGTCAACAAAATATTTCAAGGCTAGATTTGAATTCTGGACCACTGGACGACTAATCCAATGGTCCCATATTTATAATAATTGAAAATGATAACTTGTTAATATAAAACTGTGTTATGACCTTCAGATTATACAATTATAACATTTGTGACACCATGAATGACAGGCAATGATGAAAGTATATTATGTTATGGAATACTAACTAGAAATTAATTGGAGACATAAATATATAATATCAGAATAAAATATGTTATAATAATAATTTGATAATACATAAATGCATCCTATCATATGTTAATGTAGGTGAACAACACCATACAACATACCTACGGTGTATTATAAACGTAAGTTTAAAAAATATTTTAATTTAATTTGATTTAAAGCAAGCTATTTATCCATAAAAAGTAAACAATATGTATTGTACCACTTCTATTTAAAATGTGAGAGACTGAAATAAGACACTCACTAGAGTAATACTTCTGATATATGATCGAAAGAGTTCACAAAAAATTTCTCAGATATTGCTACCTTCGGACGTATGGTACCTACATATCCTTGGTTGTATCCATCTGCTTTATTATTATGTATGATTGGATACAACTCCTTGGAAAACAGAAGATTACTTTGTCTATTGAAAAACTTTTTCCAACTAGTAAATGGGTTAGTATATAATCCTAGTTTACTTTGTGAAATAGGCATACATGCTCCTATTAATTACATCAGAGGAAGAAATCACGCGTTGTTTCTGCAGCCATACACTCGGACAAATTTATTAGTCAAGTCTGTCTCCAATACACAAAGCCGTCTCAATGTTCAACATTTTGTCGAGTGAAGTTGACGTCTTCAATATCAGTGAAAACAATTTTCTGTATTTTATAATGTTTTATTTTTAAATTGTATTATGTATTGCATAAACTGTATTTTTTAAATTGTGATTTTGTATTATTTTGTAATTATGTTTGTTGTTCTTTTTAATGCCATGCCAGTTTAGGTTTCCCTGAAAAGGCATGGCATTCTCTTTGCCAAATAAATAAATATCCTTTCCTTATCACAAAATTAATTAAATAGGTATCTATTTTATTTCTACAGTACAATCTCACTAATCCGGCACTAATGAAGACACAAGAGTGACGGATTAGTGGAAAATTCAGATTACCGGAATGTAGATAAAATAAATAGTAAATCGTAAATATACAGTACAATATCACTAATCTGGCACTCATGAAGACACAAGTTCTGGATTAGTGGTAAATTCAGATTACCGGAACGTAGATAAAATAAATAAAAAATCATAAATATTTATGATTTAATAATTATGCTAACTAAAAAAAAACGTGAAGTCGGTTAGTAAAATACCGATTAAATGAATGTTAATTGATTTTTAAAAATTAATGAAACAATTTTTAATAATCCGTAGTATATATTATTGTATGTGCCAAAATAGAAAGTTTATATTGTATATCAACTTGTTTTATAAGTACATGCCATCAAACAATTAAATGAATCATCATAAGGCGACCAGAGGAGAATATGATATGTAGAGCGATGGACATCCAAGTGCAGGCCAGAAGACCAGGCAGACCGCTGACAACGTGGCACTCCATCATCATAAGAGAGTTGCGGGAGGCAGACTTGCGCGAAGGAGACGCACAGGAGAGAAGGACTTGGCGAATGAGGACAAGGAGGGCCGACCCCACATAATGGGAAGAAGGCCAGGACAAAGAAGAGAAGAAGAATCAAACAATTAAATGAAAAAACATACATACTTACTATTTATATTTACGGAGTTGGCTTTGTGAACAATTTCATTAATTGCAATTCACATTATCATATCAAAAATAACTCATTTGTGTTTTAAAATTGTGTAATATTTTTTTTTATATAAAATACCATTATTTCATCTAAATTCTTGGGGTAGACAGTTCTGTCTTTGAATGGATTCATCGCCTCACATTCATACCATACTCGTCTGTTATTTAAAATTTTTATGTCTCATTATTTGAAAATATTCTTTAGGTGGATGTGCCAATGTTTTCTTGTTTGATTCTTTCTCTCATTCCTTCTCAATCAGTATTAGTATAAATACAAATATAATAAATATTAATTAAAAATAATATTACCTGTAAACATTGCTCCCGTTTTAATATTCACCGATATATAAACATGATGGTTCACCTAAAAATAAACAATAAATCATTTTTTATGCATATGTCAGTGAAATTTTATTACGTAATTATAAATTGGTAAAAAAATTAATATGTGCTACAAGCAGTGTTGACAGATGTCCGAATACCGAGTCCCACATTCCTTTGATAATACCAAACCTTACAATATATAGGGTGCACTGACAACACCAAAGTAAACCATGTCCCCACGACATTTTGAAAACGCTGTTCATTATCGCCTAGCGCTGTTTTTTGTATGGGATTCGATGTTTGTTGTAGAAAGTTTTTCTACAATAAAGGACAACAAATGTCAAATCCCATACAAAAAAAAGCACAGAGTTTTCAATTTGACTCGGGGCCCATATCAAAATAGACAAAATGTTTTTGAGAAAGAAAAAGATCATTTTAAATATTTATGTGAGTGGGGGGAGAGTACCCGTGTCACACTTGCTGAATTGTCTTCTTATGGAAGAAGGGTACACGAAGGAAGACCTAAGGCCAAGGGGAGCAAATGACAATGCAATTGACTGCATATTACTGGAGGAACACGAACTTATCAGACAAAAAAATATGCTGATAAGGTCATGTAAACTAAAAATTTAAAATACTTAGATTACAATGAGCTTATCAGACAAAACATTGATTCATTGTGATAATAGACTTGTATGTGCAAAAAAATATATTATCTATACATCTTATGAATGTTTAAAGAAATCAGGATCTAAAATGACTAGCTGCAAACAATTTATAGTTGTAGGTATATTTTGACAATATACTAAACAAACCATAGAATTATAATGTACAGAAGCCGCGTATAGTATAAATTTCGAATTCAAATTTATGCCGAGTTTTTTTTACATGTGTGTGTGAGGCGGTAGATCGGTTGGTCTACGTTTTGTGTAGGTGTGCGTGTCGGTAGGTGTACGTACACTAGAAATTCTTCTGTTTCCTCGTAGTTTTAGTTGGCATACATTCATTGCGCTGACTAGGTATCTGTATCATATATAATCTAAGAAACAAACATTTTTTTATAACATTCTATCATATTCTTAATAACGTTTTAATAAGAATAATACACCCATAATTGAGAATTGATTGATGGTACTTAAAAATAAATACTTGATCAATTAAAATAAATGTATTTACTATACATAACACATACAAATTAAATAAATTTATATTTCTATGATAAAACTGGTTGATTGGATGAGGTATAATAATGAAATCGATATTTTTTAGTTGTCAATTTCTTGTCAATCGGTAATAAGGAAAATTGGATAAAAAAACTAAAAATGCAAAAAGAAATTCTGTTGTAAAAGAAAAATTATACTATTTTATAAAAACAGCATTAATATAAAGTGTACCTAAATCTTCGATGAGTTTAACAAAAAAATGCCAATAAAAACGACAATACAATAATACACAGTACACAAATCCCGATTGGTTTGACAATTTTTGACGTTTGATAAAACCACAGATATTTTTATTGATTCCATTTCTTTTATTATCGTTGGAATGTTTTCTCTTTTCTACAATAATCAAGATTTTATTTTCCAGTACCACACATCCCGATTTTGCAATTTTTAAAAATAAAAAGTCGTTTGTTTTTTATTACATTAGCATGGTCTTATGCGATGGTCATGTCCCATTTAAAAACTGATCATACGGAAAATCAATGTCAACATGATATTTCCATAGGTATTGTGATCGATATATTTCCATGCATTATGATATCAAAGAAACCCAAAAACCATTATTTTACTTTGGCCTAATGTATTTCTTCTATTAATTCTAGGAATGGATTATAGCGGCCTCCCAGGCCTTGTTTATATATTTAAGCATTGTCTTTTCTATTGAAAATAAATTTGAAATGTAAAATGCATTTGGCAGATTCCTGGAATCTTGGTTGGCACCCGGCGGTACGGATTGATTCTTCAGTTAACCACCCCCCCCCCCCTCCCCTACTCCATGTTTCACGCGACCCGCGTGCGTGAGTGCGAGTTTGCTAGGCTATCGGACGGCCTTAGCATTTTTTTTAATTGTATAAAGTAGTGATTAAGTTCTTTTCAGGTTCTCTACCTACCAACGGGGGTGAATTTAAGATAGTTTTAAGTTATTTTTAATTAATATAAAGTGATATGTAGTGTAAGTGTTTCCTCTACAGTCCCGTTACGAGACCAGCAGTTTGGTAAGATCTTTCCAGTTATGTATATATTATTTTCACCATGCCTGTATTTGTATGTATTTGTCTTTTCAGGCACATCGCAGCCGATTATGTTTTATTAGTTTTAGATTTTTATTTTCAGGGGCAGAGTTTAATGTTTATTTTTATTATGTTTTTCAGCCTCTTTAGTTATCAATTTCGCGTCCCAACATGGGACCAATATATTTCTTCCCAGCCTCCTTATATCAATCTCGCGTCCCAACGTGGGACGAGTATATTCTCCTTCTTTTTCTTTAGATATCAATTGGCCCCCAAAACGTGGGACATTTTAAAAACAGTAGTTTTTAACGAACCGCCCTGAGATTTTATGTTTTGTTTTGTAGATAGCTGTGTTTTTTGAAGCGTGTAATTTTTAAGAATGATTTTTAGGTATATTTATTTTACTGATATTGAAATATTTATTTGTCGGGATACTTGAGCGTGTTTTAATAACTGTTGTTTTCACAGACCACGTGGAGATTTTCAGTTGTAGAAATTTATTACTGTTTTGATAGTTATGTTTTTTTGAGGTGGATTTTCTTTATATATTTTCGGTCGTTATATATGTATGCAATTATTGGATAGGAAAACGTGATGACGAAATTTGTGGTATACTTATAAAAATATGAGACTAGGTTTTTAGCGAATAATATAAATGATAATATAAACCGCTATATTATAGATTTGCTGTTATTTGTTAGCCCAGCAGTGAGATATTTATTTTATTTTTAAATATGTTAAATTAATAGAATATTAAATTTAGTACTATTTTTACGACGTCGGATAGCAGAGGATATGATAGCGTTTTTTTATCGAATGAGATTTTTTATTGCAAATGGTCTAACGAGTATCTGAATAAATTGAATCTGTGTTCCACCAGGTCTATACACGTGGAACTGGCGCCCTAATAATAATAATATAACGATTGTTTGAAGATATCGTGACCTCACAGGAGGCTGTAATTATTATTGAATTTGTAGGTGAAGTTTTAGAAAAATAACTCTGTATATGAATATTGATGAATAATAACTCTGTAGGTGACGAATTTATTATAACTCTGACGAAGTATCGTGGATTATAATTCTGTAGGCAAAGAATTTAAAATAACTCTGACGATGGAGGTGGAGAATAAATCTGTAGCTGATGAAGTTGTTGTGGTTTATAACTCTGACGATGAAGGTGAATTATAAATCTGTAGATCATGATGTTATGGTGGTTTATAGCTCTGACGATGGATGATGATAATAAATCTGTAGTTAATGAAGCATGGTGGTTTATAACTCTGACGATGAAGGTGATTTATAAATCTGTAGATGGTTTTGATGAGTAATAAAAATTCTGTGAATGAAGAATGAAGTTGTTTGGAGGATAATGATGATCCCAATTCTGTAGATTTTGCTGTAGTGGTTGTGGAGGCTGTATGTGCATAGAGAGGATGATGACGATGTAAAGACCGTGGAGGCTAATAGCGAGAAGATACGCATCATAAGAAGTAGTTCAGAATTCGCGTCGGAAGTAGAACTGGTAGTCGCGCCAGATACGTCGAGCAGTAGGAAGCTGTTGGTTGATTAGATACGTAGGATGAAAGGAAGCAAGCAGATACGTCGATAGGTAGCAAGATGATGATGAAGATACGTCGGATGAAAGGAAGCAAGTAGAAACGTCGAGAGGTAGCAAAATGATGATGATGATACGTCGGATGATGAGAAGATCCTGAGAAATTCAAAGAGAGAAGACCGGTAGTCGCGCCGGATCATGAGTTAGGTACGCCAGTAGTTGCGCTGAGTAGTAATGAGATGAATAGGTACGAAGAGGAGTAGAATGACGGAATTACGAATAAGAATACAATATAGACGATCTATGTGTTATTGGTAGGATTAGCCTCCCCGCAGATAAACTAGACGATTGATGATTCTCTCTATGTAGCATTGATAGACTCTACAGCCACTCGCAGTTTAATTCGCGCAGATTTGGATGGACATTTGACCCAAAGAGATAACGATTTGTAACGAAAGCAGAATTAGACTACTCGAAATCGAACGTTTAGATGAAAGGAATAAGTTTTAGTAGTAGCCGGTTAACGAAACGTAATAAGATGAAATAATGACGCAATGAGATGAGATCTTGACAAAGTAAGATAAGCTAACTATATAATAAGACGAGATAATGACGCAATATGATGAGATAATGACGTAAAAGGATGAGATAATGACGTAATCGGAAGAGATAATGATTTAAAAAGATGAGACAAAGACGTGATAATTGATAGGTAAATAGCAGAATACGGCGTGATGGATTTTTAGTGTGTTATATGCCTTTGGGAAAAAGTGCGGTATTTTTATTATTTAATTGAGAGGACAACGTTAAGTAAATCACAGAGGAAAATGAGATAACGGATGGACACGAATGAATCAGCCGACGAAGTAGAGGTATTAGATAAAGGCACTTGCGGAAGATGTTGTATTGCGATTGAAGATAGATACGAGCGTAAAACTATGTAAATGCGTTATGACGTTGAGTTATCGGAAATCGAATTGTATTATGGATAGTTG
This sequence comes from Molanna angustata, assembly GCA_963576475.1. Taxonomy (NCBI): domain Eukaryota; kingdom Metazoa; phylum Arthropoda; class Insecta; order Trichoptera; family Molannidae; genus Molanna; species Molanna angustata. Next base: position 14,990,530 of record OY754975.1, read on the forward strand.
TTATACGGTTTTGTTTGTTCGATGGTTGGAAGCGATTGCGGTATGGTTTTGGCCCCATTATAATTAAGGTGAAGCTTCTTCGCGATGCGGTTTTCTGGAAGCGATATTAAGCGTAACATATACGTTTATCGAAAAAGAAAATGTTATTATGTAGAACATTGCGGTGGAAAGAAGAATCGTGTTTAGTCGTATACGTTCTTGCTCTGGTAATGCGTTTACTTTTGTCTGATTATACGATATTTGGTTTCTTTTGTCTTTGCATGGATTATCTCGATCATAAAAGGAGAGGCGATTGATATTTCCATAGGTATTGTGATCGATATATTTCCATGCATTATGATATCAAAGAAACCCAAAAACCATTATTTTACTTTGGCCTAATGTATTTCTTCTATTAATTCTAGGAATGGATTATAGCGGCCTCCCAGGCCTTGTTTATATATTTAAGCATTGTCTTTTCTATTGAAAATAAATTTGAAATGTAAAATGCATTTGGCAGATTCCTGGAATCTTGGTTGGCACCCGGCGGTACGGATTGATTCTTCAGTTAACCACCCCCCCCCCCCCTCCCCTACTCCATGTTTCACGCGACCCGCGTGCGTGAGTGCGAGTTTGCTAGGCTATCGGACGGCCTTAGCATTTTTTTTAATTGTATAAAGTAGTGATTAAGTTCTTTTCAGGTTCTCTACCTACCAACGGGGGTGAATTTAAGATAGTTTTAAGTTATTTTTAATTAATATAAAGTGATATGTAGTGTAAGTGTTTCCTCTACAGTCCCGTTACGAGACCAGCAGTTTGGTAAGATCTTTCCAGTTATGTATATATTATTTTCACCATGCCTGTATTTGTATGTATTTGTCTTTTCAGGCACATCGCAGCCGATTATGTTTTATTAGGTTTAGATTTTTATTTTCAGGGGCAGAGTTTAATGTTTATTTTTATTATGTTTTTCAGCCTCTTTAGTTATCAATTTCGCGTCCCAACATGGGACCAATATATTTCTTCCCAGCCTCCTTATATCAATCTCGCGTCCCAACGTGGGACGAGTATATTCTCCTCCTTTTTCTTTAGATATCAAACAATCAACAGGCCCGGTTGATGAGACCTCTCGTCTACCACGAGGAAACATCAAGCCAAGGTGTGGGGAAGAAAAGGAGAGAAATGATGGTGACACTATGAAATTGTAGTAGTACGGCGCATTTATTCAAAAAATCATTATAGTAGGTCCATGGCAATAAAATAATAAAAAAAAACAAAACAACAGACAACAAATAAAAACACGTGGCATCTACCGAAACGAACTGTCAAACACACGAAAAGACGCCGACCAGAATATACCGCCCCAGGGTACAGCGACATCCTTACTCCAGGCATGTCACTGTCTTCCACGGTGGTGACGGTAGATCGGTGGGGCCCAGCCTCTGCGTCAGGCTAGCAGGTCTTCCTCGTGTCCGGCGTGGTTTCTTCTTCTCCTCCTGATCTCCTCCTCCAGACCGTCACCCATGGCTGGCTCTGTGCCCCACGACACGCTATGACGGCGCATCTCGACAGAGGTGGCATACCAGTCGGGACCTCACCGGAAGGCGAACCGACGCCCCAGACGACACGGATTGCCCTTCGTGGTCCAATCTGCGAGCCGCCGCGTTCCCTACGCGGTGGCCCCACACTGCGCTCTGCCTCCAACCTCCTGTCCTGTTGATGCCCTCATCTTGGTTCTGGGGCACCATCAGCGTCCATGCGCGTGACGGGTCCTGTCACACAGACCTCCTCGTGCTCTTGAAATATGGCCGCCATCGGGACGCGCGTGTCGACCAATGACGGCGTCACACCAAACCGTCCGTCCTCCACCAGCGTCGAATGCCAAGAGAGCGCGTGCCATCGCGCGTGCTATAAGCTTCCTTGTCGTTCTCTCACGCCGTCAGGGGCGCTAGTAGTCTTCCGCCAAAATGTTGCCGCGGAAAAAAATAATAATTATTGTTTTTCGACAACACTGTTTTTCGGCTATAACACGGTTTAAGGGGGAGACCATGGGGACTAGTCCTCCCACCAATATAGTTACAAATATCACAAATTTATGTGTCTGCTCTGCAAAAATTTCCATACACACTATTGCGGCGGATAGCTCGCTCTAAGTATGACATAGGTACTTTCTAACGCAGGTAGCTACAAGTGTACTCAGAATGTACTGGACGAGGTCATCGGCCGTGATGAATAAACTGACGATAATATTCTTTGGTCGGTAGATTACTAACTACCATAATTACTACGAAAAGAAACGACTCGAAGCGGCGTGTACTAGCGTGTTCATAGACTTCACATATTTTATTCAGTACCGGGGTGTGTATTTATCTTTCCGTGTTGATTAGGAGGCAAATACTGCCTCGAATTAGGTACTAGTTTGTTGCGCTATTGCACTTAAAAACTCGTGTTGAATTCAAGGCACAGTTTAGCGACGCAAACTTTTCCTGTTAATACGTGTTCAATTCAAGGCACTCCGTCTTTCAATCGTACACAGGTTTATAAATTTTACCATGCTTATTGATTGAGCGTTACAAGGCTATGTCAGAGGCATTTTTTGTGTACGATTGTTTTTGTTTTAATAGATTAATCTACACAAATCTACATTATATCATAAAAATTCATTGACATTTGTTTTGTATAAGATTGGTACTCATAAATTTTTCAATGAAATAATCACACTTTGCAACGTAATTACCTTGATAAGATATAGAGTATCGAATTTTACATTGGTAATTATCCTTGTCTCCTTTGTAATTTACAATTTTAAAATAGTCCAAAATACTACCAAGTATGTCCTTTGACAGTTCCATATTACTTAAAAAGACGAACAAAATTAATGATTACTACCATATAATTTTGTAGTTCAGTTGGTTATGTATCTGACTGCTGATCCAAGGGTCCCGGGTTCGATTCCCGGTGGAGACACAGTTTTTAATTGTGTTTTCAGTCTGGATCTGTGAGACGATTAATATCGTAAGTCTGCAGAATGTGGCAACTTGTTATTGGGTGCGTGTAAAATAATTATATATACATATTGGTATTAAATTTTTTAACTTTAACAAACGTTTGGAGCACTTGATGAGCCCTCTCTCCGACCACGAAGAAACATCAAAGCCAGTGTGAGGAAGAAAAGGAGACAAATGATGGTGACACTATGAAATTGTAGTAGTACGGCGCATTTATTCAAAAATCATTATAGTTGGTCCATGGCAATTAAATAAAAAAAAACAAACAAACACAACAACAACAGAGTACAAATAACAAAACAAAACGAAGAATAACAGTCCAACTCTTAAACACAACCCAGCACGAAGAGACGCCGACCAGAAGGGGCAGCCCCAGGGTACAGCGACATCTTTTCTCCAGGAATGTCACTGTCTTCCACGTGGTGGCTGAAAGTCCGGCGGGGCCCAGCCTCTGCGTCAGGCTGGCAGGTCCTTGTCGTACTCGGCGTAGTTCCTCTTCTCCTCTGCCAGACAGTCACCCATGGCTGGCTCCATGCCACACGGCAACGCTTAGAAGGCGCATCTCAACAAAGGTGGCAGGCCAGCTGGGAGCCTCACTGGAGGCGAACCGACGCCCCAGACGACACGGAAAGCCCCTCGTGGTCCAATCTGCGAGCCGCCGCGTTCCCTGCTGCGGTGGTCCAACACTGCGCCCTGCCTCCACGCATCTGCCCTGTTGATGCCATCATCTTGGCTCCGTAGCACCGGTAGCGTCCATGCGCGTGACGTGTCACGCAGACCTCCTGCGTCGTCGAAAACATGGCCGCCATCGGGAGCACATGTCGACCGATGACGGCGTCACACCAAACCGTCCGTCGCCCACCAGAGTTGAACGCCAAAGAGAGCGTGTGCCATAGCGCGTGCTAGCTGCTAGCTGCAAGTTTCGTTGCTTGCCCGCAACGAGCGCTAGCTGCTTTCAGAAATGTTGCCGTGGAACAAAATAAAAATCATTGTTTTTCGGCATTATTTTTTTTGGGCATAACACACTTTCCAAACTCAGCATCCGCCACGGTCCAGGAAGGCTCTCTTGCAATTTGTGACTGTCATAATTGGCATTATAATTTATGTTGTCCAGTTTTATTTCATTTTGACAATACTCATTTAAATTACTATTTCATCGACGATTAGCTTATATTTTATTTGTATCTCATCGGTGACATTCATGCGTACCGTTAGACAGCGATTCAATATTTGAAATCTTTATTAAGTGAACGAACATTTTTTCAAACATTTAAAGTGAGCCGAACCGCTACATTTCCAGAGGGAGGGTATCAATGTGTTATAGCCGAAAAACAGTGTTGTCGAAAAACAATAATTTTTAATTTTTTCCGCGGCAACATTTTGACGGAAGACTACTAGCGCCCCTGACGGCGTGAGAGAACGACAAGGAAGCTTATAGCCAACGCGTCAGTGACGCGCTCTCTTGGCATTCGACGCTGGTGGAGGACGGACGGTTTGGTGTGACGCCGTCATCGGTCGACACGCGCGTCCCGATGGCGGCCATATTTCAAGAGCACGAGGAGGTCTGTGTGACAGGACCCGTCACGCGCATGGACGCTGATGGTGCCCCAGAACCAAGATGAGGGCATCAACAGGACAGGAGGTTGGAGGCAGAGCGCAGTGTGGGGCCACCGCGTAGGGAACGCGGCGGCTCGCAGATTGGACCACGAAGGGCAATCCGTGTCGTCTGGGGCGTCGGTTCGCCTTCCGGTGAGGTCCCGACTGGTATGCCACCTCTGTCGAGATGCGCCGTCATAGCGTGTCGTGGGGCACAGAGCCTGCCATGGGTGACGGTCTGGAGGAGGAGATCAGGAGGAGAAGAAGAAACCACGCCGAGTACGACAAGGACCTGCCAGCCTGACGCAGAGGCTGGGCCCCGCCGGAACTTCAGCCACCACGTGGAAGACAGTGACATGCCTGGAGAAAGGATGTCGCTGTACCCTGGGGCTGCACCTTCTGGTCGGCGTCTCTTCGTGCTCGCGTGTGTTTGACAGTTCGTTCGGTAGATGCCACGTGTTTTTATTTGTTGTCTGTTGTTTTTTTTTTATTATTTTATTGCCATGGACCATTTGTGAACATTATAAATAAAAAAGCGCCGTACTAAAACAATTTCATAGTGTCACCATCATTTGTCTCCTTTTCTTCCCCACACCTTGGCTTGATGTTTCCTCGTGGTAGACGAGAGGTCTCATCAAATGGGAGGAATTAAACAGACAGGCAACATAAAAATGTTTATAAACATGTACCTGATACCCTCCTCCCAAGAGGCTTTGAGGTTCGAGCTCACCTTTCTTTCAATTGTCTGTTATGGAATTAGATATTCCACACATTACCTCGCTGGACGATATGCATAAAAAAGTAACGATAATTGAAGCCGTGGTCTGACGATACACAAATGTCAAGTGTCAGCGCACAAACGTCAGACGGCACGGTCAAGATAAAATTTGAAATAAAATAAATAATTAAAATTGGTAATAAATTAGGACGTCACAAATCAAAATTAAATAGTCAATATTGGACGTCACACGTTAAAATGAATTAAATTAAATAATTTAAATAAAATCACACAGCCGAATTATTGTCACACGGAGAAAAACAAATTATCACATATAAGTATATAGTTTTCTGGGGCACACATAATTTCCTCGTCTCGGCCATGGGCGTGCTGATGCACCGCCAATGCCGGAATGGACCGTCGTCGATGGGCGAAGGGGCAAGGCTATCGGCGACAGCAACCTCGGGTCCCAGACACCGGCAGATGCCGGTTGGGTGACTGGCGGGAGCGACAGCGGCGGCGCGAGTCTCAAGGAGACGCAGGCCGTTGCTCCAGGGTCCAGCGCGACCCAACAGCGTTTGGAACACTTTCCAAACTCAGCACCCGCTTCGGTCCAGGAAAGCGGCTCTCTCGCCGAATGGTGGTGCGCCGATCCATCTCGGCACTCCAGGTGTCACATCCATGGCTGCCGGTCGCGTCATACCTACTTACATACATCGTGACAATCATACTAGATTCTTCTGAAATTAGGTACAATACTCATCATAATATCTAGGATATATTTATATTTTGTAAAGATATTTTGCAAAGGGTAATCCCTAACTACAAACAATTGATCGGGTGCTAAAATGAAATAAAACACAAAAATTGTCAATATATTGGCTTTATTGCAAGATTTATGCCATTCGGGTCGATTTGAGGCATAAACAGCGCCGCGGTCTAGAAATTTAATTTTCGACCACTTTTTCGAGTAGCTGGGTTATAATAAATTGTCAACAACGCTGCAGATTTTGGCTTCTGTTGTCAATAGGTTCTATTTACAGGCGTATAATTCACACATATACATACCTTCCCAAATAAATGCAGGTTCAATTCTACAAAAACTTAGGCTCGTAAACAAAGATCATTCCACAAAATATTTTATGGACACAGCTCCAATTGCTGTGAAAACTGGCGAATCGATTTATTCTGGTCCTGTCTATCCCTTATCTACGCTATTTTGCATAAACAACTTTTTTGTTCTTTTTTTGGCGAGTGACAATAATACCTGTCAAACATACAATATTTTGCTCTCAACTGAAAATTCATATTTTATTGAAAAAATTGTGTTATAATATTGAAAATTTGTTTGTACACTTCAATCTTAGTGATTAAATCTTCTCTTTGTTTTTTTTTTGTGTTAATGTGGTGTATTTAGTGTATATATTTGTGCTGTCTGGTGGTGCTGTCAGTAAGTGTTTGTAACTCAATATGTCAAATATATCCCCTCCTGAACCTCCTGACCCTCCAGATTCTGATGAGTCTCAGATTCTTCAGACGAAGGAGGGTAAAGGGAAAAAAAAGACCCATAAAAGAGTACAACGGGGTTCTACTCCTCAAAGTTCTGATGTGGAAGAGGTTATGCCTCGCAAAGAGCCAAAATTATCCAACAATTTGCACACATTTAACAGTAACCCAGGTACTACCCGATCATACAGTAAAAATGATCCCGGACCCTACATTGTCCATATTCAATTAAATTCTCAGGAATTAAATATCAGACTGAACTCTATCAAATTGGGATTTTTTTTAAAGCAGCAAAACATTTCAGGAATTTTACCAGGTGGTATGAGGCAGATTGGTAGGAACAGAGTTTCTGCTCAGTTTGTTTCTGCTGATGCTGCAAATAAATTTTTTCTGAACCCAGTTGTCTCTCAACATAATTATAAAGCTTTTATTCCCACATTCAATATTTCACGTATGGGTGTAATTAGAGGTATCCCCACTAGTTTAACAGACGATGAAATTATTGATAATATTACTGTCCCAGAAAATTGTGGGCGTGTGACTAAAATGAGACGTTTTAATCGGAAAACAATTTCAGACGGTCAAGCCACCTATGCACCTTCTGAAACAGTTGTATTAACATTTGATGGTCAAATTCTCCCTCAACGAGTTTTCATAGCTTATAATTCTTTTCTTGTTACAAAATATGAATATCCGACAATTCAATGCTTTAAATGTTGTAGATTCGGTCACACTGTAAAACTTTGTCGCTCTACAGCTAGGTGCTTCAAATGCGGAGGTCCTCACATGGGTTTAGAGTGTAAAGATGATAATTCAATTATAACACGTATTTCTTGTACTGGAAGTCATATAGCTACTAGTAAAGTCTGCCCGGAATGGGAAAGACAAAATAAAATTAAAAAAATTATGTCTGAAGATAATATTTCATATTCGGAAGCAGTAAAATTGATTCCTGCTGTAAAGCGTGTATATTCTGAAATCACGGCCCAAAACCCAAATCCTATTCCTAGTCAAATGTCAAGTTCATTCCGTAAGACTGTTTATTCTACAAAATCACCTCGTCTACCTACACCACCTGGTTATAATAAAATAGAACACGATGCTATATTAAAACAATTCCAAATTCCACAACCTGAAAACGGTTGCGCTCTTCGTTATAACACAGAGAAATAAGATGATACAAATATGATAATTTCAAATCTCCTCTTAATTGTCTCTAGTTTTCTCTCAAACAATAATATACCGCCCAACGTTGCCCAGTCGATTACAGAAATTTTCAACAACCTAAAGAATGTTCAATCCAGCAGAAAGGATTCTCCAGTGGAACAGCCGTAGCGCTGTGTCCAACAAAGCAGACATTTGTTACCTACTAAATAAATATACTCCATATATTAGTGCCATATCTGAGACCTGGTTCCAACCTGGTCGTCGGTACCATTTCCCGGGTTATTCCTGCCTGAGAGACGACAGATTGGACGGAAAGGCCGGAGCTGCACTTTTAATACATAATTCTATCCCCTTTTCACCGGTGCATATTGACACGGGTGGTTTAGCATTCAATGTAGTGGCTACAAAAGTCAAAAACATATCAATTATATCTATATACATACCACACCCATCCCAAACAACCACTCTCCAGTTACAACAACTTCTTCACATTTTCACTCCTCCAATATTATTACTAGGAGACATGAATGCACACCACCCTTCATGGGGATCATCCAAGTCTAACGCTTTCGGAAGAGAGTTGATTAATATTATAGAGAAATTTGATTTATGCATTTTGAATGATGGATCTGCTACCCGAATTACTCATCCCAATCAGAATATTAGTGCGGTTGACATATCTGTTTCATCATCATCCATCGCTTCCATGTTGACCTGGAACCTCGTTCATGACACACTTGGCAGTGATCATTTCCCAATCATACTTTCCTTTCCTTCTTTCTTATCTCCCTCCCCTCCTCTTTCCCGCTTTAAATTCAATCTTCATAGGGCTGATTGGGTTAAATATCAAGATACTTTAGACTCTTTAATAAAAAAATTAGATCAACCTACTGATTCTATTCTATTTTCAACTTATGATCAGTTTACAAAAGCTATTGAAGAAGCAGCAACTAAAAGTATCCCACCTAAGACCTATAATAAGAAAAAACAAAAGTTATCTCCTCCTTGGTGGGATAAAGAATGTTCAGATGCAGTAAAACTCCGCAAAGAGGCTATTAAATCTTTAAAAACAAACATTAGTGTGTCTTCTTTTCTCCAATTTCGTAAAATTCAGGCTCAAACCAAACGTACTCTTGTTAAGAAAAAACGATTGGGATGGAAAGAGTTTTGCCAATCTTTATCTCCAAGTTTCCCCGCTAACAAAATATGGCAAAATATAAACAAATTCCGTTCTAGTCTGTCCCCTCACACTCCAAAACATCCGCCAGAATCCTGGCTGAATTCTTTTATCTCTAAATTGGCCCCATCCTTCGTTCCACGGAATGAAGACCTTCCATATTCATATTACCTTCCCAATCATACCCAACAACTAGACTCCCCGTTCACATTAGAAGAACTTAACCTGGTTCTCAGAAGTGTCAAAAATTCTTCCCCTGGTCAAGATGGAATCCCTTATTCATTTATTCAATTCACAAAACCTCACACTCGAAGTTACTTCTTGTCTATTTTAAATTTGATCTTTGATTCAGGCAAGGTACCTGAAAATTGGAAAACTCAGCTAATTATCCCAATACTAAAATCTAATAAAGACCCTTCTCTAGGGGATTCCTACCGCCCCATCGCTTTGTCATCATGTTTGTTGAAAATTATGGAACATATTGTGAAAAATCGCCTAGAATGGTTTTGTGAACATCATAATATCTTTGATAAACATCAATTTGGATTTAGAAAGGGTAAAAGTACTATGGACAATCTCAGTATGTTAACTTCTGATATCCACATTTCATTCTCCCAACGCTCCCCTTTAATTGCTGCTTTCCTCGACGTGTCGTCTGCTTATGATAATGTTGTACTTTCTATCTTAAAAGAAAAAATGTTGCACCTTAAAATACCATCTAAATTAACTTTCCTCATTTTTAATTTTCTAGCATCTCGTTCTATCATAGTTGTGGTAGATGGTATTTCATATTCCAGGACAATTTGGAAGGGACTCCCTCAAGGATCAGTCCTTAGTCCTATCCTTTACAATATATGCACGTATGACTTGTCCATTTCTATATCCCCCAAGGCTTGTATCCTTTCTTATGCTGATGATATTGTTATATATGTTTTGAATAAATTTGTGCATATCTCAGAACAAATCTTGAATACATCACTGACTGGACTCGGGCAGTGGTTATCCAGACACGGTCTGGAAATCTCTCCCTCCAAAAGCTCTGTTGTAGTGTTTTCGAGAAAACATATTCCCCCTGTGGTCTCCATCATTTATCAACAGTCCTCAATTCCAATTCAAACATCCTTTAAATTCTTGGGTTTAACCTTTGACGCAAAACTTACTTGGGCAACCCATATTGACTTGGTTTCCTCCAAATGTCAAAAACATCTTAACATATTACGTGCTGTTGCGGGGTGTGGTGGGGATCCCACCCTTCTACACTTAAACTGCTCTACAATGCTATTATTCGCAGCCGCATAGATTATGGTTCGTTTTTATTTGGTACTGCAGCGAAGTCCCACCTTCGTAAATTAGATAAAATTCAATTCAATGCCCTCCGAATTATTTCCGGATCCATGAAGTCATCTCCAACTAATGCTCTTCAAGTAGAAAATGTTGAACCACCCCTTGATCTTCGCAGACAATTTCTTTCAGATCGTTACCTATTCAAAGCTGCTAGGCTCTCTACTCACCCTGTTATATCTAAAGTACACTCCCTTTTAAATATTCATACTCCCCTTTCACTTCGCAATAATTTACCATTAATAGTCAAAAGCTATCGTAGACTTACAGAACATCCCAATCTGATACAGCGGTTTATATCAATTCCGATATTTTCTGTACCATATGAAATTCTTATGTATTGCCCTAATATTATATATTCTCTTGGACCAAACAGGACTTCTTGTAACAGTAACCAGTTATTCCAGAACGAAATTGATTCAAATTGGAGTGATTGGAACCTGTTGTTTACGGATGCTTCTAGAACTGACGATGACGGTCACACTGGGGCTGCAGTATATTACAAAAACGAGAAAATTACTAAACAATTTAAACTTCCAACGTTTACCTCTGTTTATACTGGTGAGAGTATCGCAATTCTGGAAGCATTACGAGTAATTCACACACTAAATCTGTCCAAATCCTTAGTTCTTTCTGATTCCAGAAGTACCCTTCAAACAGTCTCCGCTAATCCTTTTCTCCATCCTTTTAATTCTATAACCCTTGATATTCGTCATATGTTGTATTCTTTAAGGGATGAAAATCTTGATGTCGTTTTGGGTTGGATCCCAGGACACAGGGGAATCCAGGGAAATGAGACGGCTGACGAATTGGCAAAATCTGCTGTGCAGCGAGGTTCTGCTTCTTCCTATAGTAATAATTTCATACCCGATCTTCTCCCTTTAACAAAATCTTTCCTCACCTCTGAATGGACCAAACTTTGGTCCACATCTTCACTCACCAGAGGAAGGAGATATGGTTCAATTCAACCAAGTATTCCAGTTAAGCCATGGTACACTTCTGTTATGCGCAATAGGAGGGAGATAACGGTGATAAACAGAATGAGAATCGGTCACCGTTGTACACCTGCTCATTTATACAAAATTAAGATAAAAGATTCTCCAGCTTGCGAATGCGGTGAGGAAGTGGGAGACTTGGACCATATCTTCTTTTCTTGTCCTCTCAACTCCCAATCTCCATCACTTTACCAATCTCTATCAAAATATAAGATCCCACTGCCAGTGAACATTCTGACCTTGCTGCATAGCAGTAATAAACATATAATTTTCAATTTAATATTAAAATTCGTCAAAAGAAACGACATCAAGATTTGATTTAATATATCTATATTTGTAATACTTATTTTTTTCATTTTATTGTTTTTTTAAACAAAGAGAAGATTTTATCTTTTAACTTGAAACTGGCCGTAAGACCCATTTATTAAGAGTCATCTCGCCAAAAAAGAGAAAAAAAAAAAAAAAAACTTTTTTGTTGTGAAATGTTTGTCATCTCTGTGGATATACATTATCAATAATTAGAGTATGGGTGATGCAAAAACTATACATGATGATTCTTAATGATTATTTTTACTCTAAAATGTGTGGCGCACGCAACTTTCATGATCGGAAAAAAAAAATCTAAATAAATTTGCACAAATTGTTCTGGCACAATCTGGACAGATGGGAAACAAAACTGAGCGAAAAATCAACTATAATGTACATTCGCTGTAGCTGTTTATTTTGAAGTACAAACCTCTAAAAAAACTAAACTTATGAATAATAATTAAATCATACACCATTTTAAATATTTTACAATTTGTCAATAGCTTTCATTTAAAAAACGATGAAAATATAAAAAATATATTACTTTGGTCAGATTGTTGTTTGATATTTTTTTTAATGTTGTAATCATTAATATTATCAGACTTGTTTTTGCCATTTTTCAATGCATACTTTGCTTCTTCATCCAAAGAAACAAGTAACATTTGTTTGTTCAGTATAGGTACTACGAGGTTGAAATGATTAATTTTGGAATTGATATTGTCTAATAGTTTTTTATGTTTATCAATACTCTTCAACCACATTTCATTTTCAGATGATGATAGAGGCTCTGAACCTAACTGACTGCGGTCAACGAGAAGGCTTTGTTTTAAACACTCAATTTCTGTTCGAATTTCTTTCTGCAAACGTATCCACTCTGGTGTAAAACCATTGTCAATTAGTATCTGAAAATACACAAAATGTTAGTGAAAGAAACAACACAAATCAAATAATTTATATAAGATACATTCCAATGCAAATACTTATTGTGCAATTGCGGAAAATACAAGACAAAAATTAACTATATTTTAGATGCATTTCGTAATACTGTAGTAAAAATGTTATTTTTATATTTTGTGTAATGTTTATAATATGATATATTAACGTTGACAGGAATGGTATAAGACGTCGGGGGCACCCAAGAAAAGGATGACACAACCATGTGAATGATACTCTGAAAGACGGAAATAAAAGAAGCCTGAACAACAGACTTACATACATGAGATGAAGCATGAAGAGGCGATGAATGTGTGTCAAGATGATCTACCTCGTTATGTAGATGGCGTGATGGTATGTATGTATGTAAATTATACCTGATTGACTTTATGCGTTACAAAATCGACATAAGGATTGTTATTATTGATAGATGGGAGGGGTTTTCCACTTCCAGGAAGATTACTAAACTCTCCTTTTGACATTGCTTGTTGAATGAGATCTTCAACTAATCGATCAAAACCATACCTGCAAATAAAAATATGTTATGTTACACTAATTTATTGTAAACTGTAAAACGAAACAGTATTTTTGGCGTTCCATATAAAATAATATGAACATAATAATATTAATGACATTCCATTAGTACACAAATATTGATAAATCATAAAACAGTTTCAAATACGTTATTCAATATATAACATAATATAAGATATTTTATTCAGTATTATTTATACAGCCCCACATTGGGCGCCACAATTAAAAAAAACGCATTAAACTGATAAAAGTTTTGTTAAAACAATCAAAGATTATCAAATTAAATATGTAAATAACACTTACTGCGTTTTAATATTGTGATTAACGTCTTTATCTTTAGTCTTGTTGATTAGAGCTCCGTCTGATTCTTTGGCTTTATTTAATCTATGTTCCATGACATTTTGAGCAGCTTGTTGTGCTCTTTTTCTAACATACTGTTTCTCTCGTTGAGCCGGAGAACCAAACCCCACTCCATCGTAACTCAAGTACTGTCTATGTTGGGGTGCAGTATGCTAAATTAAAAAAAAGTATTCGTTGAATAAAATATTGCATTTTTGGTTTTTAGTGAACACAATATTAATTCTAATCATTTATTGAATAAACAAAGTTTATCGTTTACTCTTAATAATATCATTACTTAAAAAAATAAAAATACTTGTTTTTATAAGTAATACTTGGTTACATGACAAAAAATGTACTTGGTTTTTGAGATATTTTTGACCAACATTGCATGTCAAATACTTTTTATAATTTTCATCTTAATTTAAGTTTGTAAAAATACCATCAATTGATTTAAAAATCTCCATGACAAATACGTCAATTTTTTTTAAATAAAATGAATGTCTTTGTTAAACAAGTACATATACATCTTCCTACATTCCCAAAATAAAGCATAAATGCTTTTGGTCATAATCAACCTCAATAGGACAAAATTTTTGCAGCACCCCACATAAGAGTAAATCTATCGGCATGCTCGGAGTATCTATAATTAACCAACTACACTACAGGGGCTTCATTGAAGATAAAGTGAAACTCGCCTCCATAAAATTGAGCGTATTATATAAAGCGCACAGGAAAAAACTCAAATTTTTATACTCTACAAAGCGCAAATAGGCCCAATTATTCAATATGGTGGTCACCTCTGGAGTGGCGACCCCCAAGTTTTCCTGAATACTCTCGATGCTGTACAAAGGTGTGATGTACGCCTGATTGACGACCCATTATAGACTGATGGATTGTAATCAGTAGACCACAGACTCAAGGTCGGTATTAACTTCTATAGATACTAACACGGGAGATGCTCAGAAGAACTTGATCTCTAGTCCCTCCTTCCATCCATTCACAACAGAGTCGCTCCTTTTAATCAATAAACACCTGTTCACAGTAAACTTTCAACATACACGAATCAGTCGCTTCTCAATTGTTTTCATTAACACAGCAACTCGGCTGTGGAACGATCTTCCATGTTCTGTGTTTCCACCTTTTTACAACCGGTGTCTTTTTAAGATCCGAATTCATATTTTCTTGGGGAAATTACAAACTTTTCCCACCGCTAGGAAGTGTATAATGGACCCAAATCCAAATAGCAGGTGTCCTCTAGTAGCCATGTTAAAAAAATACATATCCTAAATTAATCATTGTACTACAGGCGAAGGAAATCAGTCGAAGCAACTAGGGTGGTGTTCGAACTCGTCAACACCGGATTACTATTCTAGTTTGATGCGCGCTCTGCCACCGACCCATATTTACCCATATCCTATTATGAAAATAAATATAAGTGGCAGAAATAATGTACATATAAAATATATAGAGCTGATAAAAGAGCCAACCATGTGAATAATTAAAAAGTAAAATTCTAAAAAACAGACGAGTATGTGAGAGACGGTTTATGAATGTGAGTGAGACAAAGATTGTGTTTGCAAATATAAAAATGTGTTCCTCATTTTTTCTACTAACCTCAAAAGAGGTATCTATACAAATATTCGCAAAAATAGACAGGTAAAATATTCAATGAGTACTTAGATATCAATAACTTCGTTGATGATTATGCATACTTTAATATCAAATTCCTCCGCATGTACTGACAGGTCTTCAACATTCCATCGCTCTTGGGAAAACTTTTTAGTCAAGATTCGAAATGCGGATTCAATTTCTTTAAATTTTTCTTCGTTTGCTTCGGGAGACCCTGAATCTGGGTGGAACCTTTTAGCAAGGTCCAAATAGGCTTTTCTAACGGTTTCTTGATCACAACCCTCTTTGACATTAAGCAATTTGTAAGAATACTGAAACAAAATAGTTATAATTAATTTTGTTTTAGAAAAGTATCACTTCAATGTAATTAATATTTACCTACTCAATGTATTCAAGAATATTCAAACTCATACTAAAATATATGTCTTTGAAACACAAAGATCGAGGTCTGGAGTTCAAGACCATCTTAGTTTTGGTCGAACACCCTAGGTCTTAACAGAATCTTATGCAGCCTAAACTAGATGAACTTAAAGTATAAATATTGATTTGAAAACAAATTTATACAAAATTATGTAAAAAAAAAGCTTACTTCAATTTTTAATTTATTAGAAATATTCGACATACATCTTCTTTGAAAACTAATAGTCATTTCAGTATATTTCAGAAATCTGTAACAGTAAATAATCATGAAAATACCGAGATTGATATTTGAAAATATATAATGACACGAATTTTACAGCATAATTTGTAGGTACAATTAAATAAATACCTCATAACGAGTCGGTTCATAAAATAACACTACTTCAAATATGCAATCTTAGATTGCATAGGTATATTAAAATTAATATTATATGCATTGATTTAAGATTTTTCGACTATCAATACTTTCTACACACGATAAACTATTTAACGGAGAGTTGTAACAAATATAAAACATTATAGAATTCTCTAATTACAAAAAAGTTGCATTTTTTATTTTTATATAACCAACATATAATTCTATGATACCAAATAAGAATAATAACAAAAATATTCCACAAATGTCAGATTCTAGTTTTAGATAATACATAGAAACAAAACGTTTTTTTCTACGGTTACCTTAAAGGTGGGCAATGTTATTAAATCGAGATGTTTATAGATATTTTTCTAAAAAAAAAAACACGTTAAATTAACGAATCTTTCATGATGCTTTTATCCAACCGTTTTGTCATGTATTCATTGTCTATGGTATCTTTGGAAATCGTAGTGACATTGCTGTTCGTGTTCGAGTTCCCTATTGATGACTGAGCGATTAGTTTATAGTTTGTAGTGAAAATATTAAAACTTCGTCAATATTATGGCGGGCGCAGTAATGTTTGATACTTCTCGTTCTTCTACGCAAAACAATGATAGTAATCGGTTTTTGAGTAAACTCGTGAGTGACGAAGAAATGCAAGAAAATGACGAGGAAATCATCAAAGAAAAGGAACAAAGAATTCTTACGTTGGGAGAGCAGTATAAAAAAGAAGGTAAAGCAAAAGAGCTTGCCGAACTTATAAAGGCTACCAGACCTTTCCTCAGTGTCATCAGCAAAGCGAAAGCTGCGAAATTAGTTCGTTCCTTGGTAGACTTTTTCTTGGACTTAGAAGCCGGAATCGGTATTGAAGTACAGTTATGTAAAGAGTGTATAGAATGGGCGAAAGAAGAGAAACGTACATTCTTAAGGCAATCTCTGGAATCGCGATTAGTCGCTCTTTATTTCGATACTGGAATGTTTGCCGAGGCCTTACAACTAGGAAGAACGCTGCTAAAGGAACTAAAGAAACTCGACGATAAAAACTTACTTGTGGAAGTGCAATTGCTAGAAAGTAAAACATATCACGCTCTCAGCAATCTTCCAAAAGCGCGAGCAGCGCTAACATCTGCCAGAACAACCGCAAATGCAATTTATTGCCCTCCTAAAATGCAGGCTGCCCTGGACCTTCAATCTGGTATCCTGCACGCGGCCGACGAGAGGGATTTCAAAACTGCCTACTCATATTTTTATGAAGCATTTGAGGGTTATGACAGTGTAGAAAGTCCCAAGGCATTGATCGCACTAAAATACATGTTGCTGTCTAAGATAATGTTAAACCAGCCGGAGGATGTCCAACATATAATTAGTGGTAAGTTAGCTCTCAAGTATGCCGGACCTGCTATGGAAGCTATGAAGGCTGTGGCAGAAGCGTCTCACAAACGTTCCCTTGCCGATTTCCAGCTCAGCCTGGAAACTTACCGTCCGCAGTTAGAAGATGACGTTATTGTACGAGCTCATCTTGGTACTCTGTATGACACAATGCTGGAACAGAACCTCTGCAGAATTATCGAACCCTATTCCCGTGTTCAGGTGGACTACGTCAGTTCCTGCATCAAGCTGCCGCTGCCTCAAGTAGAAAAGAAGCTGTCTCAGATGATTTTGGACAAGAAATTCAACGGTATCCTAGATCAGGGAGAAGGTGTACTGATAGTATTTGAAGAAACTGTCGTGGATAAGACCTACGAGACTGCCTTGGAAACGATCCATCACATGAGCAAAGTCGTAGACACCTTATATCAAAAGGCAAAGAAACTCTCATAATAGACTCAGTATGCGTGTCGGGACTTTTACTGGCTACATTTTTACAAGAATATTTTTGTGAATCAATGTTTTCAAAAATACCGGATACATATATTTTAAAAATGTTTTAGTGTATAATTATTATTTAGAAATACTAACACAATATGTAACTTTGACTTTTTAACAAAATATTAGTTTCAACCATGATTTCATTTTATCTAAAAGTATTACTTTGATTTGTAACAGTACTGTTTATTCAATATTTTTTTACTTTGTTTTTTTCACTCACATATTTAATAGCATCAACTAATTTTTAATATGTGGACGTGCATCGTTTTATAGTTTCATTTAAATTATATGTTCTAAAAATAGGAAGCATAAATAATTTGTAATTTGAAGTGTATAATTTACTGTTTTGAAAGGATGCTCTTATATTTTTCATTATAAATAAATTATACTCCACTGTTTCTTTTTTGTTATTTAGTAAAAATAATATTCCTTAAATGCTGGAAGGAATGGGACGGATAAGATATGCTTTGCTTGCGATTCCATGGACAAGTCTTCAAATTCTACCCGCTGATTTTTTTACGTAAATGACAAGCATTTACTTATTTTAGTGAATGTACGATGATGTATACGCTAATATTATTAAAAAGGCAAAGCATGGAAGGTTATTGGAAACTAATCCACTTGGATTCTTATATAAATCATAAAACCAAATAGTTTCTTATGTATGAAATTGTACATTAAAACCTACCTTTGCAGATTTGCATACACGTAAGTTCCATTATTTTGACTCTTGACCAAATCATTTCAATCTTATTATTTTTCTTTAGCCCCCCACATTCGTTCTTTGAACATCGGTAAAATTAATTTGATGTACTAATTTTCATTGGCTTATCTTTTTTCATGTCTTTTTTACATTATACCTAAGTGCTATACAATTTTCATAGAACTTTTACATGTTAATAGAACTACTTGCCAGGACTAAAAGGTATTTATATTTCTAATATTAAATATGTCAAAAAAAAAATTATGACCGAATGATATCTCAATAAATTTCCAGTGAACCCACCCAACTGCGTATTCATACACCAATAAGTTATTACGATAATGTTTATTAAGTTGCTCGAAGAATTCTTCATTTCTGATTTTAAGATGACCATTCTTAAAGACTACCCAAAAAAGGTTGGTTATGAAGGCGTATATAAATTAATCAAAATGCATTCTTCAATTGGAACAATAACTACGAACAGTAGGACGAGTAAATTTGGCAATGTCCCAGTACACTCATTTTGCTTGAAATTGTGACAAACACAAAGCTGTTAGGACAATGATGTCATCGGAATAAGTAAGGCATTATAATATTCATAATTTTTTATTGAAAATTAATATCTGGATATAAATAATAGTCATGCAAAAAAGTATATAATGTAAATAATTATAAAATATGTCATTTTCAAAATAGGGACGTATTAAAAATATAATAATAATCAATTGAATTTTTAAACAGTATACATTATTAACTTTGTACCTTAAAATACTGTAATATTTCATTATGTGGTTATTTTGAAATTAAACTCATATGTACAAAATAAAATTCATGGACTCTATTTCTAAAAATAAAATTTACTACACGACAATATTGTAAAATTAGTTGCACAGTAACAGTCTTACTAATAAAAATCTACTGCACATCCCTTGACCAGTGTTTTAGTTACACACCGTGTAAAGCCCATTGATGTACTTATTTAATTAAAAATCTTACATACGCTGTATAACGACTGGGTAGTTGCAACAGACGCACAACAGAAAATAATCCGACAACGTCGTAATTTCGCACCAGAGCATGCATAGAGCCGCCATTCTGATTTTGATGTTTGTCGTGTTTGATATTCTCATATTTTTTTTCACATTTTAAAACATAAATACGGAAAATATAATGCATAATTTAATCACACGAATACACATGTGAACACCATTGTAGATATAATAAAGGAGCTAATTTTTTGACAACTTTCACTCCTAAATTGCACATCTATCGAGAATAAAATAATTAATAAAGATTTTTAAATGAATAAGCATACTATACATACTTGCTTATTAATTTAAACCATCGTATCATTTCAAGATATAACAATATAAACATGCATATCAAATTTGATTCATGTTGGATAACATTTTTCTTAAAACTCCGCTAAACTAACTTGGACAGGCGTGCAAGCATTGTGTAAAATTTGTATGAGAGATACACAGTCCAACCAACTGGTTTTTGCCTACACAGGTGTTAAACGGTTGTGTAACTTTTAAAACATGTTTATTAGTAAGACTGTATAAATGTGCTAGATAGCATAAAAATTAGATTAAGTTTCTCCGATATGGATATTTTGATTTAAGTACAAACAATAAACACTTTTCACCGAGTCTATACCAAAATCATTGAAATTAGATTTAAATTGATAATAAACAAATGAAATAGTCATCTATTGATTAATTTTACGAACCAAAGTAATGATAATTTTTAATCAGTTAAAACTATTTTGATCTTGGAGTGAAATTTGTTTTAAATGCAGATTTTTTAGTGAATCGTTGATGTTAAATGGTGAAAAATCATTTAAGTCTAATAATAAGTACACGACGTGACACATCAAAACAGAACTCTGAGCAAATCAACATATAGTCAAAACATTAACTCGGAAATTCAGTACATTGTCAAATAAGAATGGCGATAATATGGTACATAGACAAATCTGGGGGGCAAGTCCAGTCAGGCGGCAGAATCAAAACCATCCATGTTTACCCATATCATGGATATAATTATCTTATGGAGTTCTATAATAACTTAAGATATAGAACTCCATATGATAATTATATCCATGATATGGGTAAACATGAATGGTTTTGTTTCCGCCGGTTGACCAAACTTGCACCCAGAACATTTTTAATATGATTTCAAAATTATTAAATTAAACAATATCGCATAATATGTAATTGCATATAGATGATATCACGCAAGTCATAATGATAACTACATACATACACAACAAACCTATTCTAATCAAAAGTTTGGATCTAATTTAATCTTAATCTCTTTGAAATATTCTGTTATCTATTTGTCTATGTACCGTTTTATAACCATTCTATTTTCCCATGTAATGTTTTGACTATGTGTTGATTTGTCACAGTTCTGTTTTGATGTGTTACGTATTGATACGTCAAGTTGGTGTTTACCTGTACACCTGGGGGGCAAGTCTGGTTCGACCGGCGAAATCAAAACCCCAGTGATTACCCATATCATGGATATTATTATTATATGGAGTTCTATAATATCTTTAGATGTCACAGAACTCCATATGATAATTATATCCATGATATGGGTAATCACTAGGGTTTTGATATCGCCGGTCGAACCAGACTTGCCCCCTGATGGAAATAGGTAAACCTGGCAGATATACCATGGCATTTATGGCCAGCATGATAATGCAAGTATACAAAGGTTTTTAGTTCATTTTTTTGATTATTAACATAACCATGGATTTTATAAGAATGGTAATAAAATAAGACTGCTAGTTGATATAGCAGCCTACAATACTTATATAACCATGCATATTTTTTAAAGAAATATCATCATGATATTTAAATGTGTAATATAAAAAAGTTTAAAAATACACAGTTGTATTGGAATGCATCAGATAAAAAATAGTTAAGATGAAACCAATAGAGTCACTGTAGTCAAAATTATGCCAAAATTGAAAATAGGTAACTATTTAAATAATTGTATAGTTTTTCTGCTTATACAATAAAGTACGGTATGTGAAATTTTTTTTTTTTTGTGTAATAAAAGTATTCTATTATTATTACGGTAAAACCTCATTTCAGAATGTGGCAACACCTTATTGGGTGCATGTTAAATTAATATTTGATATAGTACCTGTTAGTTACTCGAGATGCAATACAATACCTCATTATGCAATAAACATTGATTCAATTATAATGTGAAAAAATGTGATAAAAAAAACATTGAACGCTACAGACAATTGCATTAGTCAGAGGATCGAAATTGTCGCAAGTTACTCTTTACCATACTTGCAATTAATTTGATGAAATGACTTCATTCTACCCGTACTCTGTCTGTTTTTATTTTACTGTGACATAGATATATCGTCCCTCTCCTGACTAACTGTCGTATCTGACATTTTTTGCAAAATCGAGTTAGGATCACCAATGTGTATTTATATGTTGTACGCATGTTCTCACTAAAGTTCTCGACTGTATCACCTCCCGTTAACTTGGAATAGCTTAGTGATTTGTTGTCTACGAATTACTGAAAATCAAATATCACTAATAGACCTATGTGCAAATACGATTCTAATATATATATAAGAATGATTCATATATATAAGAATACAAATAAAATATATTTACACCGTGTCACCGTGTGCTGGGAGAGATGAAAATATGCACGCGCAAAATACTAAAAATGCTCTCTTGAACAATTTACATTTTGCCAGTTACGACCTTCAGTCAGGAGAGCGACGATATCTAGGTGTATAATTTAGCATTGTAACTTTTATTATTTTATTCTCAAACTGATTATTACTACACTCGAGAGCAATAAAATCGCACACCTTGAATTTTTCCACTTAAAGCTGTTTTTTTGTCTTGAATATTAAATAAAATATAAATGAAATAAATCTAACTGAAAGTTTATTTCAATACCTTTTCAATGACACCTAAAAACATTTTACGAATCATCCATAGCGGGTTTAAGAATATTAAACAAAAATTTATTGTTGTAAATTTTATTAATATGCAGTATTACCTCCACTAGCGATTTTTCATCGACCTTATTAATTTAACAACGAAATCTTGAGGTATTTCGTTCCACTCCCCTTCTATGGCAACTCGAAGCTCTTGGAGTCGTATTAGAGCCGGGCTTCTGGCCCGAACTCTTCTTTTGAGCTCATCCCAGACATGCTCAATGGGATTGAGGTCAGGACTACGAGCTGGCCAATTCATTGCGGTGATTCCTACATCTTTCATGTAAACACGAATTGTTCTAGCGACATGCGGCCTGGCGTTGTCGTGTATAAGGACGAATTCTTCCTCCATAAGCCAAGCAAGCGGCCTCACGTGGTGTTCAAGCACTTCCTCGACGTATTGTGCAGCTGTTAATGCTCTAGATCTCGGACCGGTATGCGCCCCAGTAATTAACACAATGTCCGTTTGGTGTCCAGCATTATGCCACCCCAAAACATACATGATCCACCTCCATAGGCAACATGTTCGCTTATGCAGCATTGTGCAAAACGCTCTGATGACCTTCTGTAGACTCTTGAGCGTCCATCATGACCATGTAGAGTCATCCTGCACTCATCAGAGAACATAACAGCCCGCCAATGTTCATACGTCCAATTTAAGTGTTCCCTAGTTAATTGTAGCCGAGCTTGGCGGTGTGCTGTGGTCAATTTTGGACCATTTGCAGGTCGATGTGCAGTCAGTTCACCTTCAGCCAATCTTTTTCTGACTGTCCACCGGCTTATACTCACATTGCGTACTTCTTGAATTCGTTGTCCCAGTTCAACCGCATTCAGTTGTTGATTTCTCAAAAACCGTGTCACAAGAAAGCGGTCATCACGCTCCGATGTTGTACGCCGACGACCCGATCCAGGTCTTCGAATGTAGCCACCAGTCTCCCGGAACCTCTGGTATAGACGACGAACGGAGTAGCGACTTTAATTTAGCTGTCGAGCAACTTGAGATTGATTTTGTCCTGCTTCAAGCAAGGCAACAACTCGAGCAGCTTCTGCAGGTGTAGTATCCATGTTTCTTCAGAGGAGATGGTATCACGTTGACCGCTGAGATGTAATTGAAGTAATACTGCATATTAATAAACATTTACATGAATAATTTTTTGTTTAATATTCTTTTTCCTTAAACCAATTTTTTTTCATTTTTCGGGTACGCTAGATTTTAGGCCCTAAAACCCGCTATGGGTAATTCATAAAATGTTTTTAGATTTCTTTGAAAAGTCACTGAAATGAGCTTTCTGTTAAGTATATTTTTTTATATTTCAATTAATATTCAGGAAACAAAAACAGCTTTAAGTGGAAAAATGCAAGGTGTGCGATTTTATTGCTCTCAAGTGTATAAATCTTTAAAAATGTATAAGGATTCTAAAATTATGTCAAAAATAACACGGAATATTGCATCGGTTCACCAGAAAAGATTGAATCATTTAATACTAAAATGAGGTCTTACTTCAGCAACTTTATCATTAAAAAATAATCATCAAATGTTATGTAAAGTTAACCACATAATTTATAACACTAATATTATAGTGAACCTTATAATACTATATAAATATATTTCATTTACGAATACATAATATTTAAAGACACTTCATGAAAATTTAAGATATGTTATCATTTTTTTATACAACATTGTTGTTTGAATGTATTCTGAGCATATGGTATATTGAAACTGAAAAATGTGAAATGAATTATTTTAAATATCTACTTAATCATATAGGTACCACACTTGATAAAATACATATTCACAAATCAATAAAAAAGGACCTCTATTGAGGCCCGGTGCAATTTGACAAGTAAAATTGGATTCTATAATACCAAAGTAAATACATCTGCACAACTTGGTGCAAAAACCAAAGTAATGCTATGCAGATTTTAAGTATTATTAATTGACAAATTGTGCGGTCTAGGTTTTATCTGCATTGCGTCTTAATGTGTGCCTAGGCTAATACTTGTATAATGGAATAATTGCATAATAATAATAATAAAAAGGATATAAATTACAGTATAGTTTGATATAAATATTTGAATATAATTGCAACAAAATATAACTGATTCCAATATACTAAATTAAAGAATACATTAATTTAATCTTAGGTTTACATGAAGTTCAAAGCATGAGCACTTTTTGGAATAATTTAAAAAATAAGTTTGTTTCAATATAAAACTCATTATCAAGCAATCAAAGGCCTTGAAATGGCGCTGGCGCTAAACAAATATTTGAATATTTGTTTTATTTTCAGAGTGAAATACTAAGACCATCACTTTAAAAAATATAACTACTAATATTGAATAACAGAGACAAAACTTATTGAAAAACAATATTATTATGTTAGGTCAAACTTGGTAATAACAATCATGGATATAAAAAGATCACTGTACTTTGAATATCATAATTTAGATTTGAGGTGCTAAATAATAATACTGGTCTATAGTATTTGTGATGCCACAGCTCATTTTGTATAAGTTTTTTAAGAGTAAAAACACATATCTCCCTACAACTAAGTTAACTTAGATATAGTGAGCATATTATTTTAGTTCTTTTGCACAATATAACCAAGTTTGAGTGTAGTAAAAAATTCAATAGCACAGAAATAATAAAATAGGCAATTTTAAAAATATTAATATAGGTATACACTAAACACTAAAAATATAAAGATTAGAAATTAGTAACTTGTAGTCACAATGGAAGAACTAATCAATAGTTTATCACAATACATTGTGAGATTATGAATGTAAAAAATTCATATAGCACAGATGTTAGAGAGTTCAAAAATTTGTTCCTTCAACTAAAAAGAACACATCATGTCTTAGGAAAGAAAATAAATCATAACTTCTTTAGTCTTACACTTTTTTAACCTCTTTGTTAGGATGATATCCATAGAATAAACAGAAATATCAAAAAACATGTTAAGAAATATATAATAGCAATTTAGTATTTAAATAAATTATACTCTTTGATCTCCAATACTTTGATAACCAATTTTACAGCCTGTTGGGTATTAGTGTTACATGTAACAATAATTTAAATAAAATACCTACACTACAATAGTAAATTCTGAAAGGATCTTAAACAAAATTGACATACATCATGCAGAAATTTGTGTCTAATAACATATAACACTTATGGTACATGTCCACTGCAACCGATACATCGGCCGATGAAGATCAGAATTATTCGGGCGATTGTCTCAGACATTCATCTACATACACTGCCACTGTTATTTAACTATGCCGTCTTGGTGATTTATTTTGCCAAAAATAATAACGAATCGTAAAAAAGTTATTATAACTTTTATAATGTGCATTCCTTAAAAAGAAGGAAGCACAACACATGCGTGTATCAGTCTCAACTCACCTAAAATAGCAACATTTAGAATAGGTGGTGAACCTAATTGCTGAACTATGTAAAGGCCTCCAATCACGATTGTGCCATCCTTCCAAATGGCTTGCTATCACTCCAAAATGCACTTGTGAATGTCAAATCCCACGCAGCGCAATTGGCCTGACACACCAACATGAAATTCCAAACGATCGAAACTCCATAGTGCCGCGACAAATGGCACAGCGCATCCTGTCGGTACCGCATGCTTGTGAGTATGAAAACCAGCGGTACATTGCGTCATCTAATTGCGCCGAGCTGTTTGACTCTCTCGTGAATGCAAAAACCCGAGCGCCATTTTGTCTCAGTTCGCTTTGAGCATTGAGTTGTCGAAAGGATCACACTTACGTTCTCATCGTAAAACTCATCATCAGAATTAAAGCTCATCATCAGAATTAAAACTCATTTGTACTTGAAAATTTTCAAAAAAATAGAAATTATTAATGCAAAAGTGCCGACCGCTTGCGTATACTAATTTTGATGGCTCGATGGCGCACCCGTGAGTGTGATGAAAATTTTACAATGCTCCAAATGGAGCCGGTCCATATGGAGTGACACCGAATGACACGATCGAGAATGGGGTGCTTAAGATGATATTTTGTCTACACTATTTTTGACTATCCGGCTCTTACGGAATACCCGAAAACGATTATAATAGAAAATAGTGGAAGCACCGGTACTTCGCAGCATACTCTCTTTCTCTTAAATATGTTTGGTTCCACAGAACAAGTTCGGCTGACGATGGGTTAGGTGCTGAGATGATGGGTTAGTACAAAAAATAATTGTGATAATGGATACATAAGAATAATTGTGAATAATTTTTAAGCATGTTTTTTCTTATTTCTGCATTATTTAAGACATAAGATTACGACTATACTATTAAACAAATATATGAAGCAGTAGTTGATAAAATTCCTGTTTTGATATACATACATTTTAAAACAATTTTACAGTATAATAACAATTCTAACAGTTACCCTGACAAAATGGAGGACTTTTAAATAAATGCTTATTATGTAATTGAAATACATAAAATATCTTTTAAAAAATCTCATCACATGTCTTTTAAATTTATAACAGTAGTCATTAGTCAAAATGTTCAACGTGGAACATAATAAAAACATTTCTGGTAAACTGTAAAAAACAAAGAAAAAAAACAATTTATTCAAAATGCAACAGTTGGTAATATACCATGAATAAAATAATTATAGAAGACATGTATCATATTAAAGATTGTTTTGTTTTATAACTTCTTAGTATTCAGTTTCCAATATGAGATGAGAGTTAGTTAATTTGAAGATATGGCAACATTATTCAGTTTATTTGGCTGACTGATGGACTAGTCGTACCAATATTACCATGAAGTGCACTTTTGAGTGAAATGCGGAATACCATATTATATACACATACATTGGTGGTAATTCTGAAACGATAAACAACGATTGATTTTTGACATAATATTTTTGACATACAAAATGGCGGCAATTGTCACTATGGAGTGGTGGTTATTCTGAATGCACATCATTCGATTGGTCTATAGAAAAGTTATTGAAATCATAACAAGCCGTCAAAGCATTAGAAGTCTCCTAAAGGTAGAAACCTGTTATTCGATGTTAGTTAATATTTGACATATTAACTGTTAAATTACCAATTATAGTTATTTATTAATAGTTATTATCTATTGTATAAGTTTTGAATATACAAAAAAATGCATTATGCAATAATTGCTCATTTTAAATATAAAACATTAACTGGAAATCATTGGTATTTTGAATTTTTGAAATTCTCGCCTTTGAAGCATATTTAAACTAAATATATAAATATTTTTGTAAGTAGACCAAAGTTAAACCTCCCACATTGCATTAATTGATCAATTTTCATACAATTTAAATAAAAATGAATCATTTTCTGTAGCCACATAACGCATCAAGTATGAATGTAAATAAAATTTATCATTTTAAATACAGAGATTGTGTTTTAATACCATTTATTTATTTATACACTAAAGGCCGCTGCATACGGGACGGGGCGACGACGTGGACGGGACGTGTTTTTTTTAAACATCGTTCCATATAAAATGTATATGAACGTGTATACGCCACGGGTGCACGACGGGGCGAGGACGTGGCGTGGACGGAGCGGGAAAAAACATCGTCGCCGACGATGTTTTGCACGTCCCCGCCCCGTCCCGCCACGCTCCGTCCACGCCCCGTTGCGTATGCATGGCAATTACAGTCACTCCGAAGAGCAAAATTATTCTTGTTCATAACACTAGCACGTCACGTCCACGTCGCTGTCACGCTGCGTATGCATACATGATTTCATAACACCACGTCCCGCCCCCGTCCCGTCCACGTCGTCGCCCCGTCCCGTATGCAGAGGCCTTAACTTATCCATAAAATAAAAGAATCATTGTCAAGTTAATCCAAAAATTATTGTTTGTGATACGGTAGTAAAAGTAGGTATTCATAATGCAAAATGAAAATATTCAATGCTTTTTGATTTGTAGTGGAAAATTCTATCACAGCTAATGCATGAAATGATAAAAAAATCTATTTTCTATTATTATACCTTCGTGCAATTTTCAATATATTATTCGGTAATACTGTTAAGCAGTTGGTGGCATTGGTTATTAAATTCCAAGGGTTTAAATCTAACAGATTCAAACAAACAAGCTAAATTTGTCTACGGGACAGTGAATGTTTATGTTTTGTCTAACTTAACCAACTACATGTACCTTTATAAGCTATCTCCTACATTAAAAGCATTGTGTGTTATGTGACCACAAGAACATTGATAAAACATTGAGTTTTCAAAAAGAATATACAAAATTATGTCCAATTATTAGAATATTTCTATACCAACCATATGCAATAAAAAATAATCATTCAATATTAATAAAATTATTTCTAATACATAATTCTAATTAATTAATTATCTTTGACTAACAGATACATCCATTAATCAAATTTCTGAAACATATCACATAACTATCACTTTTTTCTAAGGCAAATGAACATAGTCTTAGATAAATTAGATGGTTTCTTATGTGAATTTTATGTACAAAATGTAACACATTACAAATTTGATATATTTTGTTAATACTTCTTAACTTTAAAAATTAAGAATGATCAACATATATAACAACAATGAATAACAAAATAATTATAATGACAAAAATGTTAAATTGGTCAAGAAATAAAAAATAATGTCAATGCCATTAGAAAATATTAATATACAAAAATAGGGTAGCCAAAATCGATCTTAATAATAATAAATTTATTTACAACATAATTTATATCTCAATAGAGACCAAAGTTGGAATTATATTATAGGAGAACTGGGAAATCAGGCACCTACAGGACTTACGATCAATCATCTGCTGGTTTATGCAATTACTTTGAGCACTTGTGCAACACCAATTATGCCTTTTTATCGAGATCCCTTATCAATCCAATTTGAAACTTGTATACGGGTCGTTTTTAAATTAAGTGTAGCTAATTTTGTTTTTAAGTGGCAAAACTTATTTCGCCTTATCTTCAAGCTATTTGATTGCAATCTGTTTGAAATTGTCTTTTCTCTAACTTTTTTTTATCTTCTTATGTGCCTATTTTTTACTTCTACTTATGTAACTTGTGTAACTTCTATAATTTTTTTTTTCTTAAATTTCTTAAATTTCTTAAATTATGTAAATATTTTTTTCTTCTTCTTTTTTTACTTAACTTTTGTAACCGAATTTTATCTAATTTATGTAACTCATACTTGTGTAACTTACGTATGTGATTGAATAAGAGCTCATGTAATTTTGTGTGCATCCATAATTGAACGTACAGCACTCATAATAATAACCAATATTATCTTCTTTTTATGAAAATTGTAAGCTGGATGTCTGTCGATGAACCCTTTTAATAAAATAAAATAAAATAATGAAAATTCCCCACAACATATATGGGTCGTTTTCAAATTTAGTGAAGCTAATTTTGTCCCTCAAGAAAAAAAACCTTTATAATTAATTACGTCAAAACCTCATTTTTTTCAACATAAATACAAAATACATCGAAGTAGTAAACATTAATAATAATCTTTAATCTATTTTTCCACTTTTTTAAAAGTAACAATGTGGTAATTCCTCATAACAGAGTTGTTTTCCCTAAAAACTCAACGTGTCCCAGACACCAGCGCAGTACATTCGGAATAATTTGACTTGATACTCTCTTATAAATCAATATAAATTAGAGGGTAAACTTAGCTTTATTCCGAATGTACTGCACTGGTGTCTGGGACACGTTGAGTTTTTAGGGAAAACAACTCTGTTATGAGGAATTACCACATTGTTACTTTTAAAAAAGTGGAAAAATAGATTCAAGATTATTATTAATGTTTACTACTGCGACGTATTTTCTATTTATGAAAAAAAGAGTTTTTGACGTAATTAATTATAAAGGTTTTTTTTCTTGAGGGAAAAAAATTAGCTGGCCTAAATTTGAAAATAACCCACATATGTTGTGGGGAATTCTCATTATCCTTGAAAATAGGGCGAAATAAGTATGGCCATATTTTAGAATGACAATGAAACTTTTTTTTGATAATGCCATCTATTAATAAATTGGTTAGTAAATTAAAAAAGTCACAATCTTTATACTGAGGTGACAAATTTACTTATTCACATAGTATAAATAGTAAGTTCATTCTCAACAACAAAGTGTAGTAAAAAACTATTATACTAGAATAATGTGACTGTAATTATATTATTTTAAGTCTACATGGCTACCCTGTATTAGCCCCATACAATGAAAGTTTGGCGAATTTTAGTCCTGCCAAACTTAAAGTGTCGGTGCTAAGATAATGTCATGGGCTCTTCTACAGTGGGATCTTCATATGATTCAACCAGGAGTGGACTACTACTGCTAGGATCTTGAGACAACTCCGACATTTCAATTGACCACCTCTCTTCGTCGGCACTAGCGAACATTAAATAAAATAGATTACAGCCAAGATTCACAGCCGATGCTAAATAAAACACTACCCTCCATTGACTTAGAGTTTCCTGAAAATATTATATAATTAAATAATTAGCTTTTGTGTCTATTGAATAGTCGTTTGTACTACTAAATTAATTGATTCCCTAGTTATTAATTGGTGTCAATAATTTTAATTATAAAATATAATTGAAAACTATACATACTTGTAAGAAAAAAATACATAAACATTTTGCTGAACAGAAAAATTTGGATTATATAAAAAAACACAATAAAAACCACCGTAGCAAGCTGATAGACTTTGGTGCCAACATCCTGATATGATTTCCAGTAGAGGAGACATTTATTTAAAGTTCATTTCTCATGCAAATCTTTCTTCTTTGGGCTAGTAACACTAGTTAGTTGGAAGAACTTGCCAACTGGCAATGAAATCTTCACTTACACCGAGTATAAAGAAGTGTTATGTAAATAAAAAATTGAAACAAAACACCAAAAATAAGATTAATTTTTCAATTGAATTTTTTTACAAGAAAAAAATTATCAACGTGAATACAAATTTAAGATAAATAAAAGAATTAACGTCTATGACTTACTTGTCCTTGAATGATAACACCAATTGCATACGGGGCGAGGAAGCCACAAATATTAGCAGCTGCATTAGTTATTCCATACATTGTTCCGGCAAATTGTGGAGATAAAGCAATATGATTCATTTGATTTCCTGTAAGGCATATAATAATATCAGTAATCGGTAATTATTTACAAGTGGTATAAGTCTTCAATTTTGCTGAATTTTTATTAATTTTCGATATTTCATAGAATTTTCATTTAGTTCAGATTTTCGCGGCATGTTTCTATTTTCGCGGCGTGTTTCTATACTAACAATTAGTTTGAATATTCGCCCATAGATGTCAGAAAAGCAACTATACGCTTGGGAAACTTCATACATTTTTCGTAATGTAATTTTATTTTTTTTTAATTTTTCTAGGCGTTTCCCGGGAAAATTACTATTTTTCCCGTAATCTGTATATTTTTATCTATCTATAGAAAAAAATTCAGCCAAATTGAAGACTTATACCACTTGTAAATAATTACCCTGTAATCATACTAAATATAGTTTTGTTATTTTGAAGTGAATATTTTTGAAAGTATATATTGTAAATATGAATAGGTATAAAAAAGTGAACAGATTGGTATATCAATTTTGCCCAATAAAAACATATTCGCCGAGAAAATATAAAACTGAAATAATTGGAATGAGAAGAAGCGGTCAACCAAATAAAGAATGACCTGAATGTGAATGATATCTTGAAATAGGGAAAAGTAAGGACCTAGAGTAATAGATGAGGCATGAAGGAGTAAAAGATAGCAGTCACCCAAGAAATCGGTGACATGGCCATGAAGGAACCTAAATGTACAACAAGATGATGCTTGAGGCGAAGACAAGGACATAATTTTTTGATGCTCAGTTCTCTTTGCATACATATTATGAATATCCCAGATTTACTCAAATGGCCACATTCTTAAACCATACCTACTTAAACTATAACACCTTACTTGTAAGCAAGTTAGTATTTTTGTTTATTTTTTTTACATAAATGTTTACATACCAGCATAGACAGCACCACCAAAAGCACCTGTGATGGCCAATATTAGCAACACAGCCAGCTGATCGCAGCCAACCCATGCTACTCCAAGGAACCCAAGTGACGGAAGGACAGATGCTGAAAAATAAATACACAAAAAAATATAAGCAATCAAAATTTTATATTTGATTGAACTGATAATAACAAAGTTATAAATGTAATTTTAAAAACTTATCATCTATTCAAAATTTTGCATGGAAAAATATCAATTTATTTATCTATGTTTAAATAAACAAAAATATCACTGCTAAAACAATAGAAATTAAAGTTATTTATAGTCAGCAATAAGTCAGTAATTATTTCAAAAAGGGTGCTATATTCTTATCAAAATATTAATATTGCAATTTACCGACGGTGTTCCAGAGTTTGTAGGAGTTAATCCGAGATATATAATTTTTTGAAACCATCCAATCGGCAAATATACTGATTAAAATACCAGCAAGCCACGCAGTGAGGTAGGGCAACGCACTTAACAGAGCATTCTGGAAACATAAAGTAGATATAAGGAATGAATATTAAAAATTTATAACAAATTAAATAACAGAAGACCATCTTTTTAACTGTATGCTTCATTAACTGTAGAACTTATTTTAAAGATGATTTGGTATAAAAAAGCAGAATATAAAAACAAAAACACTATTTTGATACTCACTAGGGCCCTGAGTCAAATTGAAAACGCTGTTCGTTATCGCCAAGCGCTATTTTTTTTTTGTATGTGATTTGACGTTTGTTGTAGAAATTTTTTCTACAATAACAAACAACAAACGTCAAATCCCATACAAAAAAAAAATAGCGCTTGGCGATAACGAACAGCGTTTTCAATTTGACTTGGGGGCTAGGTCTTAAATCATATTAATATATTTAACATGGTCAAAATTTCAGTGAATTTAAATATTTTTTATTTGAAACAATTCACTTCTCTATTTTCAACAGCATTGTTACAGAGGCTTAAAATACACTTTCAGTGATCCTTATTCTGAATAATTTTAATGTTAAAATAAGATTGTATCCAGAATATTGATTTCAGTAATGTAAATTGATTTAGCATTGTAAAAATATGTCTTAAAGCATATATAAAACTTCAGTATATCATGTACAGAAATATATAATTACCGCTTCCAAATTCATATGAAGTATGTTGTTCATATAAGAAGGCAATTCTGTGAGCTGTGTATAAAACTGCCAAGACATTCCACACTGGGTTACCAAAATGGCCCACAGGGGTAAACTCTTTGCAAAATGACGCCATGGGATAGGTGATGGTTTCTTTTCCACCTGAATTAGACAAAAGTTCAATAAAACAACTTATTCTAAATACATTGAGAGTAAATCTTGTAAAATGGGCTATTCCATTATATTTATTATTCCAACAATTTAATAAAATTTTTAATGCCGATTATAAAGCGTAGTTATTGTACTTGTAATTATGTGAAAAATTACTAACCAAAATAATAGTCATTGTCAATATGCATAACTTTAAAAGTATATAAATTTATCTGAGAATGGGTGAAAGTCTAAATTTTATTATACTATCCACTCGCTTCACCGTCACTAGAGAACCCAAGTCCATTTTACTGTCGCTACACCTTGGTCACTAAAGTGTCCACGACCAGAAAATTGTTGTAGTTCTGTAAAATATAGCCACCCTACTCATTTACATTAATGAATTAATTAGTTTTTAATTAATTTGCAATCCTTTTCTCGGATATGTAATTAAGTTTTTTCCCAAAGACGAGGTGTGCGAGGGGTCCTTCAGCTGGGTATGCCCAAAAAAACTACATCCTCTGTTTAGTCAGCCTCCATATTATCCTTTCACCTAATATTTAGTGAACATATGAGAAAAAAAATTGCGCCCTAATAAAAATTAAAACGGCTACAATTAAGGCAGGAGAAAATATAAATACGTAGCCTGATAAATATTGAACAAAATAAATACAATATCAAAAGTCTTTGAAACCAATTTATGTGTTATAATAATTGTTTTTGTGGTATATGATGCGAGAAACGACCACCCGGAAACGAGGTGCATCAACAGAATAATGTTCTGCGTGCAAGATGAATCAAATAATTGAAAATTGTTGAAAAATAATGTTGTAAATTTTTAAAATCAGTCAAAATGTTTTAAATGCAGCTTCGGGGTAATTATGGCCATACTGCACTAGAAACACAGGAAGGCAGGAGAGGTAGAGATCGACCCAGATTCACATGGTGGAGTGGTATGGAAAATGAGTTGCACAACTGGATGGTGCAAAATAGAGAGGCTATCTATCTGTGGCTCTACAACCCAGGTGGGGTCTTAGCATCCTGCCAGAGCCACGAAGGACAAAAATAAGGAGAGCCCAAAACAAATAAGGATGAAGAAAAGAAGGGAAGAAGAAGTCTTAAAAATAAGAATGTTTTAAATGATATCTGAAAATCTGGGTCACATAACATATATTATTATTAATATACAAATGTCAATAATAACACATGTGACCTAAATAATTATACCTAAGTAGATATACCGACCATGTGAACAATTTGATTTTTTAAATGTTGTGTACAAACAACTAAGAGCTGATTAGTAATCTATGTAATTTTTGTTTTGTTTTTTTTTATACGCACACATTTTTTTTAAGAATGAAAAAAAAATGTCTAACTCAATACATGTATTTTCCTTCACAACTATTCTTATGACACATATTTTTTTAATTCATTTTGTCCTTATTTCCATTACTATTTGAAAACACGAATTATTGTCTTTATATATTCCATAACCATTTGCCTAGAATGTACACACATTTTTTTCTTACATAAACTCTTGATTGGTTAGAAGTAATTACCGATCAACAAAGTAAATAAAATTAAATGAATAAAATTACTCTGCTCACAACTCAATATATTTCATCTACTTGAAGCAATATGAATGCTGGAAAGATAAAAATCTCTGAACCACCATATTCTCAATTGTACAAGATAGCTGAATCAAATTTTGAAAAGTAAGATAACATTTTGTCATAAAGAAAAAAAAGTCTCTTAGATTCAATTGAATTTATGAAATGATTCATAATCTAGAACTGACATAATATATAATCCATTTTTCAAAGTCAAATAAAATTATAATGTTATCGAGTCTTACGTGTGGGCCAATAGTCCAAGTGATGAATTCCAATTCTTTGGGACATATCCTAGGATGTGTCTGAGGAGTGTCATAGACTAAGATCAACCAGGCACCGAACCACAAAATACCAAGACCGCCAAACAAGTAAAAGCACAATGGCCAGCCACCTCCGTATTCCAAGGTACATAGCCACGCAGATACAGGCATGGATATTATAGTACCAAAATTAGACCCTGAAAAGTTATTAATCATATACAAGAAAACTGAAAATATCTTACTGCGCAGCATTAAGGTTTGTATTCCATATGAAAAACTGATTATATATTATGAAATACGTCATACCTCCATATTCGTAAAAGTCTTAGAGGGGTAGTATTTTACTTCTAGTCCACCGTTAATTTAAAATTTTTGAAACTAGCGCATTTGCCCACTCTTGGTATAACAAATATGTCTCACTTCTGAATCACTTTAACATATGTAATGCCATTTGGAAGATACACTTTACAAAAAAACTAAACCTACTTTACTTATATTTCAATTATCATTATAATTTAATTTAATCTTTGGGTAAGAATGAGACTTGGATATAATATGTTTAGAATAAAATAAACCAGAGGCTAGTCATACATTCTTCTTCTTCTTTCCCCTTAGCGCTTTTGTCCCGTTTCTATCGGGGTACGCTTTGACCATGATCCTGGAATTGGCGAGTCTGATTATTACATTGAAGCGACTGCCATCTGACCTTCGTAACCCTTAGAAAGGGGAACCAGACAAATGGGATCATGGCTACACATAGCTAGTGATATAAATCCGAACATAGATTTTTAAAAATCCAGAGGTGCGTGCCCCGCCTGGATTCGAACCGTCGATCTCACGCATGTGATGCGACGACATTACCGCTGGGCTATCACCGCTCCAGGCTAGTCATACATTACTGTCACAAATCATTTCAATGAAAATTACTCTCTATCTTAAGCACATAAGAATGTTAATAATCACTCTGTGTAATCGCCAACCTCGAAAACAGGCAAAGTGTCTAGTAGGTTTTTTTTTTTTTTTGAGTGGCAGCTCTCCAAGGAGAACACACTTAGGCCGGTTGGCCCTTTGTGATACCACAGTGGGGTTGTCCTTCCCCTTCACTAAACCACATTGAACCAGCCTGAGTGGTTAATAAATGTCAGAACGGTCTAGTAGGTTTGGGGAGTATATATTTTTTTTTAATTATATTTAGAAAGATATTATAAATAAGATAGATATTATAAATAAATTGCGTCATTTAAATAATAACCTGCATAAACCAATGCGGCAAATTTGCTTCTCTCTTCTGGAGGTATCCACCTGGCCAACATGGCGTGCATGGCTGGAAAGGTGACACCCTCACCCAAACCCTCCAACACTCTGACGGCAATGAACATTGGATAGCTCCAGTAAGCAGCGATTGGACTTAACACGGTGAAGAGAGCCGTGAGAAGTACACCGATACCAAAGACCAATTTTCCACCAAACAGCTCAGCTAGACGACCACCAGGAACCTATATTATAAATCAGATATGAGTCAAAACACACTACAGAAATCCGATTCTCTATAAACGACGCAGTGATATGAGGCATCCTTCTGAGTATTTTTCTCTCGAACACTAGTAGAGAAAATAAACAGAAGGATATTCGGACCTGTGCAGGTAAACGGCTTGGAGAATATGACGCAATGATGAGATCTACGATATTTATAATGAGCCCAACATTATAAAGGTGATAAAAATAGGGAGGCTGCGATGGGCAGGACACGTGGAAAGAATGGGCGATGAAAGAGTGCCAAAAAGGGTCCTGCACACAAAGCCACAAGGTAGACGAAGCGTTGGTAGACCCAAGCTCCGATAGCTGGATGACGTGCAGCGAGATGTGGAGGCTGTTGGTGTAAGAAACTGAAGGGGTGCATGTCAGGATAGAGGGAGATGGCGAGGAATGCTGGAGGAGGCCAAGGCCCGCAATGGGCTGTGGAGCCATTGATGATGATGATATGAGGCATAGAATACCTTACTCCTTTATCCCTCCCCACTCCCCCCACCTCTTATATATCCCATTATGATTTGTATGTTTATAATTTTAACTTACTTATGGTCTTCGTTGTTTATTTTTTTTTGTATTTTATATATTTTATGTAAATCCTAATTTCAAACTTACTTTACTATTTAAATTATGTTTTAGTAATTTTAGTTTTATACTACGCATGCATTGTGTAATGTATGATGATGAGGGAACTATTTTGGCAAATATTTAACATTCAGAATAAGAATCAAACTAGATTTGAAGACAGCTAAATTAGTGTACAATAGTATTGTTATTCCTCATATAAACTACTGCTCAAGTGTACTATTTATGAGCAATACAACGGAGAATAAAGTTACTAATTATACAAAACAAAACAATGCAGACAGTTTTAAAATGCAACAGATTCACCCGAATTAAATATACGCTTGAACAGTTGAAGTTGTTGTCAATAAAACAGCAAATGATTTTGAATGTGTTAATTTTCATATGTAAATTAAAAAATGGCGTTTCAAGATAGAAAAATGTAGCATTTAGTTCTCTCTGCCTACCCCATGGGGGACATGGCGTGATGGTATGTATGTACATATGTATGTGTGAGTCAATCACACTACAATAAAATCCAATAGACTGAAATTAGAATTTTATTATATTAAAATTACAAACAGAACATAGCCTCGCTATATAATATTCATTCCAACAATAATTAATGCAAGTGAGGCATGAACATGCTAGAAGATGTATGAAAGTTAAATGAATGTGGTGGAATGGAGGTAATTTATGATAGGATAAGAAATGTTTATTAGCGCACTTTAGACGGACAAGGCAGCCGATCAGCGCAGTCCGATTTTCAACACTTATAACAGCATCCAAAATACAGGTTATTCCAAACATCTCTTTACACGAGTAATATTTTATCCTTTATTTCGTAATAAATGCAAAATTGGTAATATTTTACCAATTTTGCATTTAAGAAAAAATCAAACATGCAATTTATGTGAAAAATTGACAACAAAAACATTTTATTTTTGACTATAGGGTATTTTGATGTTTCATTCGCTTGTTCTACGTTTCGTTTTTGATTTTGCATTTCTTTGGACCTTTGCTTATTTGTTGTTTTAAAACATGCCAAATAAACAAAAGATATAGTATAATTATTGTTAGTTGAGCCAGAATTTCCGGATGCGCAGAGCGCAAATTTGTGTCTTTTACTTGGTTGGTATATTTGCAAATCGTCCCCCTCCGTGGCGAAACTGCTCAAGCATCGTTTGACGAAAACTATACTGCGAACGTTACACGTCAAAATCAACACAGTACAAACGGCAGCCATGTCGACTCGTCAGCAATGAATAGTTATACAGATTTCTGTTTTACGAAAAACTATGCAAAACGCATTGAAATATAGAATATGTTCTATTTTTTCCCACCGCATTGAAAACCTCGACCATCTAAAGTGCACTTTAGACAAGAATTTAGCATTGAAAGTGAAGCATTTATAAGAGAAGCAATATATCGCTGGTTTGCGAGAACAACAACATAAGTCAAAAATCAAATTTTTGAGTAAATAATGGAGAAATGTTGTGTTTATCAATATTCATGTTGTCTCCAATTCTCAGTACAATGTCTCTATAAGTGCGAGAGAAACAGCACATGTGTCGTTGTTTCACTGTCATATTTTTTGACATGTGTCAATGTTTTCGCAAACGAGCGATATATTATACAGGCTAGAGACACTAAAGAAAATCTATTAAATATATTTTAGGAACAACAACACATATATAAAAAAAAAGTTACCTGTGTTAATACGTAACCATAGAAAAATGATCCCAAGATAACGCCTTGTTGTGTTTCATCCCAATTGAAATCTCCGTTTCTCTAGAATATAAAAAACGAACATCAAATTTATGTAAAGAAATGTCATGCTATAATAATTAATGTTTTATAGCAGCCATTGTGTTATTCTGATAACATGAGGTATAACTTGCATGGATCTTATATTTCATTTCTAACAAAGGAAAAATTCATTAAAAACTATTTATCAGTGATTCCTTTTTAATTTATTGCTATTTTTGTATAGGTACAAATAATTTATTAAAAATGTTCATACCACATGAAAATTTTTTTGAAAGAAGGATATTAGAAGTGTAAATAACAAACAAAAATGTGTGCAAAGATGTATGAATTTGAGTGAGGCGATGAATTTATGTATGGCGCTCGGTTCTCTCTGCCTACTCCAATAACAGGGATATGGCGAGATGGTATTCTTTTGTTCATGCAATATTATACAACACAAATAAAGGAATTCTATTCTATGAGTTAATTCCAGCACATTTCCAAAAATCTAATTTTGATAACAATAATATCAACATCCACATAATCTTTGTAATAATAATGATGTCATCAAAATGGACATTGGTGACCTTTGTTAACCATTAACTATGAACATATTTTTTGTCACATTTCTATGAACGTACGGTATTACGGACTACTTTAAATTTAAATAAAATTTATGTTTTTCGTTTATATTTATTACTTTTCAAGACAGGTACTAAATAGGAAAAGGGGATAAACACAAAAAATGTAAATTTTGAATAATTTGTGAGGCAACACATCCATAGTTAGCGGTTTTTAAACTTTCATTCAAAATTTCGATGAGTTATGTCAAAAGATTATGCAATTTTTCATAATAAAGTTAAAAATATTTTAGTATAACTTTTTTTGTAAAAAAATAAAGGGGAAGGAGTGTGTCCCTCGTGTCGTGTCCCTGTTGGTAGTCTGACAATTAAGGCAACCCTATACTTTTCACAATTACATTTCAATAGGGAACATTCACTTTTTTTTTCTTTTACTAAAAAAATGATACAAAAAATAATAGAAAATATAGTAAAATTTTCATTTTTTTATTTGCTCTATATGACACAGGATTTATTAATGATTGTCCATTAATAAATCCTGTGTTGCTTTTATTGATAATTGAAATAATTATAATATGTGAAAACACTCATTGAAACTCTTCACGCTATAGACAATACGTCAAAATGAACTATCCATTGTGATGTATGGCGTCATAAAGTGATCAACCATTGTGATGTATGGCGTCATAAGGTGATCAACCAATGACAATCCGTTTATAATTTTGATGAAAAATAAAAATTTTATTGTTAAATTGTTAATTAATCTGTAATATTTCACAGCTTTCATTAGTATTTTCATGATCACCGTTCATTTGTACCTCTAAATCATTATTTTTCATTCATATCACTCACACATGCACATTCTCTATTCCCACCAAAACTCACTGTTTACTATCGATTAAAAGTATAAATATGAATCATAAATTAATACAATAACTGATAATACTCGTAGTGAAGATATTATTATATTTGACTTTTACACTTACTTAAATATTATTCTTTTACCTTACTTAAAAAATAATGACTCATTTGATAATTTATAATCTTCAATAATATTATGCAGTCTTGATTATTGCAATATTATGATTGGTTTAGTTTTAATGTGTAAAGATAAAATAAGTAGTCATGTATTTATTTATTTTCTGAATTAACGGCACAAATTGCCCTTTACATACTACTAGAATAAAAACAGACATTGAAAACAACAACATAGAATAATAAAAAAAAAACATTTAAATCACTTTGTAAAAATAAAACCTATATAATAAAATAAGCAAAAAAGTTAATAAGTAAAAAAAAAAAATATCTTAAGTGAAAAGAAATTAAAAAAAAAGATAAGTATACATATATACTGAAAAAACCTTAAAACAAAAAAAAAATTCAATTTTATACAAGATGAAAAATAAACGAAAACTATTGAGTCGATGGCAGAGCGGTTAGTGCGCTGGACTTGAAATCCAGTGGTCGCGAGTTCGAATCCTGCCTCAACCGATTTTGTTTACCTATAGAGAGAAAAAATGAACTATTGTCTATTGCAAACTAATCAGCTGTAAGTTAATGTACTTCACACATACAGTATGAATATGAATTTCATCGGCCTTTTAGAATGGGCTGTGCAGAGGACACAAATTTTCAAAAACTCAAAGTATGCACTCTTTACATAATACCCATTAAGAAATTGACGAAAAAAAATATGCTTAAAAATTGTAAAAACATGACTCTCCACTATTCCACAGTAGTGTAGAGTAAAAATAATAATTATCCTTGTAATGGAAGATGCAATGTATTTCTGACATGGGTAAATAATTAATGCATAATAATGAATTTTTACTTACACAATTGAATAAACAATATCAATTAAATAATTAATGATGCAGCAATATTCTCATGTAGGTACAATTGTATTTAAACAAACTTTTGGTATGATGACAGATTATATTTATTAACAAATTGATTTGACCAAACTGACTATGAAATATTACTTTCAAAATTGAGAATGATCAAAAGGATAAGAAAATAGGTAATATTTTTTTAGTAAACTCATCCTTCATGTTTTAAAAATATATATGGCTCTTTGGTAAATATATATATAGGGATATCTCTACGAAAATACTGATCACTCTCCTTTTCCTTCCTTCCCTTTGCTACGTAATATTTATTAAATAAGGAATATTTATCCCCAAACACCATATCTCAATTTCCTCTTTTTGTTCTTTCCCAATACTTTTTTTTTTTTGCTATGATGTTTTTTTATTTACTTTGGTGTTATGTATATTTTCTTTGTTCTTTTTTAGTTTTCATTTTTTTGTTGATGTACATAGGTATATAATTCTGTCACTCTGTAATCTGGTTGGTTGGAAGAAATTGCCTAATGGCAATAAGCCCGACAGTGTGCATTATATTTGTTTATATTATGTACAAAAAGTTAAACAAATAAATAATAAATATTTACTCAATTTCATAAATGTTATAAAGAAATATATTAAAACCCATACATAGAAAAATATCAAAGTATTGCAGATGGAAGAATGTTTTAGCAAAACAAATAAAATATGTTGAATTCTCAAATTCTAATTACACCTCATCTAGCAGACAGATTGGATTTTTGTTTCCTAGCAACAACGTCGTTATTGCCAACGATCCGATGCGCGGGCATGAATTCCTATATAAAGAATATTAAAATCTGTCTAATGCACTGC
This sequence comes from Molanna angustata, assembly GCA_963576475.1. Taxonomy (NCBI): domain Eukaryota; kingdom Metazoa; phylum Arthropoda; class Insecta; order Trichoptera; family Molannidae; genus Molanna; species Molanna angustata. Next base: position 15,033,413 of record OY754975.1, read on the forward strand.
ATCTGATGCGCTTATGTGGGCGCTAACCGTAACAAAATTGTTTTTGTATCTGTTAAGTAATGTATCAGTGTCTGTATCAGTAATAATAATTATTATTTACAAATTTTTATTAAGTATATCAAATAAAATTTTAAAAAGAATTTCTCCATAGATATTACAGCTAAACGTTTTCGCCGAGACTACTCGGCATTATCAAGATCTTTAAGAAACTAAATTCAAAAGACTAATCCTATACTATTTCAAATATTTAAGGCAGTAGTAAATAATTGAAGATATTTGTAACATAAAGTAATATCTGTGAAAATTTTTCTTCCTTCTACTTAATTGAATCTGCAAAAAATTACTTTTCAAAAATTTATTTGATATTTCATAATGGATTTCCACTCAACTAACACAAAAACATTAGTATTATTTACTACAGTAATTAATATCACTAAAACTGAGTAAATAATGAATAAATTTAGATAAAGATATCGACAAACATCTTAAAAAAATCCCATAGGCCAGGGGTGGCGAACCTTTTTGGGTCCGCGTGCCAAAAATCCTCAAATATTATTTCTCGATTTTCTGGCGTGCCTAATCAGTAAAAAATAAACAAAATAGAAAAAAAAGAGTTTTTTTCTGAATTTTATTAACAAGCTTAAAAATTACAATAGATTTTCTTAATAATAAAATCGTAATCACTAAAAGTACACATTAGTTATTTATCAATGAGAAGAAAACATGAGATTCGATGACAATTTCTTAATATCTGGTTCATATTTTGTCACTTTATGATACACATTAAGCAAAAATTCGAACAAACACAAAACACAGCTCATTTAATCACATAATTTTTTGGTGAAAAACATTATTCCAAAGAGATATTGTTCTTTTTCACTAGAGAATATTGTACATAATATGTGATGTGGTGTATATTGTACATATACTTCACTGATACACTGACACCTGCGACGGCGATAAACAACAAATTACAATTAACATATTAACCTCAAATGAAAACAAACCTCAATGGCAGTGTTGCCAATATAAAAATTGTTAGAAGTTGTCACGATAAAATAAATAAACGATTCTTGTTTATCTTGGGAAACATTTGATAATTAATAAAACGGAATAAATTAATAATTCACGGATTATTTAATAAAAGCTTAATTTTTAATCTTGAAAATTAAAAAAAAAAATTAACTTAGAAATCCTTCGCGTGCCATCCAAATTATCAAACGTGCCACCTCGGACACGCGTGCCCTAGGTTCGCCACCCCTGCCATAGGCTATGCAAAATACAAATTAGTTTTTTTTTTGCTTTGTTGGTAGTAGTGCAAAACCTCTTTCTACATTGAAAATTATCAAGATATTTTCCGATATACTTATAGATAACATATAAGAAAAATATTATACCATTGGTTTAGTGGTGTTATCGGCAGGATCAAGTGTCGGACATACGTCCAAAGTAGAATTTGTAATGTTGGCAATAGTTGAATTCACCATAGCCACTATGGCTACTGATAAATTTACTCTCATTGCATAAACATTCGCAAATCCGAGAAATCCCAGTATACCCAAAACTGTACGAGCCTTCATACATTGTTCTGTGTCTATTACTGCAAATATCAAGAAATACATTAATATAATGACAGTAAGAGCCTTCATACATTGTTCTGTGTCTATTACTGCAAATATCAAGAAATACATTCATATAATGACAATTGTTTTATTTTAAACAAATACAAAAACAAATGAACTAACTTTTTTAAAATGCTTAAAAAATACACTAATAAACAGCAGCAGAATGATGTCCTTGTAAAAAGAACATATACATACTCATAAATTCCTAAAATTAAGTATAAATAATTGCATTATAGGCGAAAAAATTGGTCAAGGCAAGATTTGAACCGGCGTACTCTAGATTTTAGTTAATCCAGTGTGCTAGCTGCTCTGCCACTGACCCATGTAAATACAAAATTGTTTTAATTTTTTGTTATTCTCAATAACAAATCACACAACTTCATATTATCTCATGGCATATTTAACAATTAAAAACCGCAGAACCTAAATGCATTTAAATTTATTTTGAAAAAATGTAAATTTTTAAACATGAAAACTTCACTTGTGTTAAATAATAATCTATATCAGCTTTATCAGTACAGTGTAGATGTAACTATAGATTTAAACTATAAACAATCTGTAGATATTGATAGTTTAAATCATTTGAAGTAAGGGAAGGTACCTGTATTAGGAATCAAGGAATGTTCATCACTTGCATCTTCATTTTCCATATCAACGTCTGAAGTGTTGATTGAATTATCGGCATTTGGTGAATTAATCATCTTTGATACTGTTCTATTGGTGACTCAAACATACACAAAAGGAAATTGCCGCGATAATGTTAACTCATTTACAATATGTAAAAATTTGACACTGACAAGATATTTACGTTGAGATTGTACTACAATTTTCTCAGCCAAAACGAATCCGTAATGTTTTTTGAAATGAGTTTTTCAACAACTGTTAGTATCGCCATTGGTACTGAATGACGTAAACACAAAAATATCCTATTAGCCTGTTCATGAGTACATCTACTCGAACCGTTTCATCACAGCTGATTATTTTTTGAAGATTGAATGAGAAAGATCCTTTGTTTACACATGACACTATGACAGAAACTTCGTATTCGTAACTTCAGCTTGACCAACTTGACAGACAAAGTCATAGACAAAATGATAAAAGACAGAAAAGAAAAGTTGTGGTTCCAAAGATTTCCATATAATATACTACAAGCGTCTTTAGCACAAATAACCCATCCGTGCGAAAATGGCGGCTTAGCTGTCAAATTTGACATCTATCCACATCTATCATTAAATAAGTAAATTCTCGTAAAATATGATCAATTTTCAAGTTTTTGAAAATGATCTATTTGGTATTGCAGAAAATTACACATAAAAATAACACATAAAAATCAATGATCGAATAAATAAATAAAGAAAATTTAAAATATTTTTTAAACATATTAATTAATAAATAAACCAATGAACGAAGAAGTAAATAAATGAATAAATAAATAAATCGATAAAAAAATCCTATATATCCATTTATAAAAAATGGTATCTATATTTGTTTGTTTCTTTCTTTGTTGGTACAAGTAGATAAACAAGCCAAAAATGAAATAATGTTTCTGGCGCAGTTCAGGGGTGACATCTGTGCGAGACACCGTCACCTCATTTATAAGAACTGTTGCTTTCATTGTTTACAAATAAACTAATTTCTCAATAGATGGCGTTACAAAAAAAGGTTTCTTCGTTACATAATAGATGGCAATAGTATAATTTCGTATTATTCAGGTGAATTGTTTATACATTATTCAAATATATAGAACTTTCAAAAATTACATTGGTAAGGGAACCCAATAAAGGCATAATAGGCGTGATGACAGTAAGAAAAAATCATTGAAATTATGATTTTATTAGATAAAATATGTTATAAAGATTTGAAAAAATATATTTATTTTCATTTTAAAATAGCGAATAATATTAATATTATTAAAATAAAAATACAAAATATGTTTGTCCGCCATTTTATGTGAAACACCAATCAGAGCGCATGACGTCACCATATTGTCACTGTCAATTGTGTTTGTTACTGTCAACTGTTGTGTTGTTCGAAATGGCTATTTTTTTCATAACAAGCTATATGGAATATGCTGCTTATTTTTAACATGCTATTTTTATTTATTGATTTATTTGGGACAATAAACCAAATAATATCGCTATCCGCTCTATTGAATCGTTGACGCATCTGTTATAACACGCACCGAGTATTGTAACGTGGTGGAGAATATTTAACGTTTCAGAAATAAATAACTTGGTGGCTTTCATTGCTTGATTATAAAATAAAATGATGTAATTATATTGTTTGTGGGAGTTGTACAGTGTTACATGAGGTTGAAATGGAAATACACAATGTATTATGATGAATCTAATATACATATGGGATAACTGTTATGATTCATATACATATTATGATTAATATATTAAAATATGTAATAGGTGTGATGACTGTAAGAAAAAAATCATTGAAATTATGATTTTAAAAAATAAAATAGGTTATAAAGATTTAAAAAATGTTTTTTTTTTAATTTATAGGAGTGAATAATAATAATATTATAAATATAAAAATACAAAATGTGTTAGTCCGCCATTTTATGAGAAAAAACAATCAGAGCGCACGACGTCATAGTATGGTCGCGTCAATTCTTCTGATAGTCTTCAATACAATATACGCATTAATTGTCGGTCTGGACTATGTTTATTTTGGTGTTATCGATATATTAATATTTTAATTAGATACTTAAAACTAAAACAAATTAAATATAAATGGAACAAGTATTCATCAAAGCAAATAGTTTCAATTTACCTAGATACTCGCCTACCTATCGGGGGACACTATGGGCCGGTATTACAGTGTCAGTTTAAGAGCTAAACTCAAGTTTTACAAAAATATAGCGTATTACAGTGTCCGTTTAGACCTAATCTTCCCTCAAATACGTCACTAAAACGACAAATATTTAACTCAACGTTTCTGGCAGATTAAGTACTTAACTGTGAGTCAACTGTCATTTGCTAGGCAACTCGTGTAGTTTCAGTTTCTATCACTAGAGGCGTTAGGCAACGTGTGTAGTTTCAGTGTTGTATCGAAGGTGGCGCCACACAACAAAACAAACTGACAGCCGTATTGAAACGAACACGGGCATTTAAAAGCATTATTTTGGTGAAAAAAATTTAATTTACCATGTTGGATAGTAAAACAATGGTATTTAAAGTCGTAGCGTCCCGTTTTGTATTTCGTATTATTTGAGGTTATTTAAATTTGACAGATAATAACCACAGAAAAAGTGAAATATGTCTATAATTGAAGATTTAGTAACTGACATGTCATATTGCACTGTAATACGGAAATGGATTCAATCTCCCCTTAACATTAATCTTGAGTTTGGCAAACTCAATGAGTTGAGGGCCGACTGTAATATCGGGCCTATGTTAATTGTATTTTGTATGTAACTTAGTTTTTATTGAATAAATAAATAAATAATGAACGCTCGCAACGTATGGTAAACTAATTTAGTTTTAGTATTCTACAATTTTGTCATGCGATGGTGAGCTGACGAACGTTCGACATGTTATGATGCTGGTCACTGCCAAACTAAACTAGCAAGCTATATTTTTTTCATGCAATGAAGCGATTTGCGAAACGACGGCGATTACGCGAAGCATGCGTTTTAAAACATCGTTACAATTTTAGCAGCATACGAATTATTACATAGCGCTCGTTATTTGTATTGTGTTCATAACAAGCTATATTTATCTGCTATCGTTATTTTTAGCAATAGCAGCCATAGTAGTTATTTTTCTGCCTGTCTTAACTACTCTTAACTAGAATGGAACTTTTGATGGTCGGATATTTCTTTGCGTCGAACAAAGACTTTTGTTCATCAGAATTTCGAAACGTAAAAACTTAATAATAAGTACATATAAGTACTTTATTTATCTGTAATTTAAATACAACTTACATCTCGAAAATCGATAAAATATGCTCCTTCTTCTCTCTACATTATGTGTTCATAAGCTAAAAACATACGCGGGAAACTTATGATGGCCTATTTTGACGTTTGGACATTAATGAAGTTCTTTATATGCTTATTGCCTAAATAATGGTAAATATTATATTATTGAGAGCTAAAAGTGGGGGAACAAATACTGTACTTCATTGTAAACGCGTACTTAATAAAATTCACTTGTGTCTCGCCGTGCGAAATTTAATCACTTATTTCTCTTTTTTTTCGCGTGGGACGAAAACAAATACCTCAGTAGGTGTTTTTCTCGTCGTGTTTGTACATTTAGGGACCGCACAACACTTATGCACTTTTGAATTGATTATAAATACACAAATCGTCTTAGAACACATATATTACATATAGTAGTGATATGCAGTTTACGATACCATGACGTCACCGTCAGGGTCGGCAGCCGCCATGATACTACAAGCTTTTTTTGGCGTAAATGTCAAATTTGATTTTAAAATGGCGATTTTTGCTACTAAACCTTTATTTTATGTAGAAATGTATATATATTTGAAAACAGTGAATGCGTAAAAACATTGTGAGATAGTTTTTCAAAATTAGTCATCATGCCTATTGGTGAATGTTGCGCAAGCGCATAAAGTGATCACGTAAACCAGCCGATGAGAGGTCGTAAGCCCTGTAGGTGCCTGAGTTCCTGGTTCTTCTATAATATCCCAACTTCGTCTGTGTCCCCCCCCCCCTTATAACTTTTGATCCGCTCAATTAACAAAGCCCAAAATTTCAGAATATATAAACTGTTATAGGCCTACAAAACTTTTTTACTCAGAATTGTGACAAATACAAAATCTCAAATTAGTTTTTTCGAAAAATTTCCAGGGTTTCTCAAACATTTTTTACTAAGGAAATATTTTTTTTATTATAAATTTATGAGTTTAACTGCCTATATTTCCAAATATTTTAAAAATATCGAAAAAAGCCGAAACACCCCATCTAGATAATTTAATTTTCTATAAAAAATATCACATGTAGAAGTAAATCTCAATTTTTTTAACAATTTTTATAAAAATTGAATTTAGTGACGACATCGCTTCATACAATTTGTATGACAGTCGCCTATACACAATATGTAAGAAGACTTAATAGTTTGATACTTAAATCTCTAAACATACATACCTACATACCATCATGCTGTTTTCATATTCTGTGTAGAAAAAAGGACTGACCTCCATACTGTCCTATCTTGACATACATACCTACATGTGTTGTATAGAAAATAAAATATCTTAAAATATTCAATAATTTGGATTTATGGGTTTATAGTTTGGCACTTATACTTCAACTATACATACTATCGCTATCGACAGTTGGATCTCATGTGTTACATGCAACTAGTCATTAACAATATATTTTGCTTACGCTGACACACTGAGTGAACACACTGAGATGGTTTTTGATGGTTACCACATGGGTAGAATGAATGAGGAACGCCTGACGAAGAAAATATACAATGCGGATAGGATTGGATTGAGAGGCCGGGGCCGCCCAAGAAAGGGATGGCACGACCATGTGAACGATATTATGAAAGAAGGAAATGTTAGAAGCGTGTACAATAGACGAACATGCATGAGACGATGCATGAATGTTCTGACATTGTTTCAATTACAATTTTTATGGATTCTGCCATAAAAATTGTAATTGAAACAATGTCGTCACTAAATTCAATTTATACAAAAAATGTTAAAAAAAATGATTGAGATATACTACTATTATGTATGTATTATTATATACAATTAAATTATCTAGTTGGGATGTTTCGGCGTTTTTCGATATTAACAATTTTGGAAATATAGGCAGTGAAACACATAAATTTGTCATAAAAAAATGTTTTTCTTAGTAAAAAAGTTTGAGAAACTCTGGAAATTTTTCATATTTTTTGAGATATTGTATTTTCAGCGTTGTAGCTTTTATGGTTTTTGAGATATACAGAGAAATAAAATAAAAATTTAAAAGTTGATAACCCCTGACTGGAAAAAAATTCCAATATTTGAGTTCGGGTTGATATCTATTTTAAAACATGAATTTGTCGGATATTTTTTTTTTTTTTTTTTTTTTTTTTTTTTTTTTTTTTTTTTTTTTTTTTTTTTTTTTTTTTTTTTTTTTTTTTTTTTTTTAAATGAATATGTCCTTGTTAAACAAGTACATATACATCTTCCTACGTTCCCTAAACTAAGCATAAATGCTTGTCCTATAGGTGAACGAGATCGGTCGAGGCAGGATTCGAACTCGCGACCACTGGATTACTAACCCAGCGCGCTAACCGCTCTGCCATCCACCCATCCTGTGTTCTGTTTTGATGTGCGCATCTTTACCTTTTTAATAGTGCCCCTTTAATTTAATACAACCTTTCTCCGTTCCCATCAAGGGGCCGCCTATTCTACCCCCATGGTTCCCATCCTGTTTTCAAAATTGTTAAAATGTATTGTATTTTTGTATAGATTTTTCTTGTTTGCTGTTGTATTCTATAAAATAAAAGTTTTGTAGGCATAACATTTCCTATATTTTTTTATGACTTTGGTCTCTGTGCATCATACGGATCAAAAGTTATAAGGGGGGACGGACACATAACACACAAAAAATACTCCGTATTCTGAATTCATCCACATATTATTATTATATATATATATATATATTATTATTATTATTATTATATATAGAATATATTGCATACTGCGAAGCCTTTAAGTTGGTGTTTTTGTATGCAAAAAGTCCACTACGCGATAAAAAATGTTCCCTACTCTATCGTCTTGGCTTAATACTGTCGATTTGCTTGTTGGTAGTTTTTGTTTTGTCTGACGAGCAGCTGCTTCGGGGAGGAAAATAACTGTATAGTTCCAAAACTTTCCCTGTGGAATGGGATAGGAGACTGCGAAATACTAATGTCATAATGTCGATTCATGAGAAATAAATTCTCTTGAACAAATTGACTGTTGGATAACATAATTACTGTTTAGCCTCGGGTGTTTTTTGACTTTAATGTTGAAAAAACACGCAAAATGTTTACTATAGTTATCGCCAAATATATTGAGCCATTTCGCCGAGAAGGGGGCGATTTGCAAGTATACCGATGTAGCAAAAATACACAAATTTGCGCTCTGAGCACCCTGAAGCCAGGTTCAAGTTATTTGGCGAAAACTATACTGCATAAAATTTTTTCACACGGGTCTAAGAATTCAACTAAAAAAAATAAACTTAATTCTACAGTATCAAACTGTCGATTCATTAAGAAACATAAATTATTCTCTTAAACGAATCAAGAGTTGGATTATTATGTATTATAATTATTTGTTTTATTCATGAATTAGTAAGACGTATGTATGTGTTAATGTGATATCTGCACTTGGTAAATACAACTTACAACATGTTTGTTGTTATTTGACCGTCAATTATTGGCGTCAACTACCTGCAATAATTACGCGCGAAGCTATGTTATATATTATATTAGGTACTTACCTGTTTAAAATTTTCATCATCATTTTTATCATTGATTCTATTATGAAAATTGATTTGTATTTGCTAGCTGGGCCTAAATTATGAATTGATAAACTATATTATAATTTATGTTGTTTGTAATATCTAATAAATGCTTTGTATCCTTTAGATAATTTGAAATGCCTACACTACAATTCAAAAAAATAATTAATTTGTTTAAGTGAAAAAGTCCTGTCCATATAATATTACACAAAACAATTTGTTATTAATTTCGTTCGGACCTTTTTATTTCATTCATACAAATATTACATCCTCTGCTATGTTATGATAGCTGAAAAATTATATTAAAAAATACATTTTGAAACTATAATAGTGATAGTAGCTGAGCTCGGTGCATATATCTAGAAAAATAGGAAAAGTGCGCTAGTCGTGGTATTAATTATTTCCAATTAAATAAATATTGAGCCTGAATCATGGGTATATTATATTTTACATCAATGTAATTAAATTTTTTAACAAACTTAAAACAGAAATTGTTCAAAATATTACATCATCTACTTTCCTTGTGAGTCTCTTTTAAAATTTTAAAGTATTGCATCATATCGGGGATGTGGGAAGCGGGAATGGGAAGTTTAGAAACAGCTGATCATACTTCAATTATTGAAAACTAAACTAACCTCATTCTCATTTCCATTTCCATTCTTAACTTATTTGAAGTAGGTATTGCGCGAATGCCGAGTTGAGTTTTCCGCTCCGTGAAAAATTAATCAAAGTTTTATATGAAAACATTTTTATAATTTAGTGTAACTGCTTACATTGCTTATTTGTCGGCGTTATAGGTTTCCGTATTACTTTATTGATATATTTCGGGAATTAATGCACACGAAATAATGTTGTCTCCGTCGGAAGCGGCTCGATATGCAAGTTATTCATCAGTAAGAACTGATGATTCTACTGAAAGTAATGTTCGATTTCGGGATGCTTCGTCTAAAGATGGTAAGTGATTATTTTGAGAAATAGTATTTTATGCACTTTGACCATGTTTTAAATTTTAATTCAAATGTAACTAAATACTCTTCGAATTTCTCATTGGCTAACTAATGCCACAATTTTGGCATTCTGTTTTTTATACAGTCCCCAATAGAGATGGTACTGTTTATATATGCAAGTATTAATATTTGTGGTACAGTAGAACTGTCCGGATAATTGGATAGTTAATGGAAAATATGTTGGTATGTATGTAGTAATTTCTTAAGAAAAGCAATATAATTTTACAGAATATGTATGTATGAATATGTAAGGATGAACAGCACTAGACTTCCTCATATCATGCTGCACAGACAGCCACACGGAACACGCCCTCGTGGTGGACCGCCATAAAGATGGAGGGATAGCTGGGAGTCCACTCCACAGGAATAGGCCTGTTAAAACAGGCCCAACGGTTTTCATAAAAGAAGAAGAATATGTACATTTAAGGTAGGCCTCCATACAGGCGCAGCGGATGGATCGGATGCAGCTCATCAGATAGATTTTAGTGTTCTTGGTATAGGGCATCGTATGGAGTGTGCGCATTATTGCTATCATTGTTGCTAGGAAACGAAAATCCCATCCTTCCTCTGCGTCTGTATGGATGCTAGCCTTAAAAATGTACTCTATATATTTTAACAATCAAAAACATGTTTACATTCCTTCTTCTTCTGTCGTGTCGGCAGCGTCCTAAACTCCCTTCTCAGACCAATAAGTCAGGATTGAAATGATCCCCCTAGTTGACTCCTCCCCCAACTCCCCCTTGGTTCACTTCACCCTCACTAGAGGGCACTCCAACAGGTGTGCCATCGTTTACTCCATGTCATAATTTAGTATGATACTTTCTTGTACAGTACTTACATAAACATTACTTATGATTCCTTATATATTTTGGTTAGGGCCAGTTGTTTAGACATACTCAGAGCGATCCAGAAAATTGGCGATCAGGATAGGTGGAGTTCCGATAGTTGGAGTTCTAGTGTTTTTTATAGTCTACTGTGTGTAGCACTCCTCCAAGGTGTGTAGCTTAATGCTAAGTCGTTCTTCTGTGTCGGCATCCTGTGATTGATTCCCAGCAGAGGATAAATACTTTCAATATGACAATTCCTACAGTTGCATGTACTTTATAAATTGCTGAAGTTTTCGAATTTTATTAGTTTTTTGAGTGAAAGTGTTTGTTCTTTTCATATTGACTGCAAATCATATGAAAAATCGGAGTTAGAAATCTCGCATAATATGGAACCATTTCGGTTATGAATTTTTTTTTGACTGCATTGAAAAAAAAAATAATCCACATGTATAACGACTGATAAAGAAAACTTGTAGAGCTGAAAGAGAAAGAACGAGAGGTTGGGGTCGGCCAATAAAACAGTGGTACGACCATGTGAACAGTATTCTGAAAGAAGGAAACGTTAGAAGTCAAAATAACAGATGATTTCCTATGAAACGATGTGAATTGCAAAAACAATGTGGGATGAGTGTATGGAAGTGTATGGTGCTCGGTTTTCTCTGCCTTCCCCATCACCAGGGACATGGCATGATAGTATGGTTATCTAAAAACACCTTGAACAATAATGTGGGGTACGCAAAACACAAAATTTGGATGTTTTGCTTAGGTAGTTGACTAACCTCTCCGCCGAAACATGTCATGATATTTGCCAATACGTATAATGTATGTTTGTGAGTTCCAAGTAATTAAAATGACCTCACTGTTATAAACTTCACAAGAAGCGCATGATAATTTTCATTTGTCTTGGATCAAAGGAGTTATAATATAAACAATCATAATATATTATATAAAACTAGTTAATGTCAATATTTCCACTTATTTTTATGATAATTTATCCAGTTATTTATAATAGCAGTTTTATTTATGTGTAATTTTATCTAGTTTATGATTAACTACTATATAGGACTTTTCTGCGAAAACATATTGACATTTTGATTTCCTTATATATAATTTATCTTTGAAGGTCGATAATCATGGGTTTTACCCCAGGATCGTGTGAACAATAAAGTTTATTGAAGAATTGTTATATACCTAGATGCATTATATTTTCAGAATTCATTTTGGTGTTACACTTTTTAATACACTTTTTTAAAAACAAACATAGATAGTTAGTTGTTATCCATCCTGACGAAGCGGCAAGCTTCAAAACCAGATGAATAAAAGTTATTAATAGTAATAATAAACACTTCCTTGCACCCTGCACAAGTGGCGAGTTTATTGCCATATGGTAATTTCTTCCAACTAACCAGTGTTTCCAGCCCAGAGAAGCAATATTAGCGTGAGAATTATTTAATTAAATTTCTCCTCTGCTGGGAATCCAACTCAGGACACCCGTACATAAACCAAACGACTTACCAAATGTGCCATGGTAGTCATTTATCTGTGTTTTTTAAAAAATATATATTTGAAGCGTAGATTTTTTGTTTGCATACATACAATACAAAAGAGAAAGGCAATCGTGGTTTCACTGGATTCACAAATCCAGGCGACCAGAGTACCACTCAGAACAGGTGAGCCACACGAGCTTGTGACCATGTATGCAGGCTTAAGGGGTCCCCTTTATGACTCGAAATACTTCTTAAATACCGTATTATTATAAAAAAAACGAGTGGGTTATGGCCAACATTAAACTCTCCACTACATATTATAAGTTAGTGAGCACTTTTCTTCTTTTTTAAAGGTTGATAATCCCTGAATGCATTTATATTGTAATAATAATAATAATAATAAGACTTTTATTGAATGAAACAACATGGCGGACTTATTGCCTATTATTATATTTTTTTCGTATTACTTCTCAGGTAATTAGAGGCTGTATTAATTTAACACACATCCAATTACAAGTTGCCACATTCTGGGGACTTATCTCCACTGGGAATGGAATCCGGGACCTTTGGGTCAGCAGTCAGATATCTATCCAGCGCTGACAACTATTATCCAACTGTGTTATTTATACAACATGATTATACAGTTGGGGAAAAACAACATGATAATACTCACCAAATTGGATTTTCCATTTGTGCAATTTTTATAGACCACATAATTTTGTTTTTTTTTTTGGGTTCAAACTATATCAACTGAGTCTTTGTACCATTTTTACGAAATTTCAAAGATTATCTATTATAAATAACACTAAATTAGTCTGAGGAAGCTGTGGTTAGCATCGAAACTGCTATAAATTTTATAAAACCGATTGGTTAGATACACAGAATGTTGCCAATATTTAATATTTTTTTAAATGAAATAAATAAATAGACGAACAAAGAAATAAACACCTACATAGTCTACTATATTGTTTAATATGTCATTAATTAGTTACATAAAATATACCTTTTTGTCAGTCTTCGTGGCTCAGTTGATCAGTTCAGACTGCTGATCCGAAGGTCCCAGATTCGATCCCCGGTGGAGACATAGTTTTTAATTGTGTTTTTAGTCTGTATCTGTGAGACAATTAAAATCGTAAGTCTCCAGAATGCGGCAACTTGTTATTGGGTGCGTGTTAAATTAATATTTGACATAGTACCTGTTAGTTGCCTTCGGAGAAGTAATATAAAAATAATAAAATTTAAATAGATATTTAGGCATATATTTTCATTTTTTGTATTTTTTATTATTAATTTAATTGCTGTATGTTAAATATCATATAATTCAGGTTTGTGACGATTTTAAAATACAGGATAAATAACAAGATCCCGTACAATTCTTATTTAGAATTTGTTTTTAAATAATGTAACGACAGAAGTATGTAATGTTTTTTTTCTACAATATGACATGATGTGTATCAACATCAATTGTTTTTAATAAGACCGTCTGTTGATTTAATTTGATTGATCGCAATCTGATAGTGAGACTAAGTTTGACTTTAACAAATTGATTTGAACTATAATGAGAGATTTCATTTATACCAACAATTTTATAGCATGACTATCAGTCTCATCTCACTTAAATAGGCAACATTCAGAATGAGTGGTGAACTTCGTTGTTGAGCTTTGTAAGATTTTATTTTTGCTTTTGTATTTTAAATCACCCGGCTCTTACAGGACACCCGAAAACGATGATAATAGAAAAGATTGGAAATACTATTCTAAGCCGGTGACTCATAGCAACACATGTATTATTCCATTTACCTATTTATTTGGGGTTGTAAGAGAGAACTGAATACCACATTCTTTACTTTATTCACTTGGATAGTAAGCAGCCTTATTAATTTCTTCCGATTCCTTTAAAGATTTGGTATTTTGTGATCCAGATGATCTCAATATATTCTTTTGACACATTTCTTCAATATAGTGGAGCCAAATCATTCATAGCATACCTTATAGTGTAGTTCTACTTATTCTGAACACTTCCAACCTGTTTAGTTCATTAAGAAGAATTGCCAACTCCATTTGTTATTAGGTATAAATGAAAACACTAATTAGTTTTAGTTTCACTATTTAATTTAACATCGTCAGAGTGCACTCTGACGATGATCTTCAACAGATCGATACCGGTCAGTGCCAGTGTTAAATTAAATAGTGAAACTAACACTATTTAGTGTTTTCATTTATACCTAGTATAATGGAGTTTCACCACAAATTATCCGTCGACAAAATTAACAAGTCCATATGTTATATTTATCAACCTGGCAGCTGCGTTAAATACCATTTGTATTCTATCAAACTTTTTTTGGTTGCTTGTACAAGTTTTTATTTTTTAATGTTCCTTACAAAAATTTAAAGTAAAAAATATGTATGAAATTATATGTATTGTAAACATGACAAATTGGAAATTTATTATGACATAAGTTACTATATTTGTAAAATGAATTAAATTGACCGTGAACTTGTTTTTAATTACCCACTGATAATAATGTCTTAACAATGATGTAATTAATAAAATTGTTTGTTATTTATTATTATTATTGTTGTATTTCCTCGCATCGTCTATCCCGTGAACTTTTGACATAGTGTTAGTGTAGTGTTGCCTTAATTTAACTCTATGACGAGCATTGTATGTTCAATGAATCTATATTAATCAATCCTCAACTCGCATCAATTGACAGTTTAGTACGGTAACCGGTTGTGAAGTATCGTGTGAGGCTTTCGATTATAAGTCAAAATGAAATTATTTGAATCACACTCAAGTTGTAAGTTCTTTTTTGAATCTTTAAAAATTTTCAAAGCATTTAAATCACAATTGAGTTTTCATTATTATACAAATAATTCTACATTAATAATAATAATAATTTGTAAAGCGCCATTTAGTGATACAATATTACTCCAATGGTGCTATAGCTTATTTATTGGCTCTACGAAACAAGGCAGTCTTAAGAAATCTACCAAAGGTGTCAATGCTCTGAGCAATTTATTCCACTTTAAAGGACCATTCACACTGAAACCATGATCATACTAAGCCACCTTATTGACTGTCCAATTCTTTTAAAGAGTTGGTACTCTGTAATCCAGATGATCTCAATGTAAGCTGTCTTCCTGATGGAACATTCTTTTGACACAGTTCTTGATATTTTTATTGACTTTTTAACTAGTCCTTATAAATGAGATGACGGTGTCTTGTTCTTGAATTATTTACAGTTCTTGGATTTAATGTAGAGCCAAGTCATTCATAGCTTTAAACTCCATCAGGCATACCTTATAATCTACTCGTCCTGGACATTTAAACCAGTGTAGTTCGTTGAGAAGAGGTGTTATGTGACTTTTATTATCAGCTCTATATATCAACCTCGCAGCTGCGTTGAATACTATTTGTAATCTATCAAGCTCATACTTAAATGGCTCCCTTAGTTATATTTTCAATTAAAAATATTTAAAAAAGCAGCCAAAGTACACACTCTATTATTATTTGTTTAAGAATGGAGGTGGAGATGCAGTTTTTAATTGTGTTTTTAGTTAGGATCTGTGAGACGATAAATATTGTTAGTCTCCAGAATGTGGCAACTTGTTATCGGGTGTGTGTTAAATAAAGATCGGTGGTAGAGCAGCTAGCGTGCTGGGCTAGTAATCCAGTGGTTGCGAGTTCGAATCCTGCCTCGACTGATTTTGTTCACCTATAGCACAAGCATTTATGCTTAATTTAGGGAATGTAGGAAGATGTATATGTACTTGTTTAACAAGGACATATTCATTTAAAAAAAAAAATTAAATAGTGTACGTCTATTTTTTAGCAAGTGTAAATTTTATATATTCTTTATTTCATTACTATTTTTTTTTGTCAAATTCCTAGCTTATATTCCTATTTATTTGATAAAACTACTGAAGTCACAAATAATTTTTTATATATTATTTCTCAAACTATTTACAAAATATTTGTAATTTTAAATTCAATTTGAAGCATTTCCCGTACTTTGATCACCACTTTTGTTGAAGTTCATTTTATTACCATCCAGGTTAAAAACCTAGTCGGACACAGAAATAAATTAATTAAAATAAAATAGATATGTATTTTTTCCTTCTTGACTATCAACTATGGAATTAAAAGACTAGGTATATGATATTTTACTTGCTTCACAAAAATAATACTTAGTTCAGAGTTCAAATCTTGTCTCGACCTATTATTATTATAAACTAAAGAAACTATATTTGTCAAATAATTCTTGAACAATATTCCTTCTGTGTCGTTCGAATCTATTCTTTCCTCATTGCAATGCTTCCAAGTACCATGGTTCTATTATTGTATCAAATTTACGTGAAGTTTCAGTTGCTTGGATTAAAACTCATATTTATCTATCATAAAATAAAAATGTTCTTAATTATACTATTTGTTTGCAGTTGGTATACGCAGTGCGGTGAGGAATACTTACAACACATTTTCCCGCAAAAAACCCATTTCACCGACGATCCTCACTGATAGCCGTTTGGCAAGATGTCTGACTACCCTGGACTTGACACTACTAGGGGTGGGTAGCACTCTGGGGGTCGGTGTGTATGTCCTCGCAGGAAATATCAGCAAATTTCATGCAGGACCTGCTGTTATTATTTCATTCTTGATTGCGGCCATTGCTTCCATATTTGCAGGTTCGTTTTTAAATTTTGTAATGGTATGCAAAAACATTATTTTTTTTGGATTCCAAAACCTACCACAAGACGAAGAAGAATTATTGAAATTCAAAATGAAATGAATATAATATTAATTTGATGTCTATTTTTTTTTTAAATTATTAAATGCAGTTGCCAGTCTCATTTAAAAAAAATCAAATTGCTTCTTATGTTAAGGAGGGTCTGCGGCCAACGTACATATTTTTCAATTTGATATGCCATCATTATTTCTAATGAAATCGTTTTGAAAAAAATAATTTAGATAGTTTAGGTATTCATAAAGAAAAATATATCTTTACCTTTTGATAATGTTCTGTATAAATTCTTATAGAAAAATAATGGCATACCCCGATTTTCAATGTATATCTTATATTTTTAATAAGCTATAAGGCGTAGTTCAATATATTTTTTTTAAATTAAAGAAGACAAAAATATATAGAAAAATATAGTATGACGTTGCATTAATGCTTCAGGTTTAGTAAATAAACCTAAAAAACATATATTTTCCTTTCAGCGCCATTGCGAAACAAAAGTTTTTTTGGTTTATTTACTTAACTTGATGCATTAATGCAACTTCACATCATATTTTTCACATTATATTTTGTTCTTCTTTAATTTATAAAAAAAATATATTTAATTTTTTTAGAAATTAAAGGTAAATGTCAAAAATCGAGGTATGCTTATTATTTTCCTACAAGAATATATATACAGAACATAATTAAAAATTTAAGGTATATTTTTCTTTATTAATATCCAAACTAACTAGAGGTTATTTTTTCAAAATGATTCGTTTTGTAGTAATGATGCATTTTCAAATTGAAAAAATAGATACGTTGGCAGCAGTCACCCTCTTAAATTAATTTATAAAAGAAACAGGTCACATAGTTAATAAAATTATTTGTTTTGAATTTTAATTTCATCTTTATAATTATTTAAGAATCTAATTGATCTCAAAATTCATAATGAAAATATAAAAATATTATTTATCATCGTTTATATGTTATAGTGGTAAGATGTTTGATTTCTCTGTTCCGCATCTTGGGTTTGATTTTTACTGGATGAGAAATTAATTCTAAATAATTTATATTAAAATTCATCGGCCTTTGTGGCCCCGGTTGGATAAATATCTGACTCCTAAGCAAAACGCCCTGGGTTTGATTCCCTGTGGAGACACAGCTTTTTCAATCTAGATCTGTGAGACAGTAAATATTTTAGTCTCCAGAATTTGGCAACTTATTTTTGGGTGCATGTTAAATTAATATTTGACACAGTACCTACTTACTTGTCAGTTTCCCAAAATCAATACAAAATTAATCATGAAACAATAAAAATAGTATCAAACAATGTTACATGAAATAAGTAAAAAAAAAAACTCATTTACGTTTTAATTTATCAGCAGTTTTCAATCTGTCGATTGATGCGGCTTCCAAACTGTAGAATTCCATAATAATTATGATAAATATGAACACATATTATATTCTACAAACAATTTATTCGATTTCCGACGACCGTTTCGGCTTATAAGGCCATAATCAACTGGTAATACCTGGTAACAACTGGTAATAACTGGTAATACTGGTAATAAAAGGCCATAATCAACCAGTTGATTATGGCCTTATAAGCCGAAACGGTCGTCGGAAATCGAATAAATTGTTTGTAGAATATAATATGTGTTCATATTTATCATAATTGTTTTAATTTATTTTTCAAATTGTATCAAAAACGTTTTCTAATAAATTATTAACTTGAAATAATATCTGCACAAAAAGGGATATAATTTGTATATTGATATATAAGTTGTTTAATAGTGTTTTTATGACATTGTAATTATTAATAAATGTATTTTTTATAGGACTGTGTTATGCTGAATTTGGTGCTCGAGTTCCTAAAGCTGGATCAGCTTATGTTTATAGTTATGTCTGTGTTGGAGAATTTATAGCTTTTATTATCGGATGGAATCTGATTCTTGAATATGTTATTGGTAAGTTCAATTATTTTCTGTTATGTATACAATTTTTACTTTATTTTTTATTAAAACCCAACTAGATTATTTAATTTCTCATATTGTATATTTTATGTAATAGGTTGGATAGAAAGTCTTTTTGCATATAGTATGTATAAACTTGTAATGAAATATCTTTGGCTGTACCATTTGTATCTGGCTGGTTTTGATGACATTAAAAAGGTTACATTAAAAAAAAATAGCTGAAGAACTGGGAATATTCCACAAAACAGTTTTGACCCATTTGAAAAAAGTTGGGTACAAAAAAAGCTCGATATTTGGGTGCCACATAAGAAACCTAATGAACCGTGTACTCATTTGGGATTCTTTATTGAGACGTAATGAAACCGAACCATTTTCGAAGAGATTGATAACTGGTGATGAAAAGTGGATTACGTATGACATGAACGTGTGAAAAAGGCCGTAGTCAGGCTTCACAGATTGTGGCAAAACCCGGATTAACTCGCAATAAGGCGATGCTGTGTGTATGGTGGGATTGGAAGGGCATTGTTCATTATGAGCTTTACCGCCGGGCAGTAACATCAATTCGGATCTCTATAGCAAGAATTTGAGAAAAAGCGGCCGTAATTGATCAACAGAAAGGGTGTGGTCTTACACCACAATAACACTAGACCACACACAGCTTTAGCCACTCAACAAAAATTAACAGAATTTGGCTGGGAGGTGCATCCACCATATAGCCCTGACTTTGCACCTTTCCACCTGTTTCAGTCTCTTCAGAATTCTTTAGGCAGTGTCAGGTTAATATCAAGAGAGGACTAAAATTACTTGTCGCATTTTATTGATTAGAAGTTCCAAAATTTCTACAGCAACGGGATCATGTCACTACCTACAAGATGGCAGAAAGTCATTAACAAAATGGCACATACATATATACTTTAGTTAAATGTAAATAAACTTTCTTGAGTTTTCATATAAAATGTGAAGAAACTTTTTCCCCAACCTAATATGTTTTTGAATATTTTTATTATTGCATATGCGCAAACATTGGATTTTTTTCCCTGTCGGGAGTCAAAGATATTTTTTAACAGATTTTTAATTATCTCAATAGAGACGAAGTTGGAATATTTATTGTAGGAGAACCGGGAAATCAAGGCACCTACAGGGCTTACGACCTGTCATCGGCTGGTTTACGTGATCACTTTATGCGCTTGCGCAACGTTCACCAATTATGCCTTTTAATGAGATCCCTATCAATTCAATTTTGAAAGTTCTATATATTGTAATACTGAAATTCTTTTCGCTTGAAAATAAGGAATTTTTACTACAGCCATCTATGGGTGAAATTATGAACAACAATCTTATTATTTTTATTTATTTTGTTGGAACGCCATCTATTGAGAGAATTGGTTTTTTTTGTAAATAATGAAAGCTACAATTCTTATATCTGAGGTGACAATGCATTTTTCGCATAGAAGTCACCCCTGAATTGCGCCAGACTTATAAGGTCATTTTTGTCTTATTTACCTACTTGTACCAATGTGTAAGTAATCGAATATTTTTATTATTGCATATGCGCAAACATTGGATTTTTTTCCCTGTCGGGAGTCAAAGATATTTTTTAACAGATTTTTAATTATCTCAATAGAGACGAAGTTGGAATATTTATTGTAGGAGAACCGGGAAATCAAGGCACCTACAGGGCTTACGACCTGTCATCGGCTGGTTTACGTGATCACTTTATGCGCTTGCGCAACGTTCACCAATTATGCCTTTTAATGAGATCCCTATCAATTCAATTTTGAAAGTTCTATATATTGTAATACTGAAATTCTTTTCGCTTGAAAATAAGGAATTTTTACTACAGCCATCTATGGGTGAAATTATGAACAACAATCTTATTATTTTTATTTATTTTGTTGGAACGCCATCTATTGAGAGAATTGGTTTTTTTTGTAAATAATGAAAGCTACAATTCTTATATCTGAGGTGACAATGCATTTTTCGCATAGAAGTCACCCCTGAATTGCGCCAGACTTATAAGGTCATTTTTGTCTTATTTACCTACTTGTACCAATGTGTAAGTAATCGAATATTTTTATTATTGCATATGCGCAAACATTGGATTTTTTTCCCTGTCGGGAGTCAAAGATATTTTTTAACAGATTTTTAATTATCTCAATAGAGACGAAGTTGGAATATTTATTGTAGGAGAACCGGGAAATCAAGGCACCTACAGGGCTTACGACCTGTCATCGGCTGGTTTACGTGATCACTTTATGCGCTTGCGCAACGTTCACCAATTATGCCTTTTAATGAGATCCCTATCAATTCAATTTTGAAAGTTCTATATATTGTAATACTGAAATTCTTTTCGCTTGAAAATAAGGAATTTTTACTACAGCCATCTATGGGTGAAATTATGAACAACAATCTTATTATTTTTATTTATTTTGTTGGAACGCCATCTATTGAGAGAATTGGTTTTTTTTGTAAATAATGAAAGCTACAATTCTTATATCTGAGGTGACAATGCATTTTTCGCATAGAAGTCACCCCTGAATTGCGCCAGACTTATAAGGTCATTTTTGTCTTATTTACCTACTTGTACCAATGTGTAAGTAATCGAATATTTTTATTATTGCATATGCGCAAACATTGGATTTTTTTCCCTGTCGGGAGTCAAAGATATTTTTTAACAGATTTTTAATTATCTCAATAGAGACGAAGTTGGAATATTTATTGTAGGAGAACCGGGAAATCAAGGCACCTACAGGGCTTACGACCTGTCATCGGCTGGTTTACGTGATCACTTTATGCGCTTGCGCAACGTTCACCAATTATGCCTTTTAATGAGATCCCTATCAATTCAATTTTGAAAGTTCTATATATTGTAATACTGAAATTCTTTTCGCTTGAAAATAAGGAATTTTTACTACAGCCATCTATGGGTGAAATTATGAACAACAATCTTATTATTTTTATTTATTTTGTTGGAACGCCATCTATTGAGAGAATTGGTTTTTTTTGTAAATAATGAAAGCTACAATTCTTATATCTGAGGTGACAATGCATTTTTCGCATAGAAGTCACCCCTGAATTGCGCCAGACTTATAAGGTCATTTTTGTCTTATTTACCTACTTGTACCAATGTGTAAGTAATCGAATATTTTTATTATTGCATATGCGCAAACATTGGATTTTTTTCCCTGTCGGGAGTCAAAGATATTTTTTAACAGATTTTTAATTATCTCAATAGAGACGAAGTTGGAATATTTATTGTAGGAGAACCGGGAAATCAAGGCACCTACAGGGCTTACGACCTGTCATCGGCTGGTTTACGTGATCACTTTATGCGCTTGCGCAACGTTCACCAATTATGCCTTTTAATGAGATCCCTATCAATTCAATTTTGAAAGTTCTATATATTGTAATACTGAAATTCTTTTCGCTTGAAAATAAGGAATTTTTACTACAGCCATCTATGGGTGAAATTATGAACAACAATCTTATTATTTTTATTTATTTTGTTGGAACGCCATCTATTGAGAGAATTGGTTTTTTTTGTAAATAATGAAAGCTACAATTCTTATATCTGAGGTGACAATGCAAATTCAGGGGTGACTTCTATGCGAAAAATGCATTGTCACCTCAGATATAAGAATTGTAGCTTTCATTATTTACAAAAAAAACCAATTCTCTCAATAGATGGCGTTCCAACAAAATAAATAAAAATAATAAGATTGTTGTTCATAATTTCACCCATAGATGGCTGTAGTAAAAATTCCTTATTTTCAAGCGAAAAGAATTTCAGTATTACAATATATAGAACTTTCAAAATTGAATTGATAGGGATCTCATTAAAAGGCATAATTGGTGAATGTTGCGCAAGCGCATAAAGTGATCACGTAAACCAGCCGATGACAGGTCGTAAGCCCTGTAGGTGCCTTGATTTCCCGGTTCTCCTACAATAAATATTCCAACTTCGTCTCTATTGAGATAATTAAAAATCTGTTAAAAAATATCTTTGACTCCCGACAGGGAAAAAAATCCAATGTTTGCGCATATGCAATAATAAAAATATTCGATTACTTACACATTGGTACAAGTAGGTAAATAAGACAAAAATGACCTTATAAGTCTGGCGCAATTCAGGGGTGACTTCTATGCGAAAAATGCATTGTCACCTCAGATATAAGAATTGTAGCTTTCATTATTTACAAAAAAAACCAATTCTCTCAATAGATGGCGTTCCAACAAAATAAATAAAAATAATAAGATTGTTGTTCATAATTTCACCCATAGATGGCTGTAGTAAAAATTCCTTATTTTCAAGCGAAAAGAATTTCAGTATTACAATATATAGAACTTTCAAAATTGAATTGATAGGGATCTCATTAAAAGGCATAATTGGTGAACGTTGCGCAAGCGCATAAAGTGATCACGTAAACCAGCCGATGACAGGTCGTAAGCCCTGTAGGTGCCTTGATTTCCCGGTTCTCCTACAATAAATATTCCAACTTCGTCTCTATTGAGATAATTAAAAATCTGTTAAAAAATATCTTTGACTCCCGACAGGGAAAAAAATCCAATGTTTGCGCATATGCAATAATAAAAATATTCGATTACTTACACATTGGTACAAGTAGGTAAATAAGACAAAAATGACCTTATAAGTCTGGCGCAATTCAGGGGTGACTTCTATGCGAAAAATGCATTGTCACCTCAGATATAAGAATTGTAGCTTTCATTATTTACAAAAAAAACCAATTCTCTCAATAGATGGCGTTCCAACAAAATAAATAAAAATAATAAGATTGTTGTTCATAATTTCACCCATAGATGGCTGTAGTAAAAATTCCTTATTTTCAAGCGAAAAGAATTTCAGTATTACAATATATAGAACTTTCAAAATTGAATTGATAGGGATCTCATTAAAAGGCATAATTGGTGAACGTTGCGCAAGCGCATAAAGTGATCACGTAAACCAGCCGATGACAGGTCGTAAGCCCTGTAGGTGCCTTGATTTCCCGGTTCTCCTACAATAAATATTCCAACTTCGTCTCTATTGAGATAATTAAAAATCTGTTAAATAATATGTTTTTTATTAATATGTATAAACAGATAATTATGAAATTATTATTACTGAATGATTTACATTTGTTATGATTAATGTGGAATTTTTTTATTAATCATTATCATTCTTTTATAAATTATTATAATATAAAATTATACTATGGCCTTGATCTTGAAATTTTCACTTATTATCTTTACTATACTATGTATCATTAAAGAATATTTTATTTAATTCCGCATATCAGAGTACCTTGTCATAAAGCCATATAGATACACTAAGGATGGGTTGTTTCAACAAAAGTATTGGTAATAGTACCTATAGTTAAAATACTTTGATTTCATAAAATTGTTCAAAATTGTGTCGTTTTACGGAATTACATTCCAATGAAACAGCCAAATGTTTGAATAATTTCATGAAATCAAAGTATTTCAACTATAATTTTACTTTAGTCTTTGTTCGAGAAACACAGCCTAACAAAAATATATTGTCGGCCTTCGTGGCTCAGTTGGTTAGATATCTGACTGCTGAGCCAAAGGTTCCGGGTTCGATTCCCGGTGGAGACACAGTTTTTAATTGTGTTTTCAGTCTGGATCTGTGAGACGATTAATATCGTAAGTCTCCAGAATGTGGCAACTTGTTATTGGGTGCGTGTTAAATTAATATTTGACATAGTACCAGTTAGCTGCCCGAGAAACAATATTAAATATTAATATTAAATATAAACAAAATGCAATAAGAGTCAAGCCACCCATTCTTGAACTAGCTATCTTCAGTTTTTGGAGAGTGGCAAAGCTATGGGCTCTGCTCTCTGCAAATATTTGAGATGCATTGCAAAAACAGGGTAGACTGAGCATTATCCTAAATACATTATTATTTTGCACTCTCTCTGATTATTGTATTGTCAAAGAATGAATTGGTATTTCCACTAATTTTTCTGTGATTCATAGGCCCTGAGTCAAATTGAAAACGCTGTTCGTTATCGCCAAGCGCTATTTTTTTTTGTATGTGATTTGACGTTTGTTGTAGAAATTTTTTCTACAACAACAAACGTCAAATCCCATACAAAAAAAATTAGCGCTTGGCGATAACGAACAGCGTTTTCAATTTGACTTGGGGGCATTGTTTTCCCATGGAACATTTAAAATTTAATTGAATTTTTCAATATAAATAATTAAAGTACGGTCTACATTTAATTCCAGGTTCAGCGAGTGTAGTTCGAGGCTTGAGTCAATATTTGGATTCTCTGTTGAATAACACAATGTCGACACATTTACAAGCTGCCATGCCCATTCAACTTTCTTACTTATCACCTTATCCTGACTTTTTTGCTTTCACTATTACAATGGTCTTTTCAGGTACTCAATGTTACTATCTACATACACATTTTTTATTGTGTTTTTACATAATTTTTGTACTTAATTATTTTACTATTTAGCATAGAATAATAATAGTATAGAATACTCTTTAGTCTGCAGTAAATGCGACTGCTTTATGTTGACTAATTTGGTTAACATTTTGCTATGAGCATTCAGTAATCATTTGGCCGTCTGCGTGATACGTTCTCCAAATAGGGAATTTTTTAACTGCTTGCAAAATTATTTACGCAGTCATAACGAGTAGTACTATACGAACAATGTCTACCAGCAAAATCATACATATATTGACACGAGCCGGCCAATAAAACGGCTTCACTTTTTCAGCGAAGTATTGTATGGGAATGAGTATTCTATAGTTTTATTATTATTCTATGCTATTTAGGTACAATGAATTTACAACCATTTATTTATATTCCAGTTGCCCTAGCATTCGGCGTAAAAGAATCATCTCGGTTCAACAATTTGTTTACTTTAGTCAACTTGGGTGTAGTTTTATTTGTCATTATATCAGGATCAATTAAAGGTAAGATTTTTTTATTCACAACACATCGATGGCTAACCGGACATATATTGTATGTCCATTATTGATAGTTTTAAAGAAAACTCAACATGAATGTTCACACTGCTGTTACATTTGCTTGTAATATTGCATTTTAACCCAATCAAGACGGGTAGGTACAAGTACTTGCATTCCGTACGGACGGACAGTATTTCGCGTCGTACACAGTTTTTTTTCAATCTCGTTTTAATTGAATATAATAACGGTAAAAAAAAATCTAACGATGTAGATATATGATAAAAAGATCAAAGATAAACAAAAGATCACATAAACTCAATGAAATTGAACACTTCATAATATAAACATAAGATAAATGAAGATTAATCTCCATCGTGGTTATCTCCATACAAAAAAGTACATGGCGTCATTGATATGTCACGTGATTCATCCGGCATTCGATGTAGATAAGGAATATGCGCCGATTTTGTATTGTTAAAGATCGAATTCAAAGCAGAATGTTGAGCGCGAAACAACAATATGAACTGACGCAGTATCCCTCTCTCCTACGCGCATGCGTATTAGATCCTTACAAAGCGCGGGAGAGTGTGAATTTCGCCGGCGATGATCGATGAATTTCAGTGTTTAGAGTTTTTAATTTTTTTAAATAATTTAACAATTGTTTTGTTGATTCACCGACAGATGTCTTGAAGTCAAATATATGGGAGTAATATTCATCCAATTTTCGTCTCAATCAAGTATGAATTTACTGAGATATGAAGGTTCACAATTGTGTATAGCCATGAGGGCATGTATAGATGGTTAAATTGACTTTATCTTTTGCTGTATTATATATATATATATATATATATATATATATATATATATATATATATATATATATATATATATATATATATATATATATATATATATATATATATATATATATATATATATATATATATATATATATATATATATATATATATATATATATATATATATATATATATATATATATATATATATATATATATATATATATATATATATATATATATATATATATATATATATATATATATATATATATATATATATATATATATATATATATATATATATATATATATATATATATATATATATATATATATATATATATATATGTTTTGCCTCATTTACATCCATGCATCGCGTCATACATGCTCTCCTATTATTTTGACTTCGTATAAAGATAAAGTCGAGCTCTACAAAGTGTGTATCATAACTCAATTTCACCAAAAAGCGGACATACAATATATGTCTGGTTAGCCATCGACATATTCAAGTACGTACATTTATTATTTTTCAAAATACAAAAGGTAAAATTAATAACATCTCACATAGTTCACCCATTCTGAATTAAGTGCCTTTTTAGTTGAGACAAGACTGGTGTGTGGGTCACATGCATTTGTTGTACTTTTTTTAATAGTTAATGCACACTGATGGTTTGTATGTTTAAAGATACTCGTTTTTGATTTTTATATAACCAACTGAGAATATTATGTATAAGTAAAGAAAAATGTATATAATGTAATAACATTTTATTATTCAATAATTATTTTCATATTGTAGCTTATGGAAAAAATTGGCGTCTTTCTCCCGAAGAAGTACCTAAAGGCTTTGGAACTGGTGGTTTTGCCCCTTACGGCATAGCGGGAATAATCCGTGGTGCGGCTGTATGTTTCTATGGATTCATCGGATTCGACTGTGTTGCCACTGCGGGAGAAGAGGCCAAAACTCCACAGAGGTCCATACCCATCTCTGTTGTAGCTTCTTTACTTATTGTTTTCTTGGCTTACTTTGGAGTGTCTTCAGTTTTGACATTGATGTTGCCATATTACCTTCAGGTCAGTAATTTTTTATGGCTGTCTTCCTTAAAAATTTGAATTAACATATTTTACTTTATACTATACGATCTTTACATAATCCAGAATCTATAATTGAGGTTATATAAACAGACCCTTCTGTCCCCTATGTCACCTCAGTCTCCTTTGTACCATCTGTCTGATATAGATTTTCCTGTGAAAAACACACCACTGGATGTGAGTACATTCTGAATTTTTTTATTCTGAATACATTCTGAATACTTTAATATTGAAGTATGAATTGTATATCTTGTCTTTTCAGGATGAAAATGCTCCTCTGCCGTATGTGTATGATAAATTAGATTGGCCCATAGCGAAATACATTGTCAGTATTGGAGCTATGTGTGGCCTTTGTTCAAGGTAATTATTTTTTTAACTCTACAAATACTATCAATACAAATTAATAGTTACGAAATCACAGGAAAAATGAAGTAAATCTCATGTTTATGTACCATATAATAATTCCACATTTTATTGTATTGTATATACATAATATATAATTATAAATTGCTTCAGAACAGGTATTTAACCAAGTGAATTAGTTTACATTCAATTAATTTATAAATTCATTTCAGTTTCTTTGGAGCTATGTTTCCTCTACCTCGCATCATCTATGCCATGGCATCAGATGGACTTGTCTTTCAGTTTATGGGAAATATTCACAGCAGGTTTCAGACTCCATTGGTTGGAACATTGGTAGCTGGATTATTTACAGGTTATTTTATTTTGAGTCTCAATTATGGTGCAAATATATTTTTTTTTTACAAAATATACACAGTGTAACATGAATGATAGATCATCCGAAACAGGGCAATAGGGGATCTCAATACCTATTGATTTGTACCTATGTTCATCGATATTGGATGCTTCAAAAGTTATTACTAATAAACGTGTTGTTAAAGTTACACAACCATTTAACACCCGTGTAGGCAAAAACGTTACCAATAAATGCTGTGTAGCAGATCAGTTATTTGACGACTATGTATCTCTCATACAAATTTTACACAACGCTTGCACGCCTGTCCAAGGTAGTTTTGCGGTGTTATAGACAAATTTCATCTATCACAAATCAAATTTGATTTTGATATGCATGTTTATATTGTTATATCTTGGAATAATGTGACGAAACATCTTTGTAAATTTTATTCTAGATAGAATAAAATAATTTATCAAAATTAGTTGTTAAAGTTGTCAAAAAATTAGTTCCTTTAAAATTATCTACAATGGTGTTCGCATGGGTATTTGTATGATTAAATTATTCATTATATTTCCCATATTCCTATTAAAAACATATTAAAAACGTCAATATTAGAATGACGGATGGAGGCTGGCGACTCGCATGCGCGGGTGCGAAATTACAATGTTGTCATTAATTTCTGTTGTATGCCTGTTGCAACTACCCATTCGTTATACAGCGTTTATTAGTAAGATTTTTAAATAATCGCTGTATGAACTTTACACAGTGTAAAACATTGGTCAGCGGCTGTGCAGTAGGTTTTTATTAGTAAGACATGACTTTGTGAAATTTCAATGAAAATCGGATTTCAAACTAAAATGCATCACTATTCGGTCTGAAAATAGTACAATAGTGATCATGTTACACCGTGTATATGTTTTTATTCTGATATAATTTTGATAAACTGTATAAAATGAACATATAAATTTTTAGGAACCATGGCAGCCATATTTCAATTAGATCAGTTGGTAAACATGATGTCCATTGGAACACTCTTGGCTTACTCCATGGTGGCTTCTTGTGTTTTATTGTTGAGGTAAATTATTAATAAATTTATTTATTTAAAAGTTAATAGAAATACTTTCTCTTCCTGTGTACTGAATTCTTTGTTTATATTTATTAGTAAGCACTTTCAGAAAGACTATAATAATAATGTATATGGTGATATTCTTTTTCTTCTCAGCCTAATCCCGTCCACTCCTGGACGAAGGCCTCCTCCATCTCCTTCCACGCCACTCTATCTTGTGCTCTGAGCAACCAATTGACACCAGCCGGCTGATGTCATCTCTCCATCTCATTGGTGGTCTTCCAACACCTCTGACTGTCATTCTCGGTCTCCAAGCCAACACTACCCTTGGCCATCTGTCTTCGGGGTATCTAGCCACGTGGCCCGCCCATCTCCACTTCAGGGTAAGAATGCGGCGAACGACATCAACCATTTTTATTCTTTCCCTGATGGTGTCGTTTCCCACCCTGTCTCTCAGACTTAATCCTAACATGGCTCTTTTCATGACTCTTTGAGTGACTCTTAGTTTTTCAGCACTTTTCTTAGTAATTATCATAGTCTCCAAGCCATAAGTGGCTACTGGCAGTACACAGATCTCATATACCTTCCGTTTCAGATTGATGGGAATTTGGGAATTTTTGAAGATGTAGGCTGATTTCCTAAAATATATGGCGATATTCAATCCATTGTAAGAAAGAAAGCTAAAACAAATATATTTATTACCATCTTCACTGTTATGATTGCTATTTTACATCAATGTAAAACAAGCCAAAAATTTGATTAGTTTAATGTTATTTTACTTTATCAATTTTTTACTTAATACAATATATTTTTTTTTAAATATATATTTTTCATTTTATTTCTTTTTTAAATGACTTCCATAAACAGAGGAGCTTATCAATTAGACATTTTTTTTATGTATGTTCATCGATTTCTTTTTATCACATTGACTGAATGATTCTTTTTTATTAGAAAGAGGGTATCTTCCGATTGATCCCTTTTCAGTTTGGTCAAGATATGATCATGGGATCCATGAGAAATTCATCAAACTCTTCAATTTGCACTTCAACAATAAGAACTCATTTACAACATTTATCCGATTATTATGATTTCTTTTTAAATTGGAAGATGGTGCTTCAGAGATGATCACTCGTATGAATTTCGAGTTTTGATGATGGAACTCACGAGAAAAAATATCAAACTCTTCAATTTGCAAAGTCGTCTGCAATTAATAATAATTCTTTACCACGTCGTCCGATATTTGATGATTCTTTTTCCATTAAAAAAAGGTTACTTCTGGGGTGGTTCCATCTGAGCTAAGCCAAAAGGTTTGATGATGGGAATCATGAGAAATCATGAAACTTATCAATTTGCGAAGGAATTGCGTATTATAGGCGAATAGTATGAAAGATAATATTACTACATACATACCATCAGGCCATGTCCCTCATGGGGTAGGCAGGGAGAACCTAACACCATATATTTCTATCGTGACATAGGTACATAAATTTTGTAGTCAGTTTTTCATATGAAAGATTATAGTTATTAACGATAATTATGACCATTTAAATTTTTCCTTGACTGTTATCTTTGTTATACATTTTTTTATCTATCTTTGTATCTGGCCCACCAGTGTGTATTTACATAAAATACATATGTAAAGGAAGTGAACAAATAAATAAATTTTGAGGGACATTATTTCCACATTCACTTTTGACCATGGCATTTATTCAAAATAATGTTACTTATCCACAGAAAATCAATCCTTCCTTCCCCCTTAGCGCTTTTGTCCCGTTTCTATCGGGGTACGCTTTCAAACTTATATTTTTGTTTATTAGGTATAACCAATCATCCAGCAATAAGAAAGAGGAAGATAACATCATTTTGACGCCCGCCATATTTTTTGGCCAACTGGTCAACAGCGCCAAGCATCAATATCCGACCAAACTCAGTTCTAACATTGTTACTATCATGGTTACGGTTTACAGTGAGTATGATTTATATTATATACCTACCTAACATATTATACATAATAATATTTCATTCAATGCCACTATGTAATATTTCAACTGATAAGCTGATTGCTTTGAATGTGTGTAGTGTTGATTTAATATGCTTGGTAACTCAACCTTTATCATTGTTATATACCAGTAACCTAATACTATTTTATCAATCTTTATGAAATATTTTTCTTTGGCTTGATACCATTTCATTTTAGTTCAGCATGTTATTGGCTAGTTAGCATGATCACTGATGGATTTTGCCCAACTTTCAGCCGCCTTTGAAACAATATATAGCTTATGATTATGGCTTCGAGTTTCTTTCCCAATTTTCTGTTCTTTAAAATAACTAGAATGTCAATTCCATCTGTTAAGAAATAGTCTTCTTAGCCACTATATTGTAGGCCATTATTACTAGCAGTTTGAAACTATTGAATATAATTTAATTATCGTATGGAATCAATTCTTGTTTACATTTTTTGCTGTTATTATTCTAACTTCTTACATTTTTGTCTTTCAGCATCCTATTTATTTGGCTATGCCAGCTTTTTCTTGGCCTCTACATCTCATTTTTTATCAGCTTTGAATACTTGCTTCATCAGACACAATATCATTCATTCTATGCTGTATTACCAACTTGGGGCAGTTATTTTTAATAATAGCCACATATATTTCCTTTTTTCAATATTACATTCCTGTCTTTCTTATAGTTCTTTAAATTGCTTCACCAAAAGAAATATATTTTTTTTTATTTAAAATAAAAAAAAAATAACATTTCATGCTAAACATTCTTAAATTATGGTAATATAGAGATATATTCATCCCTCAGTTGAGATCGGATCTCGTGTTCGAAGGGAGGAGCATAGTCATTATCTTCATTCGTTTCTGGGTGAAGTCGAAGTAAACAGGCACCAGATTTCGCAACAAAAAGCCAACGCTCACAGTGAAGCAAACATTTGCATGCATATAAACCGACTAACGCCGGCCGTCCCTCGCAAAACCACACACTGTCCACCGTCATCTCTCCCATGATTCAAAAACCGCTTTAAAAAAATTTCTCATTTGTACCATATTTATTCTAGTTTCATTTGTCTTCTGCCTTGTCTATGTCTCATTAACATACGACTATTCAATTATACAATTAGCTATTCTACTCTCGAAATTAGCTTTTAAATTATACTTGTTTTAAAAAAATTGTGTGATCCTAATAAATATTTTTGTTCTTTTATATTTTAGGTTTATTTTCTCTTGGATTTGCTGGTTGTATCCACGTGTATGGTCCACTGTTGTTGGAATTGGATGTGAAAGCTATTTTTGCTACTACTGTCGCTGGAGCTTCAGTCTTTGGAACTCTATTTGTCATTTCACGTCAACCTGTTTCTGAGAAAAAATTGTTTTTTGCTGTAAGTTCTATGCCTCAGTTTATAAATTGTAGCCAGGAAAAAATATATACGTATTATATCAGTCCTACTAATAAAAATCTACTGCACATCCGTTGACCAGTCTTTTAGTTACACACTATAAAGGAGCTAATTTTTCGACAACTGTTCTATCCTAAAATGCACAACTATCAAGAATATAATAATTTATAAAGAGGTTTCGTCATATTATTCTAAGATATAACAATGTAAACATGCATATCAAAGTCAAATTTGATTCTTGAAAGATGAAATTTGTCTTAAAACACCGCTAAACTACCTTGGACAGGCGTGCAAGCGTTGTGTAAAATTTGTATGTGAGATACACAGTCGTTAACCGCTGATCAGTTACACAGTGTTTATTGCTAACATTTTTGCCTACACGGGTGTTAAAACAGTCGTGTAACTTTTACAATACGTTTATTAGTAAGACTGTATGTGTACAATATTTTTTAATAAAGGTAAAATTTAGAGGTATTTTAAAACAGATAGAAGTAATTAAAAAATTTAAAAACTCAGATTTTCATATTCTCTTTTGATGAAGTAAAAATTTACTGCATAGGCCTTGTAGTTTTTTAGTTATTTACAGTAAAATATTATAAAAGGGCTTTATTATAACTAATTGTACAAGAATAGTATTGAACAACTCACGCAATAGAATAAAGATGTAAAAATAAACTGTTGTTTATTTCAAAGACGTATCGTTTGATGATTTTGGGGCAACTATTTTCAAAATTTATTATTTAGCCTACTATAGACTCTTAAGGCCCCCATTCACGATCGTGCCATCCTTCCAAATGGCTTGCCATCACTCCAAAATGTGCTCGTGAATGTCAAATCCCGCTCAGCCCAATTGGCCTGACACACCAAAATGGAATTCCAAACGATCGAAACTCTGTAGTACCGTGAAAACGGCACGGCGCATCCTGTCGGTACGGCATGCTCGTGAGTGTGAAAACCAGCGGTACATTGCGCCGAGCTGTTTGACACTCATAAATGCGAAAATACAACATTTTCTCTTTGTTTTTTTAATATTTATATATAAACAAACCGCTAAATAGCAGTTGTATAAAACTCATCATCAGAATCATAACTCATTTTTACTTAAAAATTTAAAAAAATAGAACTTATTAATGGGAAAGCGCCGACCGCTTGCGTATACTAATTTTGATGGGTCGATGGCGTGCCCGTGAGTGTGATGAAAATTTTACAATGCTCCAAATGGAGCCGGTCCATATGGAACGACGCCGAATGGCACGATCGTGAATGTAGTCTTCAATCCATTAATTAAAACTTCTTCTAATTTGTAGACTGCATAATCTTTGGAAAAAATATGAACACAACATATAACAACAAATTACCGGCGATTGTTTCAGCTTACAAGGCCATGTTCAAATATCTTCATTTTCTCTTCATTTTGCTGTAGAGAGTGTTACCACAGGATTGTCCTCCTGAGATGCTGAGCTCCAGCTGTCTCTCCATTTCAGAGGTCTTCCCGGTTGACATTGTCCGTTTGGTACTTGGTGTTAAGTGTGGGATTATCCTCTGCACTTGCTTATATCAGTATCATCGACACTGATTCGTCAGTAATTTTATAAAAACATTGTGAAAACTTATTATGTTTAGTTCATATTTTTTCTATAAATAGTCTTTTACTAATAAACAGGTACCACTTGTGCCGTGGCTTCCTGGCGTCAGTATCCTCATCAACATATACTTGATGCTGAGTCTCGACTATATGACATGGATTCGTTTTGGTGTCTGGATTGCTTCAGGTATAAACAAATAATGATTTTATTTTATTGCTTAATATTTAATCATGTTATATACCATCACACCATGTCCTTAATAATGGTGGTATATAGAAACACTACAAACATCTTTTCTCGCAAATATTACATTCTTGTATTGTCTCATCCATACTCACCGATTGTTGAAGTTTGTTACTCTACTTTCCTTCAAAATATCATTCACAAGGTCATGTCATCTATTTCTAGGGTGATCTCTGATGTTCATTCCATCTCTTGTGCTTTTGTATATTTCTTTAGTCAACCAATATGGCCAATTTAATCATGTTCACCTAACAATATATTATTACTTTCTGATTAATATATCAAATGATTTACATGTTCCTTCATTGTTTTAAAATAGTTAGGTTACATGGGGCCTGAGCCAAGTTGAAAACGCTTAACGATATCGCCAAACGCTATTTTTTTTGTATGGGATTTGACGTTTGTTGTAGAATTTTTTTCTACAATAACAAACAACAAACGTCAAATCCCATACAAAAAAAATTTGCGTTTGGCAAAATCGTTAAGCATTTTCAACTTGGCTCAGGCCCCTTATATTGAAAGTATGCAAACAACTTTTATAAAGGACCTCAATGAAAAATATAATTGGTGAATTAGTTGCGCAAGTGAGTATAGTAATCAACTAAATCAGTGTCTTTTTAAATTTATTATTTCAGGACTGTTAATATACTTCAGCTACGGTATCTGGCACAGTGTAGAAAGGTCACGATCCCTGGACGATGTACCCCAAGAAAGAACAGCTCTCAACATGAGAGACTTGAGCGAGAATAATTCGCTTTTTGACAAAACTTCTAATTAATTATTTATTGAATTTGTGTTACATAGTTAAAAGATACGTGTGTACCATATTAAGAAAGCTTTTTTTTATCTTCTGCTTTAATATACAATAATCTTAACTAACCACTTAACTGCTTTGGCCGATTGTCACTCGGCAATGGAATATCGAGCCCCAGGCTCGCTCAGACAAAACTTATTTTGAAATTTCTTTGCCTGTGCTTTCCCCGAGCAAAATATATTAGTGTATTAACAAGGCCGAACGATGTTCGGGCAGATCATGCTTGTTAAGTGTTTATATTTGTTTACATAATTTAGTTGTGTTCAGTTCTTCGTGGCTCAGTTGGTTGGGTATCTGACTGCTGATAAGGGTCCCGGGTTCGATTCCCGGTGGAGACACAGTTTTTAATTGTGTTTTCAGTCTGGATCTGTGAGACGATTAATATCGTAAGTCCCCAGAATGTGGCAACTTGTTATTGGGTGCGTGTTAAATAATTATTTGACATACCTAGTACCTGTTAGTTGCCCGAGAAAATTAAAAAAAAAAAAAGCACACCGAGAAACATATTGGTAGATAATAATATGCATATTTGCAATTCAGTACAATGAAAAAAAATCAAATACCTAAGAATACCGTATTATAAAATCAAAAACCTAAGAATACCATAGTATAAATTTTATTTATTATAATAAATTTAAGGGTACTTTATTATTGTAGTTGAGTAGGCATTAAATATTTATGGTTCATTGTTCAACAAAGAAACATTTGAACACTAGCTGAAACATGCAGGTAAACTTGAAGATCTGTGTTTATTATTTATTTCAGTTGTCCTTCTAATTATAATTATCATATTAAAATTTTATTAAATCATTTTTCCTTCACTTATTTTCTATTGCTCACGTTGTGTCGAGATATTGGAATACCTTAATCTATTGACTCTTTTGAACTGCCGAAATATTTTTTACTCTGCATAAGTAGGTATTTCCTAAAAAGTACTCACATTCAATCTACAAATGAATGCCTAAATAAATGAATTAAAATTTTATATAGGTACATTATTTTATATTTGTGAAAAAAAAATATTATCTCATCATCAGTGTGAAAAAAAATACTTATTTGAAATAATTTAATATTTATTAACTTATTTAATTTTTTTAAATTTATTAAACTTATTTTGTTTTGAAACTTTATATAGGTAAGTGGTTGAGTAGTTACCACATTGAACTAGTAGATTAGTGAGTGCAGGTTTGAATTCAGCCTTAGCTCTATCTTTTAAAATGGAAATTTTCGCTTAATTTAGGGAATGAATGAGGATGTGTACATATGTTTTTATTTTTATAATTCATTTTGAAAAATAATTATCTTGAAATAAGATAAAGTAATGTGACTTATTGGGCTGTATAATAAATAATATTAAATTTATGCTCTATGCTTAAAAGATATTTAAAATTGTTATTTAATGAGTTTCAGGGGGCCTAGACAACGTGTCATTTAAGCTAAGCGTTATATCGCTAAGCGATAGTAAATGTATGAAATTGGTCGCTATGACAACACGTGACAGCCACAAATTTCATACATTTATATCGCTTAGCGATATAAAGCTTAGCTTTAATGGCATGTTGTCTAGGGGGGCTGGAATGTATTCCAATATTGAAAAAAAAATAAAAATTAGAATCTCTCTATTCGAATATTGGTAAAAATAATATTTTTATGTAAAATTAGTAATTTGATTCTCATTTAATTAAGTTTATGTACTTTTGTAATACATAGCTCGTATTTTATATAAAAAATACATTTATGCCATTTATTTTATGCTACAGTTTATTTTTATGAAATATGATGTTTTTTTTAGTATTTATTTGCATTCCATTAATTGAATTAATGTGATGTTATATTATTGTAGTATTTATATACTAATAAAATGAGAATGTTGTGATAGTTTTAAATGTTTGCACTTTTTGATGCATAAAATGCATAGATATTGTCAAAAATATTAAAGAAAAAATATACATTTTCTGTGTTAAGTTTTGATATTAAGATTTGGAAGTAAACTACATACCTATATGTATTTGTGTAAGATATGTTTTTAAATTTAAACATTTTTTTATAGTTACTGAATATGTACTTATTAGTGCAGTTATGTGAGTTATTTTAATGTGAGAAAATTTGCAGACGTGTTGCATGAAAGTATTAAAATGGATTGTTGCTTTTAGTGTTTTTCTGCTATTATAGTTTTAAACATATGCTTATTTATGCATAACTCTCGCAAGTTTGTGTTTATATAATAGTACTATTACGAAATAATGGTACTTTTATGTCAATTTGTTTTTTCTTATTCCTTCTTATTATAAGCCACACTGGACTTACATAGATATTAAATTCTGCAAATAATTAATGATCATTTATATTGCCTTTTTATAAAATTACGTTTGCTTATTTGCTTATTACAATTATTGGAGGGAAATCGTATTCCATAGAAAAAAAATCATTAAAAGTACATATTATGTAGGTATTGGCATAATTTATTTAAACTTAATCGATTTTAAAATTTGCAGTACCTACTTTTATTTTGATAAAAATATTTCTCCACTTTATTGACATTGCTTTCTATAAATTATTTTTTTTCTATTTTATTTATTTACCTTTTTGTACATAATATAAACAAATATATTGCACACTGGCAGGTTTATTGCCATTAGGCGATTTCCTCCAACCAACTTGTTCAAAATAGTACAATGTGTACTTAAAATATTTTTAAGATATGAAAAAAAAATTAGGTACTTTTTTAAAAATATCTTAAAATTCATTCTTTTTGGATAATTTCGTACTTATATTTTGAAGTCATTTTGTATACGAATAATTTGTTATTTTGTCTACTAAACTTTGTATTGTTTTCCATTTATCAGTATTATATTTTAAAATCCACCTCAATTTTATTATAAAATCTATAAGGTTTGATTTGGTTTGATTAAATATTTATGAACAAAAAAAAATAGAAATTGTACTGGTGTACTTATTATTTTTTTTTTATATTGAGGTTATTATGAAAAATTTTATATTGATTAAGGTTATTATGAAAAATTAATCCTTTTTGTCAGCCAAAACCCACCCCGGGTTTATTAGCTAAAGATGAAATACTATACTATTAAAATGTGATAAATTACTTAATTTATGTATATTTTTAACTTGTATACTTTTTGTGACTTTAAAGTTAAAGAAGTTTGTAGTGATTTCATAAAAAATATATACAATATTGCTATGGAAAAGAATTTTACTGCCATTGGTCGTAGCATTATGTTAACAGTTTTTTATTTAATATTTAACATTACTCGAATAATTCGTAAAATAATTGCTAGTTTATGATTATATTTAAGAAAACTCGACTATTGGCAATATTTGCTTGTTTATATATTTTTCAGTTAGTTTTTTAAATCTTATCATATTTAAAGAAAATTTAACATATTTTGTGTCAAACACTACTCAATTCTCAGATCATCACTGTAAGAATATCAATACCACACCAAGAAAAACTCTAAATCTGTCAAATGGGTGAAGGTTATAAGAACCGACTTGATATAAAATAGTTTTGACTTTATCATTCAATACTATTATTTTATGTATATTAGTACATATTCAATCTATTTAGTTATGCCAGTGTGTTTATGAAGCATTCATGTTTTGTATTTTCATTAAAAAAATAAAAAGTTAAATAATTCAATTGTGTTTTATATATAAACCTTAAGTGCCTTTTCACACGATCCGGTTGCCGGGTAATCTGCAGCCAAGTGTATGGTCATGCACGCCGGTGCGTGTGAAAGCTACCATGCGTGCCCATACACTTCGCTGCCAGTTACTCGGCGCCGGCTACCCGGCAACCGGATCGTGTGAAAAGGCACTAAAGTATGACGAAAAACAAAAGAAACATAACACGAGTCAGAAATGGACTTTCAATGCCTCGTTTCTCAAGGAGATCCAAACCAATATATATGATAAAATTTGATGAACAAATTTTTGGCTATTTGAAGTAGTATAGTCTATTTTTATACAAAAGTAATCTCAAATACTCTTACATAAACTTCCTGGAATGTAGCTCTGCTTCCATCCAAAGATTAATAATAATAATTATTATTAAATGTTATCAGACAGGCAGCTATGCTGATATGTCTGATCTCACAACAGTATTCACTTGTTCAGTCTGTCAAGTCTATTTTTAAACACATTAACACTTTGTGCAACAACAAGTTCCGGTGGCAAACTGTTCCACGCATCCACGACTCTATTGGACAAGAAATGCTTCCAGGGATTCTGCCTGAAACTGTGTTTGTCTAGCTTCGAAATATGACCTCTTAAGTTAGTATTTTGGTTGAGGCAGAACATCAGCTTCAATTCAGGGCAGTCATAATGTTCGTTTAGTATTTTGAAGGTTTCTATGAGATCCCCTCTCTTTCTCAGTTCCTCAAGAGTAGTGAGGCCCAACACATTCAGACGTTCTTCATATGTTAAGCATCTGAGGCCATTTCCCAGTTTGGTAAACCTTCTCTGCACCCTTTCCAGCATGCTTACATCTTTCTCAAAGTAAGGATTCCAAACTTGGTAACCATATACCAAAACTGGTCTCACATAAGTTTTATATATTGTAATTAACAAATCATGTGGCAAGTGGCTGAAGGTTTTTCTAATTAAGTATGTTAAGCTATTACACTTAATAATAATAATGAACACTTCCTTGCACCCTGCGCAAGTAGCGAGTTTATTGCCGTATGGCAATTTCTTCCAACTAACCAGTGTTTCCAGCCCAGAGAAGCAATATTTGCGTGAGAAATAAATTTAAATAAATTTCTCCTCTGCTGTGAATCAAACCCAGGACGTCCGCACAGAAACCGAACGGCTTGACCAACTGTGCCACGGTGGTTGGCAAAGATTCTCTTTAGATATCACGAATGTTGTAAAAAAAATAAGACAACATTCTGATTTGTATCTTAAACTATAAAGTGTGTCCCTTCAACTATAAAGTGTGTTTATGATGTACTTAGCATGTTGTATTGAAGTAATCCAAGTCGAATGTATCAGTAAAAGTGTCTACATAAAGAAAACCATTTAAGAATCATTTCAATGAGTTCATCAATTGAGAATGTATGGACTACCGAAAGGTACGCACTTATATGTGACATGTTTTTGTAAGTATTCTGTACGCAATTTACTTGAGCTGTTTAAGTATTGGTAGTTTTTCTATGACTGACTGTCTTAGAGTGTGGTTGTGTTCATCTGTCAAAATTATTTCTGGCATACTTAGTTTGAATTAAATTTAACAATTGTGTCAGGAATTTGTTGGAATTGACCTCCAGGTTTTTCTTTTCTGTTTTGTTTGTTTGTTTTCTTTTTTATTACTTTAATAATTGTAATAACTGAACTCAGGTGAGTTTTTTTTGTTTGTTATTTTTATATAAAATTAGTATTATTGTCGTCACTAGGAGGGGTAGGTAATTGTCAATTAATAATTTTTATATCTTATTATGGAAAATAAGGATCATTTTCCTCCTGAACCCCCAGATAAAGGGGGGTCTGGAAATTATGGACACAAGAGGAACAGAGGGAGCGATTCCTCCGAGGAAAATTTATTTACAAAAAAAAATAGAATTGAACCATTATCCTACACTCCTCAGGACTTACGTCCTTTTGTTGTGCACATACAGATGAAAGGAGAAGGTCCAAGAAGTATTCATCCCATATTATTGGGCAAAGAAATTTATAAAAACAAGACTTGTGACTTAAAACAAGGCAGCATAAAAGCTCTTGGCAAGTTTACAGTTAAAGTGGAGTTTGCTTCGGGAGATGCAGCAAATAAATTTGTATCAAGCAGCTTCTCCGAAAAATACAAAATATTCATTCCTACATACAATGTTACTAAAATGGGCATTATAAGGGATATTCCTACGGAAATTACAGATGAAGAGTTACTGAATGAGATAATATGCCCAGATGGCTATGGAAAAGTAATGCGGATCCGTAGACTCAATTATAGAGACCGAAATTCAGACACCCCAAAGTGGCTGCCTTCAAGAACAATCGTAATAACTATTGAAGGTCAGAAACTTCCAACACACGTTTTCCTGAATTACAACAGAATCTCTGTTGAAACATACATCTTTCCAACTATTCAATGTTTTGGTTGCTGTAGATACGGGCATGTTAAAATAAATTGTAGATCGAAACCGAGATGTTTCGCCTGTGGGGAAGAACATCTTGGTGAACAATGCGATTCAAGGGAAAACCCTATATGCATCAACTGTAGTGGTCCCCATATGGCAACAAACCAATCGTGTCCAGCATATATTCGAGAAAAAAACATTAAACATATCATGGCGAAAAAGAGCGTATCATATTCAGAGGCATCCAAAGAGGCGCCAAGAGTCAAATCATCCTTTGCAGACAAAGTGAGATCAGATCCCCTTCAAACCACCTTGTATGACATCATGAAAGATAACAATAAAACTCCTAGTTCTTCTTCATTCAGGAAAACTATTTTCAAATACAAGACTCGTACTCAAAAAAATATGGAAACAGCTTTTGACAGACAAGCATATAATGATTTACTTCTGTCTCCCAATGGTACTCCATTGGAGTCCAGTCGGGAGAACGGGGTGGCTCTGAAACATGTCAGAATTGAGGAAATAGAGAATATCACCAGTTCCCTAATATCTTGTGTAAACGTATTGAGAAATTATATAATTAATATGACAGATACAATTTCACCGAACAACGCTGCCGCTGATACAAATAACATCCTTGAATTAAATAAACAAAATGAAACCAAAACGTCTGAATCCCGTAATTCTACAGTGGAACTGTAGAAGTATAAAAAGAAATAAAGACAACCTTTCTCAACTTTTGCACACTAACTCAGTTTCAGTCGCAGCTCTGTCTGAGACTTGGCTTCATTCTATGGATCTATTGCATATCTCTGGCTATACTCTTATTCGTAATGACCGCGAGGACGGTTGGGGTGGCTCAGCCATACTTATTAAGAATGGAATTCCCTTTAATAGAATTCAAGTAGTACCTCTTGACAATTGTATGCAAATATGTGCTATAACTATTGCTGAATTCACTATGGTTTCGGTCTATTGTAGTCCTTCTTATAAATTTAATACCACATGGTGGAATGATTTCGTATCTTCCTTACCATATCCTCTTCTAATAGTAGGAGATTTTAATGCTCATTCCACCATATGGGGTTGTATCTCCAACGACAAAAAGGGAGAAATTCTCACTGAAATATTTATTGATAACTCTAATCTCTGCGTTCTTAATGACGGCTCACCTACAAGAATGCCTTATCCTAATAGAAAAGAAAGCGCTCTAGATCTTACATTTGCCTCTCCTCAATTAGCAACAACTCTCTCCTGGCAGACCCTTGACGACCCATATGGAAGCGATCATTTTCCAATCATAATAAAAAATTTCAAGGCTGCTCACAAAGGCATTACTCAATCCAGATCTTTCTTTAGAATATCCTCGCGAAAAGCAAATTTAGAAGGATTTAAAGCAGAGCTAGAAAGTGTCGCAAATGATTTCTTGCATCCTCCTCACCAAAATGTATGTGATTATAACAAACTGGTTGAATTGTTGTATTCTGTAGGAAAAAAACATATCCCATTTCGTCCTCCAAAAGATAGGAAAAAACCATTCCCCACACCTTGGTGGGATTCCTTATGTAACGATGAAGTAGAAAAACGAAGGAATGCTTTCCGCCAATTCCTATCTGACATTTCTTTAGATAGTTTTATTGAATACAAGAACACAGCAGCAAAAGTTAGGAGGGTTCTCCGAGCAAAGAAAAGGGACGGATGGAATTCTTTTTGCAAAAATCTCTCCCCCAATACCTCTGTCAAGACTGTTTGGTCTATGATAAAAAGATACAGAGTTTCATTCAACTCGCCAACGGACAATTCACCACTAAATGTATCGTGGCTCCATGATTTTTTAAACAATCTCGCCCCTCCTTATGTCCCCACAAAAGAAGAGTCAAATTTAAATGTGATCTTCAAAATATCTCCCAATAATGAATTAAACAAACCATTCTCGATGGCTGAAATGCAATTTGTCTTATCTGAGCTAAAAGACTCTTCTCCAGGCCCAGATGACATTCCATACTCATTTATTAAACTTGCTCCAAGAAGTCTCCAAAACTTGTTTCTAAACATCCTCAATCAAATATTTGGATCAGGAACTATTCCTGATAACTGGAGAGAACAGTATGTGATACCTATTATTAAACCTCAAAAAGACCCTACTTTGGGATCCTCATACAGGCCAATTGCTTTGTCTTCATGTCTCCTCAAAATCATGGAAAACTTGATTAAAAACAGGTTGTTGTGGTTCTTGGAGCACCACGGTTTGCTGGCGAGACATCAATTTGGCT
Source organism: Molanna angustata (assembly GCA_963576475.1). Classification (NCBI taxonomy): domain Eukaryota; kingdom Metazoa; phylum Arthropoda; class Insecta; order Trichoptera; family Molannidae; genus Molanna; species Molanna angustata. The sequence goes on from OY754975.1 coordinate 15,077,539, forward strand.
TCCGTAAAAATATGGGAACTAGTGATGCTCTCAGCTTACTGTGTGCCGAAATAAGGATCTCATTTGCAAAAAAAAAATCACTGACAGCTGCATTTTTAGACGTGGCTGGAGCCTATGACCACGTAAATATCCCTATTCTCATTAACAAATTGAATATTCTTAAGGTCCCTTCTAATTTAATTAAACTTGTGTATGGCATACTATGCAGCCGTACTATTAGGGTCCTGCAACGAGGAGTCCCTGTCCTCTCTCACAGAACATGGAGGGGCTTGCCTCAGGGTTCAGTTCTAAGTCCAATCCTTTACTCTGTATATACATATGATATAGAGCAGTCCCTACCTGGGGAGGCACATATGATACAGTATGCCGATGACTTGATAGTATACACCCAGAACACAGACCCAGTAATCGCAGCCAACAAATTGGAAACCTCTCTTAAAAGTCTCCAACTATGGCTAACGAATAATCACTTGCATATTTCTCCGGAAAAATCCAAAGTAGTCATATTTTCCAAAAAGCGGAAAATTCCCGAAATAAAAATTATTTTTGATTCCACTCCAATACCAATATGCAAGGAGGTTAGGTACTTGGGAATGATATTTCAATGTAAGCTTCTTTGGAACTCCCACATAGACCAGATTGTGTCAAAATGCAATAAGGCATTCAATGTCCTAAAAGCAACGACGGGAGTTTGGTGGGGTTCTCACCCCAGAACTTTAAAGATGCTATACAATGGGTTAATTAAATCTCGGATCGACTACGGTTCAATATTAATGGATCCCTTACCCCAATACCTGAAACTGAAACTAGATAGAATACAGAACAAGTGTCTAAAACTAATTTCTGGCTGCATGCAATCCACTCCATCAAATGTGCTACAGGTGGAGTGTGTGGATCAGCCTCTTAGTATCCGGAGACAATATTTGAGTGATAAATTCTTCCTTCGAGTGTATGCAATGAAATCTCACCCTCTAGTAAAAAAAATTAAGGCATTATTCACACTTGTTGATAACAACCCAAGTTCACTCGTAAATAGCTTCGTAAATCTTTCTTTCTCTGCATTGAAATGCATCAGAACATTCAACAACCCAACATTTGACACAACATATGACTCTCTCAGTCATATTCCAGATATTAGATTGAACGAAGATTGGTTGAAGGAAAATACTATACATTCCCAACCCCCGATTTTACGGTCCCTTTTCGGTTCATTTGTGGAGAATTTTGGGGGCTATAACATAATTTACACTGATGGATCAAAATCCCCTTTGGCGCCTTTTGTTGGGTGCGCATTCTTCGATTCAACGTTGAATATCGAAGAGGGATTTAATCTCCCCAAAGAGGCATCAATATTCACAGCTGAGGGATGTGCTATTATGCAGGCATTGATTCATATTCATAATGAAAAAAATCATCGTGCAATCATTTTTACAGACTCACTTAGCTTCCTAAAAAAATTATTGTCCTGTCCATTTAAGGGTGAAACAAATCTGTTGGTCAATAGAGTGAAATCTCAACTGTATCTTCTACACTGCAATCAGCAATCTGTAGTTCTGGCCTGGCTACCTGGTCACAGGGGTATTGCGGGGAATGAGAGAGCAGATGAAATGGCAAAGGAGGCTACAGTCACCATGTGTGGGAAGATCAATCAAATCCCATATACAGACTTAATTCTGGGCTGCAAGGGGAGTGCATTAGAAGAATGGGGGAAGAGTTGGAGAGGGTCTTTGACTTTGCGAGGTCGATGGTTTGGAGAGATACAGCCACAAATTCCAAAAGTTCCGTGGTTCTGGAATCTGAATATACCAAGATGGCAGATTTCTCTGGTCTGTCGACTAAGATCTGGTCACAGTCTCTCTCCTGCTCACCTCCACAAAATAAATATCACAGATTCACCGCATTGCGTTTGTGGCTCAGAGCTGGGTGATGCAAATCATTTGTTCATGGAATGCGCACACATGAGAGGTACAAACTCTTTGATGGGGATGCTGAGACGGGCGGGAGTGGGGTTTCCTACCCAGCTTTCGCTTGTTCTTGCTGATCCATCATTGAGTATTGTGAGGTCTCTTGGTTGGTTTGCTCGGGAGAACTCCCTCAAGCTTTAAGTTCTTTTTTTTTTTTTTATTTATTTATTTAATTAAGTAATTTAACATGAATTAAAAAAGAAAAACAAAACTTGAGACTGACCAAGAACGCCAAGAGGCGAAGGTCAAAAAAAAGAAAAAAAAAAAAAAAAAAAGTATTGGTAGTAAACCTGTTTATAAAAATTAGGTATAAATAAAATGTGTATTATTTTTTTCAATAAAAAATTATTATTGCAATAAACAATAAAAATAAATGATAAAAAGCTTTCTAAAATAAATGATTTTTTATCATTTAATTACACAATAAACATATTTTAGCCAATCAAATAAAACTGAAGTTATTTGTAACAAATGTAGACAACACCAACATAAACGAAACAAAATAAAATAGGACAATATTATTATTTAAATCTTTGTTTAAAAAAATAGGTATACTACATAGTAAAATACAAGTATAAAGGACATATTTATGTATAGCCAATTTCCTTACTATTGTTTGAATTTAATAACATTATCGGATATAATTGGATTATATACTTGAGGAAAGTTTGCAGCAATCAAACCTTATTAAATTGTTCTTGATTATTATAATTGAATTAATATTTGACATAGTACCAGTAACTGAATGTTGGGTATTTTGTAAGAGAGAGGAAAACCAACATCACCGACTTTGTCCAAAGGGTTGCCAATCAGAAGTGGAGTTGGGCAGGGCATGTCGCCCGAAACAGATGGACTAAATAAAAGAGTGCTGGTATGGTGACCCAGAATGGGCAGAAGATGTGTTGGACGATCTCAAACAAGGTGGTCTGACGATATAAGAAGGGTGGCTGGAGGCAGTTGGATGCAATCTGCCCAAGATAGAAAGCTGTGGAGGTCTCAGAGGGAGGTCAATGTCCATTACTGGAAAAAGGAGAGCTGACGAAGAAGAAGAACCTGTCAGAAACCCGAGAAGCTACACAAAATAAAATAATCTAATTATCGTTTAGGGGTTCAATTTTGGTAGGGCCACGGATTGATGCATATTCTGCTGGAAATACGTATCATATAAATACCGTGACGCCATAGTTACTTTTAGTAACACTACCAATAGTCCTACTCCTAGCGTCCACGAGTGGTCTTTATGATCCCGCGAACCCCGGGCAATGTGGCCGTAGCCATAGCAAATAGGAGAGGATGAACGGCGATTCTCTGGCGCCTCAAAGCTGGAATCCTTCCAAATCCCGCACTCCCCCTCCCCAGCTAAGGGAAGGAAAACCCCGACAGAAAACCACCCAAGCCAGGTCTTATGCTACAACGTGCCTAGGGCTGAATGGCACCGGGGTCATATGGTGTCGCAAGCGTTGTGCCCTCCGGAAACCGGTCCGAATCCGGAGTGTAAGCAGGACTTGCCATGACGTGGGGCTCCGTTATGGTCGACCGTTTATTTCCCCTTACTTTCCTTGGTCTGGAGGTCGCCTTGTCGACCGAAGGACCGTACGAACCAGATGAATAAAACAAACAAAAATAACCCTTTTAACCCGTCCGCCTGTAATAAGGGGGGACCTAGACGAACCCTCAAGGGAGAGTCACTGCCCACTAAGGGCAAAGCAGCGAAAGCTGTACCCTCCCAGAAATGGGAAACTAGACCCACCAACGTCAAAGTTGGGGGGTCGTCAACAAAGACAGAAGCTGAATCTAAGGCCGTCAAACCTGGATCAGCGGAAAAGGCCACTGGTAAACGAATAACCGCTTCACTCTTAAGATATAGAGAGAAGAGGGCAGCACAGAGACTGGTGGACAGATTGGGAAAAGTCCCAGAGAATGATCTCACCGAGAAGGAAGGAGAGTCCTTGAAGTGGGCCAAAGAGGTCCTCAAGAAGAGAGAGGAAACCGGACCCAGACCGAGTTCCTCTGCTTCATACAAGGCACTTGGTGAGTCAAAAAGACAAAGATCAGGAGAAGGGCCCCAACCCACGGCCAAGAAGCCGAGGCAAGAGCCCCTCCTGAGCAGCAGTTCACGCCCATATAATGAGGTTGCAAAAAACTTCATCACATGGGCAGTGATCGATAGAAGTAAGCCGGATGGCTCGATTTCTCCGGAGAACTGGAGGAAGGCAGCGGCAGCACTCTTTGGAGTATACAAAGAAGTTATCGCAGAAAACCCTGGTCCACCCCCATTATGCAGTGATGCAGGCTGGCACCAGGGAGGCGTTAAGCTGATCGCCGGTAGAGATCAACGCTCTGCGGATCTCTACAAACTGGCAATCTCAAAGATGGGCGAGGTGTGGCCGGGCGCGAGGCTCGAGGCAGTCTCAAAGGATCTGATCCCGTGCAGACCAAGGTCTCGGGTCTGGCTCCCGGCGGTACCGGCCGAACCGAAAGAGATACTGGACCTCATTCAGATGAGCAATCCAGAATTGCCCACCCAAGACTGGAAAGTCGCTAAGGTGGAAGAAGTTCAGGGTAACAGGAGAAATGCTCTAATTATCCTGAACGAAGAGGCGCTGATGCCTTTAGAAAAGACCGGCGGTGTAATTGGCTATGGTTTCGAGCTCATTGCACTGCGAGTCTACAAGAAGGACTCGAGGACAAGAAGTGGAAAACCCAGCGGTCCTCCCGAAACATCCTGTCCGTCTTCAGTGCTTGTCACGGGGGCAAAGGACAGTATGGTCAAGGAACAGAGTCCTGTAGACCCTAGATCATCGCCTCTATCGATCACGGAGGCGTTGGACGTTATGGACGTGAGTGGGAAAGAACCCTCAAAGGGTAACACCTACCTGGAGAAGGATTTCGATCTAATCCAAGTCCAAGCCTCAACATCTAGCGCACTTCGGAAAGAGGGCGCAATAGATCTTGAGAGTCCTAATACCTCGAGCAATGAGGGGGAGGAGGGCAGACTGCTGTATGAGAGTGGTTCAGATTAATCTGCACCACTCGAAGGCGGCGTCTGCCGCTCTACTTCTTCGCCTCTTTGCAAAAGGAGAGGACATTATTCTAGTCCAAGAACCATGGGTCGTTAAAAACCTAGTAGCCGGACTAAAATCGAAAGATTACAAGATCTTTTATACTAATAAAAATAGTAGACCGAGATCTTGTATTCTCATAAAGAAAGAACTCAATGCCTTTAAGGTATCAGAGTTCTGCAACGAGGACATCATGGTCCTGGCAGTGGAACTTCAATCCCAGACTATATGGTTGATTTCCGCATACCTAGGACATGATCATGAAGAACTTCCCCCTCCGAGTATTCTTCAGCAGGCCTTCGCAAAAGCAGGTGAAAAGAAGATACCCGTGGTGACAGGTGCAGATGCCAATGCACATCACACAGTCTGGGGCAGTACGGACACAAATATAAGAGGTGAGTCGCTTTTTGATTATATTTTATCAAATAATATTGAAATATGCAATACAGGTGATTCCCCAACTTTTATTACAGCAATTAGGCGCGAAGTTCTTGACATAACAATTGCCAACGAGCACGCTGCCCAATTAGTAAGAGAATGGAAAGTCTCAGCAGAACACTCCTTCTCTGATCACCAGTACATTGAATTTAGTCTAAGTCTTGAGAAGCCAGACAAAGTCATGTACATGAATAGAAGAAATACGCAATGGGATAAGTACAACACGGCCCTCAGTAAACTTCTTTCAGAAGCGCCACCCAGGCCCTCAACAACGGAGGAATTGGATGACATAACGGAGATTCTTACCAAGGCTTGTAACCGGGCGACCAGAGAATCGTGCCCGGTGCGTACGGCTAAAGGAAGAAAAAGACCACCATGGTGGACAGAAGAGATTGTAACCTTGAGAAGGGAATGTCGCAAATTGTTCAACCTAGCGAAGAAAACCAATGATTGGGAAAGCTATAAGGCCAGTCAAAGAGTTTTCAAAAGTAAGGTAAAAACGACAAAGAAAATATCTTGGGAAAATTTCTGTACAAAAATTGAAACAATCCCAGAGGGAAACAGGATTCGCAAAATCCTAGCTACAGACCCAGTGATGCCTGAATACATTAAGAAAAATGACGGCAGCTGGACCTCAAGCAGCTCCGAAACACTAGAGCTATTGACAAAAACGCATTTTCCTGGTTGTAAACAGGACTTGCCTAGGGAAGCTGGTCGCCCGAGAAGGGGGACGCAGACCCGTAAACTATTTAATAAAGAAATGATTGCTCGGGCAATATATGAATTTGAGCCTTACAAGTCGCCGGGTCCGGATGGTATAATCCCAGCTGAACTGCAGGCGGCCTCGAAGATTGTCATACCCTGGTTGGATTCAATCTTTGAAGCTTGTATAGAGCTCTGCTATACTCCCAAGATATGGAGGGAAGTAAAAGTGGTGTTCATACCCAAAGGAGGAAGAACATCCAATAACACAGCCAAGGATTTCAGACCAATCAGTCTATCCTCGTTTGTACTAAAAACGCTAGAGAGACTCATAGAGACCAGGATTAGAAGTAGAATTGATCCATTAAAATGGTCAGAGTCTCAACACGCATACAGCAAGGGGAAATCTGTAGAAACAGCATTGCATACCCTGATACACAGAATCGAGAAATCGATGAAATACAAAGAACACACACTGGTCTCCTTTCTGGATATAGAAGGAGCATTTAATAACATCAAATACGAAGCGATGACTAAATCCCTAAGGGAATTGGGGATCGAAACATCGCTCACAGAATTTATCAACAATATGTTAAGAAACAGAGTCATAAACTCAGAATTAGGAGGCTCAAGGATCAAAAGATATCCAGTGAAGGGAACACCCCAAGGGGGCGTTCTATCACCTCTTTTATGGAACCTAGCCTTAAATGACCTATTGACAGAGTTAGACGATATTGGTGTTGGGGTTATCGCATATGCGGATGATCTCGCCGTAGCGGTGTCCGGAAAGATCCCCAATATCCTCTCATCAATCTTACAAAGAGCACTAGACAGGATAGCTCAGTGGTGTAACAACAATGGGTTAGGAGTAAACCCGAAGAAAACAGAGCTGGTCCTTTTTACAAACAAACGGGTAATCCCGACCTTTGAGCTGCCAACCCTAGAAGGGGAGACGCTAGGGATCTCAGCTCAAGCCAAATATCTGGGACTGATCCTGGATAGAAAACTGAGCTGGAGGTCCAATATGCAGGAAAGGGTACGTAAAGCTACAAATGCACTGTACACCTGTAGGAAAATCGTGGGCAAACGTTGGGGACTACACCCCAAGATGACACACTGGATGTACAAGGCGGTCATAAGGCCAATCATGATGTATGGAGTGGTGGTATGGTGGCATTCCCTGAAAAAGGGAGTACACCTAAAAGAGCTGGCAAAAGTTCAAAGACTAGCAGAAGTGACAACCACTGGCTGTCTGAGAACTACACCATCAAAAGCCCTTGACACCATCCTGCATTTGATGCCGCTTGACCTCCTAGGAAAGCAAATGGCAGCAAATGCCGCAATAAGAATGAATTGTGTTAACCCCTGGAAGGAGACACACATAGGGCACTCCGTAATTCTTCAGGAGCTTAAAAAACCATCGGAAGGTATCGACTACGTCATTCCCAAACCATTCTTTGATAACAGATTCTCCACACAAATCCCCTTGAGGGAGATGTGGAAGGAGAGTCTGATCCGTCATGGTGAAGCCCAGGTGGTTTACACTGATGGGTCAAAACTGGAAGGTAAGGTGGGCGGAGGAGTATTTTCAGAGCAACTCAATATTAATATTTCTTTCAGGTTGCCGGATCACTGTAGTGTTTTCCAAGCAGAAATCTTGGCAATTCAGGAAGCAGCAGAATGGATACAAGGCAACGCAGTGTCAAACAGCGATGTCCGTATTCTCACAGACAGCCAAGCGGCTATTAGAGCCTTAAAGGGCGTAAGCACAACTTCTCGAGTGGCCTTGAACTGTCGCAGAATCTTAAATGATACAGCGGAGCGGTTCAATCTACATATCATGTGGGTGCCGGGTCACAGCAATATAGCAGGGAATTGCAGGGCAGATGAACTCGCCAGAGCAGGTACCCTGCTATCTCCAGATACAATCAAACATAGACCTGGAGTCCCCATGGCAACATGTAAACTTCGGGTAAATGAGACGACGACAGCCTGTGCTAACCAGAGATGGCTGGAAGAAAGCACATGCTCCATTGCCAGGCAAACATGGCCAAAATATGACCCCAGAAGAACCAGAGAACTACTCACGTTCAGAAGGGATTTACTAGCCAGAATCGTATCGGTATTAACGGGACACTGGCTCATAGGTAAGCATGCCAGAAGGCTGGGACTGGAGGCATACGATTACTGCAGAGCATGCCAAGACGAGGAAGAGGAGGAGACTGTGGTCCATTTCCTCTGTCACTGTCCTGCTCTCTCTAGAAATAGAAGAAAGTCCCTGGGAAGTTTCTTCTATGATGATCTGATTGACATAGCGTCTGCCGATATAGGAGACATTATGACATTTATTGACCAATCAGGCTGGTTCAGGGTGGATGAGTGAGGGGGAGGACAGCCCAAATCCTTCTTTTTGTGGTATCACAAAGGGCCAACCGGCCTAAGTGTGTTCTCCTGAGAACTGCCACCCGCAAAAAAAAAAAAAAATTATCGTTTATATTGCAAACAAATAATGAACATAAATGTTGAACACTTCATTTGAGCAAAAAGAAAAAAACTAAAATAAACAAATGATTTTCTGTCGTTTTATTAGTTTAAATATTGCAGGCTTGCTTTGAAAATACCAAAAAATCAGACTCAATGTGTCTTAATTACTATTTGCAATTTAACTATAATCTGACATTTGCAAGAGGCGCATGGCTACGATCCATTGGTCAGACAATATTCCGAACTATGCAACACCTAAAGAGGCTTACCAAATAACGATCCAAATGCTATAACATCAGGCATCCGGGTCTGCTCATTACTACCTCCGATAGAACAACAGAAGGCAAGGCATAGAGGGTCACCCTAGATAATGGTCCAGGTTATCAGTGATGTGCGCTGTAGCTGCTACTAAGAGTTGAAGAGGCTGGCGGACAACAGATATGGAGTGCTTAGTGCAAACCAATCTTCAATCAAAAAAGGCTATTTCGACAATAAAAAATACTTGTTAGGCATTGTATTAGAGTCGAGTTGCAAATATTAAGGCCCAATATGTTTTGGAGTGAACTATAAAACATTTATTTTAATTACTATTAGGTGTAATAATTTGCGAATAATAATATTACTGAAAGATATTTCCATTAAGGCCCTTTCCTGATTTGTCGGTACGCTAGCGGTGCAGTTTCGGCATGTTCGACATACGCGGTGCCGAATGCTTACTGAGCACCTATATTTCTTAATTGGCTCGGTAATCAAGAAACGCTACGGAATCGGAAAAGGATCCTTTCGTTTTATCGCGTATTTTTTTTCTCTTATTCCATACTTTGTAAAGTCATTTTTTTTCTAGCAATAATTTTTTGATACACTACTTATTTAGTTTTACCTATTTAAAAGAACCTTTAGAAGGTGTATAACTTACATAATAATATGTAATATACCTATTATAAATATATTTTTATACTATTGTTATACATACATTGGAGATAAAAATAAAATGTTCCTATACATGGATAAAAAATATTGTCCTGTGATAGATTTCGTTAATAGTGCTTTCATTTTTATCGTAATTGGAGATATGTAAGTATAACATCTTCATCACTTGAAGACAACATTTTCTCACGAGGGTATAAGCAGTAGGTACAGCACAATTTCTACCGAAAACATACCGACAAGTCCGTAAGCGAAAGCAATGCATTATCGTTTTGGTATTCAGGAAAGTCTAACATGTTATAATGTTTCAAAAACAAGGTTTAACATTAACTTGTAGTCTATTGTAAACATCATTGAAGCTTTCCTAGTAAATAAAGATAATTTTATTATAAAAATAGCATCTTACAGATATATTTATAGAAATAAATATTAAACCTAAAAATTATGGCAGCAACATAGTTAAAAATAATAATGCAAAATTAAAATATCTAATAAACATAAAGTGTGAAACTTGTTTTACTTGCATATTAAACAATTTATTGTTTGATAAAAATCAAACATTACCTTATTTGATAAAATACAAAAGCAGTCTTTTTCATACAAGACATGCAAAAACAATTTGACATGTTATTTGCATTTAATATAAAAAATGATTAAATAGTACATATTCACAAAATTATCATAATATGTGAAATATAAAAAAGTACAAATAAAATATTGTCTTTTAAAGGCTAGCATTGGAGCGCATCAGATAGATTTTATAATTCTTTGTATAGGAATTCATACAAGTGCGTCCACTGATCAGCAGCGTACAGAGCGTGGGCATCGGATCTTCGGAAAGTCAACACCATTACTAGGAGAAGCAATAATCCGCTCGAATCTGTCATTTTTGTATGTGCATTTTCTTTGGTGATATCATATCGCCTTTTATAAGGAAAATTGTCATTTAAATTGTTTAATCTATATTTAAATAAACCACTATAATATAAATTCAAATCTTTGGATGCTTAGAAGTTTTTTCATTCAGCAATCACACGAAAAAGGCTGAAAGATTTTGGATGAAATTTGGTATTAAGATATGTTGGTATATTCTATAAAAGAATATGGGCTGTATATATTTTTTAAATTCATTCTAATTTACTTTCATTAAATATTTTCATTGAATAAAATAATGTACGAGCCGAGCATGCGATTACCAAGCCAAAGAATTATTTGTGTATTTGTATTTTTGATTGAAAATTGTTAACAAATCCAAACGACAGTTGTGTCGGCAATCCGATCGGTACGCCTCTGTGGACACACTGTCACAAACAAATCAGTCTGATCCGTATGGACGCTAGCCTTTAAACATAAATTGCTAGGATTCCATAAAGCATTGTATGTTGCTCATTTTTTAATTCATGATCAATTTTTAATAAACAAATAAAATTTTATAAAACATTTGATACTTAAAATAAAAGAATTCCAATAATTCATAAAAAAATTAGAGTTACATAATATATACATATTCTGTTGCACTATCAAACTACCAATGTACTCTTTACGTGGTGAATTGCCTTAAAAGAAAAAAAAGAAACTATCAAAGACTGAAATCAAATTTGTGCAGAGTTTTTATTAAAGTATTTGACGTGACAAGACAGTAATTTATTCTTTGTAAATAAACTGTTAAGTTTTATTTTTATTGCTTTGAAAGATAAAAATATTTTCATTGATTCAAAATCAGTACACGTGCAAATTTCAATAAAGAAATTCATTTAGATACAATTCTTTCTTACTACCATCTGTTTGACATATGGATACTGATTATGAAGAGTCCAGAGAACTCTTCAGTTTTCAAACTTGCTGGCAAGGCACAGATAAGTGTTAAACATAACAAATTGTATCCGTAATCTCCAATCATTGTATATGATTTTTATAGTTTGCTATATGTTTGTTTGGTTTAAAATAAAAACACAATAAACAAAAATAAGATAACAAATGATTCACATTTAAATATAGTTTTTTAACCAAGAAAATTGATAAATTTCCATTTCAATAAAATATACTTTAAAAAAAAAATGTACAAACAATTTAAATGAGGCAAAATATATGATAAATAAATTTCTTGAAAAATTAAACAGTGTAGTAATAAAACACAGTATTTTTCAGTATAAAAAACTATCACAATAGATAAATTAACACAAGACAAATATGTATAAGTATACTAGATATCTTTTCTTAATACCCTCAGATATTATACGAGGGTTGCCTTTTATATTTCGGGATTTGGCAACCCTGGTGTTGCAATCTGTCAACTGACAGCTCTATCGTAAAGTTAGAAGTTTTTGAGGTTATACGTACTCAGAACGTTTTGACATACGAGCGTTTTTTTGTTGTTTACAGTAAATTAAAAGATTCATCTGCCCCCAAGAATGGAATTAAATCGTGAACATTTTCGTGCGATTATTTTTTACAACTTTCGACGTGGATTAACTCAGCAGCAGTGCATGAATGAACTTAATTCAGCTTTTGGCGATGAAACCCCATCAAGGACCAGTGTTTATCGATGGTATGGTGAATTCAATCGTGGTCGGAGGTCACTCCAAGACCAGTTCAGTTGTTGTTCCGAAAAACATTGATGCTGTGCGCGAACTGATATTGCAAGATCGTCATGTGACCTATCGTGAGATAGAGACAACCTTAGGCATTAGTGGGACCAGCATACACTCAATATTGCATGAACATTTAACTGTCAAAAAAATTTGTTCACGTTGGATCCCGCACAATTTGTCAATCGCTCAAAAAAAGGCTCGTGTCGATTGGTCGAAAGAAATGCTCGAAAAATACGATCGCGGTGCTTCAAAACACGTCTATGACATCGTGACAGGTGATGAATCGTGGATTTACGCGTATGAGCCCGAAAGTAAACAGCAGTCGACTGTATGGGTGTTTCAAGATGAACCAAATCCAACAAAAGTTGTTCGCGCACGAAGCACTTCCAAGCATATGGTCGCATGTTTTTTCGGAAAAACTGGACATGTCGCAACCGTACCACTAGAACAACGCAGAACAGTCAATTCCGAGTGGTACACAACAATTTGTTTGCCAGTTGTCCTCCAAGAAATCTGGAAAACCAACCGCCGAAGACGGATCACTCTACACCACGACAATGCGAGCTCTCACACATCGGCTCAAACAACTGCATTTTTGAGCACCCAAAACATCGATTTGATGAGTCATCCGCCATATAGTCCTGACCTTTCACCAAATGACAAACTGAGAGGTCAACGTTTTTCGACACCTGAAGAAGCGGTTGCTGCATTCAGAATGCATGTTTTGGAGATACCTCAATCAGAGTGAAAAAAGTGCTTCGACAATTGGTTCAAACGCATGCAAAAGTGTATAGATCTTCATGGGGAATATTTTGAAAAACAATAAAGTGATTTTCGATGATTAATATTTGTTTTTGTTCTCTAATCCCGAAATATAAAAGGCAACCCTCGTATAATAGATATTATCTAAATTACTTTACAAGCGAGCCGTATATTACTCGCCCAAAATGCAACGAATGTCATCAACCATAGCCACAAACGAATATGTAAATGATGGAGAATCCTGAAAAAAGACAAAACAATTATCAGTCTCTGTATTGAAAATAATAAACCATTCAATCAATGTGTTTATGATCCATCAATTATTTGAGAGTTTGAATTACATTGGAGTTATGCAATACTAGAATGCCACTCTATGGTCAAATAATGATAAAGCATATAATGTTAAAGACCAAATTGATTATTATATTTATGTATATATTAAAGTAAAAAGTCATCTTTTAAATATTTTTGTAAATAATGTTTACTCGTACAGAAAAAAAATGATATATGATCAAATAAATTTTTTATGGAAATTTTAAAATTTTGTCCATAAGACAGGTGTAATGTAGAAGTTTTATATCATTATTGCCTTACATTTTTTATTATGAATAGTGATTTTTGCTAATGTTGTTATACACTTTTTCAAACCTAACATAGATTTTTATGAATAAGACTGTTAGACTAACATGGAATATGAACCGACTTCATATATATAATTTTTATTGAGTTTAAAATATTGATCAGCTCAAAAGTACATTGGAAACATGATATAATAGCAATAGAACACAGGAGAATCTGTTGCTTTAAATCAAATGTCAAACAAATTGAATTAAAAAATAATAGATCTATTTTTAACCAAAATAATAAGATTACTTACAGTACTATGGTTCATTTTAAGTATCTCCTGTATATCTTGATGTGACACCTGTGGCTGAAGCGACACCAAGAAGTCAGGAAGAAGTCTACTATAGTAGGAGGGAAAGTCCACAGATGCCAGGGCGTAAACTGTGGCTGCCACCTCATCCTGAAGTAGTCTCGCAGCGCCCCCGTGATTTACCAGAGCACCCAGCAGAACTCCAACCAACGGTGTGAGCATCTCTTGACGGAATAACCGCTGGGAGATGAAAAATTAATTTAATGATTGTAGAAAATTTAAATGAGATTATAACAATGTTTTTTTATAATTTATTAAGAGGGCATATAAACCTAAACACCCCAATTTCAAATCGAATTCCTCAAATATGTTAAACAGTGTGTTTCAAGAAAAAATACCATAAGTGTATTCAACATTTTCTAGTGAATGTTCGTCATACAATTTTAAAAGTCAGCCTAATTAACCCTAAAAAGATATTAAAAATATCCTTTTTACAGAATTTTTTTAAAATTACTCCATATCCATGTGTCATAGAGAAATAAATCTTTTATATTCTTAAAGAATGCATAAAATCAAAGTGAATAACCAATAAAGTTTTTTCATTTCAAGTAAGATTTGTTCTTAAAATGCAAAAAATCAACAAATTTTGGGTTTCCGATAGTTTAAATCGTGTATAAACCTTTTTAAATGCATGCGATAGTTACCCTTATTAACACGTAGCTTCATAGTGCATTAGGCAGTTTTAATATATCATGTTTTCAGTCACTAGATTTAGCGATATATGTCTTCTTAAAAGAAAGTTTGTTGACTATATTAAAAATATAAACACCTAACTACAACGAGTATCTAAGCCAGCGATTCTTAACCTTTGAGATGGGTCGCGCGAAATCCCCAAACGACTTTAATGAAGAGGTTAAATTTCTTTTTTCGATACATTTTTAATATCGAATATTTTAAATTTTGATCAATAGGTCGATCAATGTCACTTCACTACTTATTTATGTGAAGCAGGATTTTCGTGCCTTGCTGTCATGAAAAATAAGTACAGAAATAGATTGGATCTTCAGCATGACAAGCGGTGTGCACTTTCTGTAAACTTAATTCCACGTATACATCTTCTTTGCTCAAAAATACAACACCAGGGTACTCACTAATTATTTATTACAATGCTGCATTGTTTTATTTCAATAAAGAAAAATTCAATAATGTTGTGTATTTCTATATTTTTAATAACATCCGTTTTATTATCACTGGAAAATAATATAAAACATTAGGGTCGCGGGCTTCAAATATATTTGTATTTTGGGTCGCCAGCCAAAAAGGTTAAGAACTGCTGATCTAAGCTATAGAAGAATCTGGTAGGATTGCCAATATGAGCATAAATATGTTGCCTATCTTTATTTTTTTTCCTGCTAAGTTGCGTACTCGTAATCGCAATAGCTTTGTGATCAAGTGATGGCTATTTCAAACCCCATCCTAGCTGCTTCGATCGATTTCATTAGTTTATAGTACAAGCATTTATGGTTAATTTAGGAAATTTATGAGTATGTATATGTACTTTTCATAAGGACATATACATATTTGAAAAAAAAAACACAAATATTATTGCCTTATGATCAAAAAACACCAATTTATCAAAAAATATAATATTTTATGGGAATTGTATTACTATGTATTTTTTAATGATGAATTAATTGTTGTATCATCTATATTTTAAAATCAAACAAATTTTTTGTTTTTGTAGTGCCATCACTCCCACCCGTCACTAACTTCTTCTGAAGAACAAATACCTTGTCAGTATATCTTCACATATGGGCATCTCCATTTTATTAATTCCTCCAAGATTGATAATCTATTTATGGTAAGTATAACCATAAATATTTTATTTAGCAAAGTCAATTTGCGGTTCCTCAGTTACAATCTCTAACATGTATAACTTAAAAATTTATTTATGTAAAATAAAATGATTATTTATCAAGTATAAAACAACAACAAATTACCTTTTGATATAACTTCCACCTGGCGTTGAGTTTATCCAATGTCTGTAGGTTCAATCTAAATACATCAATATGATCTGTCAGGAAAGATGCCACTATGGCATGAAGCAGGGCACGAAAGTGTGCAGTGTGCTGTTCTCTTTGACCGTCTTCTCCGGGTGCACTGGGACTTGAACCAGAGTCCACTGGAGACCAGCCAAGTCGGACACAGGACGAGTAGAAGTACTGCCACCGGTTCAACAGGATACTAAACATAAATATTTAGGAACAATGTTATACATTAATAGATACATAAACATATATTTCGTAAATAATCTGCCCAAGACTGTTTTATAAAGAGGTGGACCATTTGCTGAATGATTGAGTGATGCTTAGTCAGTCATTACAGAATAATATATAATAAAATAATAAAAGTGTATCCATTTTGTTTCCTTTTCCTTTCCTCTCCTTTTCTTTTTGTATAAATTATTTTATAATATTTTTCTTCACCCCCCAAGATATTCTTCGAAACATTTAGGTATTTGAACATAGTGTCTCAAGTAATGCACATGCAACATTATACATGATCTCTGTAATATATTGATGTTGTGTCTTAAAATAATCAATTAGTATAGCTTATAGACACACTCCGGATTTATCGAGGATTGATCGATCAAAGTGCTCTCTCACGTTGTGGTTCATTTATATAAATTATTATTGTACTTTTACCTTATTAATATGAAATAATGTATTCTATAATAAAAGTGTAAATAGTCAAACGTGTCTATTTTTTTTATATATATTTTATTTTAAATACCATATATTAAACTGGCGACGAGGATAAAAAAAAATACAGATATATTTTTTTGGGACAAAGTAAGTGTGAAAAAAATTATGGTGACAATTTTTTTTGGGAGCTGAAGTAAATTTTAGTTTATTTGGCCAGCATCTGGTCGAGGAGATCAGAACAAAGGACCTAGATTTCTATTACATTTACATAGGAGAATAAGAGAAATGAGTGGTGTACCTCCCAAACAACTGGAACAGTGAGAAGACAATATCTGGATCTGCAGTTGGCAACAGAGGTAGTACGTGTTGAGTGCAGAGATCTAAAAGCTGTGTGAGTGGTCCTTCACCCGGTAATGCACCACCATCCACACACAGACGTAGCACCTGCAGTAGTCTCTGAAGTGCACCCCTTTGTTCCCTTTATAACAAATCAAGAGAGAATTACAGTTGCTAATCTCCTAATAAAAATTTGAGCACAGCTGGAATGTGTCTCAGGTATTAAATATTATGAAGAAATATGAATAAACAACAATATGTAATAAATAGTATGTCAAATATTAATTTGAGACGCTCCTGTGTCAGGTACTCAGGCTGGAAACACATTGAAAAGCTGTCTCAGGAATCGAACCCGAAGTAAACAATGACAGGTTTGTTGTCATAAGACAATTTATTCTAATCAACTGACGATGTTCAAGTGGTTTACATAGTGTGATTTGGTGTAATATAAAAATAAAAGCTAACATATTGTTTGTGCCCTTTAATTGTTATTCATATAAATTATCAAAATACACTGCATTTGATGGATTGTGGTGCTTTTGTGTATCGCCAGAAGAAGTAATGCGCTAAGCTCCTTCTGGGATTCATCATCATCATCCGCGCTCCTCGCCGCTTCTCATAACGCTGTCAAAAATAATCCACCTACCTACTAGGTATTAACAATATTCGCGCCAGTGAGTTGGCAACACTAAAAACATCAAACTCCCTACTTATCATTCGGAATACACCCATCTTATTTTTTCTGCGTCACTGTAACCGTCGCTAAATTATAAAACCCGCTAATTTCCGACCGCTACCTTCACCGCATAATTGTCAGTTTAAAAACATTTTATTAATTTTTTTAATCGCTACAACCGCTTCATCATCATCCAAAATGATCGATCGGAGAAGAGTGCCCGCTAAAACATATATATTGAAAATTCTATCATAGATGAGTCGACCGATATGGCATAGTGGTAAGCCATTTGGATTCTGTGCCAGTGTCACGGGTTTAATTCTCAAACTTAGATGTTCTCACTCAAACTTAGTTGTTCTGAAGGAAATACTAGAAAATTACAAGACTTAAAGGCAATTTCTTGCACAAGGTGTAAGGAAATGTTTATTATAAAAAGTAAAGAAACCTTTTAGCAACATCTAGAAACATTGATATCGACTGTTGAACAAAATCATTGCCAAGTTGTTGATGTAAAGAACCCAAGAGAGATAGAAACAGTTCTAGGACGAGGGATGATACTTCTTCGTCTCCGTTACAATTTTGAAATGCCATTAAAGCAGCTTGGACTGGTCGCTAGAAGAAAAGAAAGGAAATAATATATGAATATAAGAAATGTAATATATACATACATAATAAAATTATGATTCGTATTGTTTGTCCAAGCTTGACTTTGATATGACTCATCATAAAAATATGCTACACATTATATTTTTTTTCCCTTCAATATTCTTCATATTTTTATAACAAATTTAAAAACATGTCATGTTTAAATATTATTAACATGTCGATAACATATTTTTGCAATGAATCATACCAAAGTCAAGCGAGGATGGCCTATATGTAGTATACATATTATAATGTAAATTTAAGGAATTTTATAAAGAATAAATCTGATGAACATTTAAAATACTCTGAAGATAGGAAGTTTCCACTGTCATAAATCATCTTGAAACCTATTTATCTCATTACAAAATATGGTAAAAAAATTACCTCAACAGCTGTCGCTAACATTTTTTTTGTCTGTGTGTTGTGCTGGTTGAAATATTCCAAGAGCTGTGCCAGTTGTGGCAGACAGGCGGCGCATGCAGCAGTGTATGATATTGGAGGTGACATGACAAGAAGGGGAGAGCACCAAGCCTCCAGTAGTAGGGCGCACTGTCTCGCTTTCTCAGCTCCGTCACCGGGACCCTGAAGAACCATCACGCAGAGTGACTGCCTCACAATGCTCGCTGTCTACATTAATTACATATAAACAAAACAAGTTTAATAACTATATTATTTACATTCATTAGCTGTACAGGGATATATTTATTTTACGGTACCACTATTCTTACGACTGAAATTGGCGGGAAATACTTTTCCCGCCAAAAAGTGACTATTCCTACGACAGATTTTAGGTCATTTATAACCATAGAAAGCGCAGATAAATCAACTTACAAAAATATTTACCTTTGTCATTTTTTCAATGGTTATAAATGCATCATGGAAACCAACTTGAAGAAAAAATAAATAATATTGGCATCTTATTACATTTACTTAATTTTATAAATCATTTTTTCATCAAGATCTACTATTATAACAAAGTATAAACAAAGGTCAATATTTTTATAACTTGATTTATCTGCGCTTTCTATGGGTATGGAAAGAATGATAAGAATTTATCTATGGTTGAGTCATAAAAATATCCCTGGCCTTATTTTATTACCTAAATCATGATAAACATTTGGGAATTTTTACAATGTTTTAAAAATATTATTTATTTTATTTATTTAATTATGTGCAAGGAAGTGCGTGCATAAAGAGTGATTTATTACATTATGACAATCTCTTCCATTCAACTCAAGCAACAGTAAATATAATTGTTTCAGTTTTTCTTAAATATTTGAAAAGATATTATATAGGCCCGGTATAACAGTCTCAGTTTAAGAGCTAAACTCAAGTTTTACAAAAATATAGCGTATTACAGTGGCGGTTTTGGCCTAATCTTCCCTCAAATACTTCACTAAAACGACAAATATTTAACTCAACGATTCTGGCGGATTAAGTACTTAACGGTGAGTCAACTGTCATTTGTGCTAGGCAACGTGTGTAGTTTCAGTTTCTATCACTAGAGGCGTTAGTTGTATCGACTGTGGCGCCACACAACAAAACAAACTGACAGCCATATTGAAACGAACATGGGCATTTAAAAGCATTATTTTGGCGAAAAAAAATAAATTTACCATGTTGGATAGTAAAACAATAGTATTTCAAGTCATAGCGTCCCGTTATGTAGTTCGTATTATTTGAGGTTATTTAAAATTTGACAGATAATAACCACAGAAAAAGTAAAATATGTCTATAATTGAAGATTTAGTAACTGACATGTCATATTGCACTGTAATACGGAAATGGATTAAATCTCCCTTTAACATTAATCTTGAGTTTAACAAACTCAATGAGTTGAGGGCCGACTGTAATACCGGGCCATAGTCTAGCTGATTGTACTTGAAAAGAAGAGCTTAAAACTTCAGTATAGTGAATGGGAATGGCAAGAGTAGTAAATTCAATAGATTGAATAAACATGCTGCGATTTGACAAAATATATTACGATATTGGGTTAAAAAAATATTGTATTAAATTGGGGATATGTAATAATGTTATAAAATAAAGAATGCAGATAATTTTATACGTTATGTCAATCTATTAAACTGGGGTTCCACCGAGTGTAAACTGACACCGCAGTTGCACTCTTTGTAAGCTTGGCTTATCTCTTGTGTTAATGTTGCGGGCAAAGTATTTGACAAATTACTTGTTGAAGGGAAGCTTAATGTTTACATCATTATTAAAGAAATGTCGTTCTTTAAGATACATATTATATATTTTTACCTTAGGTTGTAAGTGTGTAAGAGATCGTTGAGCTTGAGGTATTAAATCTCCCAGATATTGAAGTGGATCCGAACCTTTCAGAGAATTTGCTACGCTCAATATCAAATGAGCGGCTGCATGACATAACACAGGATCAATCTAAAAAAAATATCAAGTTTAATTCAATGGCGACAAAAACGAAAGGCATGTTAAAATATTATAGCCCGGTATTACAGTCTCAGTTTAAGAGCTAAACTCAAGTTTTACAAAAAAATAGCGTATTACAATGTCCATTTAGGCCTAATCTTCCCTCAAATACGTCACTAAAATGAGAAATAATTAACTCAACGTTTCTGGCGGATTAAGTACTTAACGGTGAGTCAACTGTCATTTGCTAGGCAATGCGTGTAGTTTCAGTTTCTATCACTAGAGGCGTTAGTTGTATTGACGGTGGTGCCACACAACAAAACAAACTGACAGCCATATTGTAACCAACATGGGCATTTAAAAGCATTATTTTGGTGAAAAAAAAAAAAATTACCATGTTGGATAATAAAACAATAGTATTTCAAGTCGTAGAGTCCCGTTTTGTAGTTCATATTATTTGAGGTTATTTAAAATTTGACAGATAATAACCACATAAAAAGTAAAATATGTCTATAATTGAAGATTTAGTAACTGACATGTCATATTGCACTGTAATACAGAAATGGATTCAATCTCCCCTTAACATTAATCTTGAGTTTAACAAACTCAATGAGTTGAGGGCCGACTGTAATACCGGCCCTATGTCATTCATTAAGTTTTTTAATCGATTCTATATTTGAAAGTTGTATGTGTATTGATGTGTATTATTAATTTATACTGAAATCAAAAATACTAATGCCATCTATGAAGAAATAGTTAAAACTAAGATTTATCTTAATATTGTAGACCACATAAAAACCGTGATCCCAATGATAATCTTTTTAAGATATTTTTAGTGAATATTAAACCTGAGGTAGGTCTCTCATGGGAGGCATGAGAAGTGGTGCAGCTGATCTCAAAAGAACTGAAGGCTGAACAGATCCAACTGATACATATGGAATTACACCTCCAACACATGCCAAGACATCCGCATGACTGAAAATAACACAAATATCAGTTAATATAACAAATTTTGATTCATAAGGTATTTACAAAATACATACTTCATATCTGCAGCTATACACAAACTAAATGTGAATATTGGTAATAACAGGTTCTTACTGCGATTAAAATTAATATTAGTAACTGTTCATAGTCAGAGAAGCAGGATAAAATAAAATACTTACACTTGTATGAACGCATCCAGCATGGGTTTTGGTTGCGACTGCAGTAAGAGCTGATCTGTTGCGGAAGCTCGTTGTAAGACTATCATCAGACATTCTAGAAATCTGTCTGCCTGAGCTAAACATTGCTTGCTGTTTGCGTCATCTCCATCTTAAAAAAAAACAAATATTCTTTATAATGACTTTAATAAATTAAACATATCACAATTATATGCAAAGAACGCTTGTACATACATATATAAAAACATAGACAAACTTGACTCTACGCAAACATGTAGACCAACTAGACAGACCGAACAGGCTAAACTCCTAATACCTAGACTCAAGACAACTTTTGGACAAAGAAATTTCCTGTATTTTGGAGTCAAATTATACAACGAACTACCTTTAACACAGACAAAACAGTAACTTGAAAATATTTAAGCGAGACATTAAAATTTGGGTTAAAAAAAGGGCAGAGACTATATTAAAAATAAATTAATCACCTGAACTCTGAAAATACTCCCATAGTTATTAACCAAAACTGAAAACTAATAAGACATCTATACACTGTCTCAGAACAGGTTTTACCTAGTGAGGCAGTTTATGACAATAGTAAAATATCTGGTAACTATTATGTAACCTAAGTTAAATATATTATGATGCATTCAAAAAATTTTTGTTACTAGATTTAAGGAAAAATTGTATTTTATATAATAAATAAATAAATAAATAAAAATTGATGTAAGTACCCCCTCTCTCAGACTTAGTCGCTATGCATTGTCCATTTTATTTCAATTATATTTAGTTTCAATTGTCGCATCTGAGGATGATTGTTATTAAGTTATGAGGTTCTTATAAACTCACTATGTGGATCATAAATATGTTTGATCTTATTAAATGTCTAATAATATTCATCTTGAACTTTCACTCTCATTAACAAAACACCATTAAACTCAATGAAAATTCATTGTGTATTGGACAACATAAAATTATAATACATAGATACACACCTTGGAAAAGTGTAGGCATCAATCGTCCTAATAGTTGTGTCAACGAAGCCAAGTCCCTTAGCTGATAAAGGTTGATGGCTCCTAAAGCATGAGCAGCCATAGCCTCTTGCCAAACCTCTAACTGAAATTCACATCACATTATTATCATTATATCTATAATCATCTTTTCATCAGTCAAATGTGGTAAAAAATGAGTTAATATTAATATGAAGTATCTTATATTACCTTATAGCTTTGATAGGTCGCTGAATCTTAACCTTTTTTATGGTAGAATATAAACACAATAGAGTAAATATGTAAAATTTAATCAGGTATGAAACAAAGTGCACCATATTTGTATGATGAATTGGTTGTAATAACAATAATATTTTATGACTAAAAATTTTCTTAAATCTTACGTTTGATTTGGTAGAAAAAAAAATGCAGTAAAAATAATCAAAAAAGAAAGTAACTCACAACGAGATTGAATAGTTGCAAGGGGGCTATCTCTGCTACTTTAGCAATACTCTCTATGCAGTGATTAAGGAATGTTTGCCATTCTGTTTCACCCTGAAACAAAATAAATTAAATGTATATTATAAGAGAACATCATGGACACCTCTGAAGATGAAGTATATGTAATTTATAGACACAAGAATTGATTACTCACATCATCATTAACAGTTTCCTTATCCAAGAGATTGAGCTGTGAACTGTTTTGTTGAAACTGCATCTTTTTCAAAATTCCAGTAACTAAACCCATAAATGCATCTGAATACCTGAAACATTTTATATTACTATTAATTATCAACATAATACTACCAGATAGAGGACTAAGGTTACCGATGTTGCATGCAATATAGCTTCTTTAAAGTGGAATTGGGCTGGCTATGTAGCGAGAACAACAGGCGATCGATGGACCAAACAAAGCCTAGTGGGGACCGAAAACTGGCCGTAGAAACCTGGACAGACCACAAGCAAGATGGTCTGATGACATAAAACAGCAAAAGGTCAATACCACAGGGTGGCGAGAGATAGAGAAGCATGGAAGTAGAAAGGGGAGGGCCTAAGTTCAACACTGTATGCCAATGGCTGATCATGATGATAATACCATCTAAAAATATCATTTTTCTATTATATGTCCTATTCTGATTCGTTTAAGAGTACGGAAACATCTATAACCAACGGGCGACCATGGATAAAATCCTTTTATGCGGTGTGACGTAATGAGTCCCGTGTAAATTCAGTCAACTTTTTGACATTTCTCATATACACGGATAAATTTAGACGAATCAGAATAGGACATATTATCTATTTATTTGGTATGATAAGCATTTGCTAACAACAACAATCTCTATGGATCCATGTTGTGTTAGCAAACAATATATGAAGATGTCCAAAAGATATTTCATATTATCGCTAAACGATTGCTTTTTACTTTGTGGTATCATTTTACAATCAATTAAGTTAATAAAACACAACTTTGTGTACACTACTAAAAATTATAACTTAAAAAAAATGTTACGGGAACAAAGTTATTTAGTATACTATACTGAATAGTAGTAGTATAGAGTATACTTTGAATCCTCCCGAGGAAGGGAACTATGTTCCTGTAACATGTAGAGGAATTTTTATTCAATCGAATAAAAGTTATAATTTTTAGTGGTGTACATAAAATTGTGTTTTATTAATTTAATTAATATCTCATACTAATTAAAACATAATAGTATTTTTTGCTACATATTAAATACACAGATTGAGCTTACGTTAATCTAACCAAAATAATACTAAGATATTAAAATAAGCATTTGCAGATATCAAGTACTCACTTTAAAATATCAATTTTCTTCAAATTATCAATAAATTGTGACCAAACATCTAAGCACAATATAAAACTTGAACACTTGGGTACCTAAAACCAAATACATAGTTACATTATTTAAAGATCTATATAACAAAAGGGTATCGATTTAATAAAAAAATATGTAGGTGTATTAAAAATAAATTACCTGGAATGTAAATTGGAACAAAAGAGAAAGGAAGGCCATAGAATCAAACTCTGGTTCAACTTCTAATTGCTTTAAATTTTTCAATATAAACATTCGTAGAAAATCTGATATCTTATCTATATATCTAAAAAAAAAAAAGTTAATACATCATAAAATTAATCCAACTGTCGATTCGTTCAATTCTCTTAATGAATCGACATTATCCAACTGTCGATTCGTTCATGAGAATTCAATTCTCTTAATGAATCGACATTATTAAGCCAAGATGCGTGTACGAAGGAAAATTTTGTATGGTGTAGTGGACTTTTTGCATGCTAATAGCACCAACTAGAGGCCTCGCTGCATATATGTTCGCATACATGGATTTTCTCAGAATTCGGAGTAGAACATTTTATGTATGAGTTTTGTGTGTGTCTGTGTGTGTGTCTGTGTGTGTGTCTGTCTGTGTGTGTGTCTGTCTGTGTGTGTGTGTGTCCCCCCCCCCCTTATAACTTTTGATCCGCTTAATTTACAGAGCCCAAAATTTTAAAATATACAAAAAATTATAAGCCTACAAAACTTTTATACTCAGAATTGTGAATTTTTGTTTCAGTCAGGGGTTATCAACTTTTGAAATTTTGATTTATTTTTCCATATATCTCAGAAACCGTAAAAGCTAGAACGCTGAAAATTGGTATAAACATAGACAAATACAAAATCTCAAATTAGTTTTTTTAAAAAAATTCCAGGTTTTCTCAAACATTTTTTATTAAGAAAAATATTTTTTTATGATAAATTTATGAGTTAAACTGCCTATATTTCCAATTTTTTTTAAAATATCAAAAAAAGCCGAAACACCCCAACTAGAAAATTTAATTTTCTAAAAAAAATATTAAAATTGTATTAGCACATTGCAAATTTTTTTCAACAATTTTTATAAAAATTGAATTTAGTGACGACATTGTTTCATACAATTTGTATGGAAGTAGCCTACTCACAATATCTAAGAAGACTTAATAATTTGATATTAATCTCCAAACATACATACATACGATCATGCTGTTTTCACATTCTGGGTAGGATCAAAGGACTGACCTCCATACTATCCTATCTTGACATACATACCTAGGTACATGTGTTGTATAGAAAACCAAATATCTTAAAATATTAAATAATTTGTATTTATGGGTTTATAGTTTGGTACTTATTCTTCAACTGTATATACTATCGCTATCGACAGTTGGATCTCATGTGTTACATGCAACTAGTAATATTCATTTTTCAATAATATCATTACAAGGCACAGTGGTACAAATAGTATTTCATTTTGATCAGCTGTTTGCACTGTAACATAATTATAATTTGAAAAAAAAACACTTATAAAGATTTTATTTATTTTTATATTTTGTTTATTTTTTTATTATTATTATTTGTTTTCTTTTTTAACACATTATATTTTAAAGTTTTGATTTTAATTTTTAATGCGTATAATCAGTTATGGTATGGTTTGATTATTTATATACTTTATGTACAGAGAGTGCACAAAGGGGAGTTTATTGCCATGTGGCAATCTCTTTCAACCAACCGAGCAACTTGAATAAAAAAGTCAATTAGGTACAATAGTTTTAGTACCTTAGAAAAAACATACAAATGAGATGAAATATTAGTTTTTAATTTAAGAGAATTTTTGTTTAGTTTACAAATTCAAATATTACAATTAAACTATGCATTAACTATAATGCGTTCACTATAATAACTCCTTTCGTGTTTTTGTGTTGATAAGATTTTTTAGAAATTAAACCTTGCCAGATTTGACAACATATAGATGATACTAAGTTGGATAATTCTGTAGTATTCGTTTTTTTTTTGACATACCCCAAAAACAATAAAATGAGTTTTAAATTTATTTATAAAAGCAAAGTCTCAACTACATTTACAGAGTAGCGAAATATCTAAAATATTAGCATCTCCGTAGAACTAAATTGGCCAGATTGTCAACTATGCAAGCTTAACAACATAAACTCATGATAGGACTTATTATAGTGAATGCACAGTAATATGTGTATCAAAAGTTTCAGTATGTTAATATCGTTGGTACAGAGCCTTATGACCATGAAGGTATGATACTACTTATGACTAATAAAACTAATCTTAATACATAAAAATGTCGTGTCGTGATGTTCATACAAGCTAATCTCCGAAACCGACCAACCAATTTCAATGAAATTTTGTAAATATGTATGGTTGGTTCCAGCTTTAGATTTTTTCAGTTTTGGATCTGATAGTTGGCAGATTTCTAATTAAAAAATAAATACATATCCAAATTTTGACTTATGTACATCATCCCCAGGATTTTTCATAGGAAAAAGGGTCGTAATTCATTTTAAGTTGTGTAATCGTTCAATAGATGGCGATATGAAAAATCTATTGAAATCTGTATAACGTATTTAGATCTTGAGAAAATACCACACTCAGATGTATGAAAAAAAAATGGTAATAATATACTTCCGCTACTCTCACCACCACCCGCTCTGTATATGGGGACTGTAAACAACCCCTTCACATAACGATAAGTGAGCGACAAAAAAATGCACAGCACGAAGAGTAGGTCATGGAACCCTCAGATTACCATCTAGATATTTAAAAAAAAATAAAAATGAATAGGTATTTCCTTGTTAAACAAGTACATATACATCATCTTCCTACGTTCCCTAAAATAAGCATAAATATTGGCACCATAGACATAAAGAACAATCAACAAATGTGAATATAAACTTAGATTGGTAAAAATACATAAAATGAGGTCTGTATAAAATGCGTTCTACATAGAAGACGGTCTGTGGCAGAACAACGTCTGCCCGGCACACTAGTTACCTATAAAAAAAGACCATGAAAATAGTAATGACACAAGCATTATTTATTAAAAAAAAGAAATGGAACTCACTCAGTCGACAATGTGGTAACATTATTAAGACTATTGGTATTCGTGATGTAACTAAGTAGTTTCCCTATCCCGTGTCCCAGACGGAGAGCAAACTCCGAACCTGGAGGTGAGGCACGTCGGTACATCAGTTCATTTAATGCTCCCATACCAGCTAAGCAAACCTCTTCGCTATACTGAAAACATTCATTATTTATATTTATTTAAAAAAAATGAATATGTTCTTGTAACAAGTATATGTTATATACATCCTGATACATTCCCTATATTACGCATAAATACTCAATCAATCAAGCATAAATGCTTGTGTAATGAATAATAAAATTGGTTGATGCGAGATTCGAACTCGCGTCATCTGGATTGCTAATCCAGGGCTGCATTCACAATGAATGGAAACAGACCCTCCATCGCATTCAGATTGAACATTGAGTGTACGCTCCAAACGCTCTGTATAATCGTCGGATGAAAACGTTCAGTAAAAGTATCTTTTGATTTCTATTTTATCAGTGATAAAGATGACTTCTATTTGTTTCTGTGGTGTCTATTATTTCAGTTGACATATCTGATGACAATATGCATTCATAAAGAGGTTGATTTAAGAAAAATATCATTCAAAAGTTTCCAATAAAAGGTCAGAGAGCATTATTTACTTCACTGCCCATTTGTTGTCTTTCGATGAAAATATAACCTAAAAAGACATACTTATGTATAATAATTGACATTTAAAACGCCCGATGCTACGTTCAGTTTGAAATGCCGCTCGAAAGCGTTAGTGAGATTGGTGTGAATAACGTCATAATCTGCAAATTCAGGTACATCCGACACTCGACGATGAAAGTTCTATCTGAATGTAGCCCAGTGCGCTAGCCGCTCTGTCACCAGCCCATTTTTTCAAGGAAAGAGTTCAAATATTGTATCACATAATCACCACACAGTTTGGGGAAAAATAAACAACAAATATTATGATCAAGCAAGGAAACATAAATTTGGGATACTCAAAGGAATAATAAGAAATATAGTTTTTCCTTTAATGACACATTTTAATAATAATAATAATATAATAAACACTTCTTTGCACCCTGCGCAAGTGCGAGTTTATTGCCATATGGCAATTCCTTCCAAATAACCAGTGTTTCCAGTCCAGAGAAGCAATATTTGTGTTATAAATGAACTTAAATAAATTTCTCCTCTGCTGGGGATCAAACCCAGGACATCCGCACAGAAACCAAACGGCTTTTCAACTGCGCAATGGCGGTCGGCAATGTTGTTGATTCCAAGTCAAATTCTATAATCTGGGTTCCGTTGACGATAGAATTTGTATATTTTCAGAATAACTTTTATAGTTTCATTTTAATTGAAAAAATAGGGCTGGATTAAAATTTTCATTTACTAGAATTTGTTGTGTATTATTAAAAATAATGTCGTTTCTCTGTTAAGTCATATACTAAGAGAGTATAAATTAACTGATTTTGCTGAAAATTTTCTTTCCCTGGAGCGAGAGATGTAAATATTAATGATATTATTTGTTTATTTTATTTTATTCATTCTTTTATTTCAATGTTTTTTTGACGCTTAAGTATTGTTTCACATTCTTCTTCTTCTTCGTGCCATGTCAGGTCTCCCGATCACTGCTGAGAAGGCATCTCTATCCGCCGCCATATGGAACAATTTGCAGACGTCTCTGATGCCGGTCCACTCACGAATGTTGCGGAACCATGACATCTGACGTCTTCCTATTCTGAAGCGTCCCTCTATTGCAGCCCTTCATAATAATTTGGAGCAGCCTGTACTTTTCACCTCGCAAAATGTGAACCAAATTTGATATTTTTCATCTCCTTATTGTGTCACCCAGCTCGCGCTCGACATTTGTTCTCCTGAGTACCTCCACATTTGACACTTTATCTACCAAGGAAATTTTCAACATGCGGCGATGCAGCCGATATATAAAAAAAACTAAAGAAATATAAAAGCTTTTAATGTTGTTTCTCTGTTTTCAGAGCAACAAAATATTTTATTTTCTCATATAAAAGCAACATTATGTATGGGTATGATATGGGAATAGACGGCGTATGGGGCATAAAAGAACAGTGTTTTAAAAATCTCAGGCATTGGTTTTGGATTCCGAATGCGGCGTCACTCAAGTTCGAGATGAGTTTGTTTTGATGGTAGCCAAGCTCGGGAATTGACTATAATCCGACGCTGTTAGTTTAGTCTATACAAAAAACTTAACTTAAATATAACTATGCCACCCAATCCTATATTTTATTCTTTTGAAATCATATCACCACCAAGGGACATAAGAGAGAATTGAGTACAAAATATGATAACATACTCTAGATTGTGGTCCGATGCTGGCCCAATGGAAGACAATAGTGATAACACTCGGCTGCAGATGTGTATTGACAGGTAACCATACAAACAAGTTTTGGAGAATATTCAAGGTCAGACAAATACATTCTTCACCCACTTCCAAATACGATACATTCCTAAAAAATAAATAAAAATCAAATAATGTATCTATGAACACGAGTTATTTATAAAAAAGTGGTTCATGAGAGTAAACAATTTAAATAATTGAGATTTATTTTTCTTAACTGCTCATTCAAGAGTATTAAAATGAAATAACTTTGTTTAAAAAATAATAATGCAAGTGCATTTATCAAACAAAAGTCATTCATTTACAAAACAACAAAGAGATGGACATCGGACATCTGTGCGAGAACACTGTCACCTCATGTATGAGGACTGTTGCTTTCATTGTTTATACAAAAACAATTTCTCAATAGATGGCGTTAGAAAAAGGTTTCTTCGTTACTTCATAGATGGCGATGGTAAAAACAGCGTTTTTCAAAGATCAGTTTCTCATACTTACTTACTTAGTTTCTTATTATTAAAATATATAGAACTTTCATAAATTGCATTGATAAGGGAACCTAATATCAAGGCATAATTGGTGAATGTTGCGCAAACTCATTGCGTAAGCCCTGTTCCTGGTTCTTCTACGTTTCTATTCAGATGTTAAAAAAAATTGTCAAAATAAAGAGGTGGATGGAAAAAATGTATATTGAACTGCAATTTTAAGCAACGGAAAGAGTTCAGAATATCTAAGCCACAAATACTGTTTGAAAAAAGACTACTGTAAACGAATAAAGTACCTTTGTGGGTTGGTACGGGAGGCCAATATATCAGATAAGAGAGCCGACTGCGTATAATCCTCGACTAGAGTCCCTTCGTTCCTTTCTGGTGATGGAGGAGGATCCGGCGTTTGGTCCAAGTATATATCTTCGTTGTCGGAAAGTTGTTTCAAAATGTCTAAAATGATAAGTTATGTAACAAAATTAACAACAAAATTAACTCTCTCATCATTGCAAACCTATAAAAGTAACTCCTATTATTTTACAATGAAATCCATAAACAGTCAATACTCAAAATCATATTTTATTAATAAAAAAAATTAGAACAATTTTTTTTCAAATAAGTAACTATAATATAAAGAAATAAAAATTCTAATAAATATGCCATTACTTTTTTCTTCAGCTTTATATATTATTTTTTGCTAAGCCTTAATTCTTTCAACATAACTGAACCAAATTTGTTTTCATTCTACTTAGATATTTAACTTAGTAGAATGATGCTTAGATATAGCAGCATTCTACTTAGATATTTCTTTATTTTTAACTTAATGATACATAGTTTTATCAAACATATATATAACAATCGCATTATGTATGATAAATATGACATTCTTAAACACAATCAGGTATCTAAGAAAGAAATATTTTGAGGAGGATTTAGATGCAAACAGGTAATATTACCTACATGGATAAATATGCCATTCGTTTTGTTCCCTGTAATAACTCTTCTTATGTTTTCATCCAGTCTCGCATACCTTTAAATAAACAACAAAATCACGACATATCCCATAACGTGGGATAACCAGTAACAGGTGTGTGGGTGTGCAAAACCTTACAAAAGGAAGTACGACACATGCGTATATGCCCACACATTAGTCTCATCTAATTAATTGTACCTACTAAAAAGAGCCAAGGTTTATAACATAATTTGTAATTTTATATATCTTTGTTAAAACTATTATAAACTGTTGGTTCTATACATCAATAAAATAAAAATATATATAAAAAGGCCCTATATTCACAATGGGTGGTGAACCTCATTGCTGAACTTTGTGAGACGTTATTTTGTCTGTTGTATTTTCGATTACCCGGTTCTTAAGGGACACCCAAAAACGATAAAGAATGGAAGCACTATTCTAAGCCGGTACCTTACAGCATACAACAAACAGCATAGCAAACAACACAGAATACAGCACACCAAGCACAGTATACAGCGCAGCAAACAACAAAATGGTAATCATTATTGTATTAAGTAAGAGGTTTACCAATAAGGATAAAAATCAGTCTTGGCATTTGCTGTAATATAATTCTTTCCACTGTACTTCGTTTGCAGTAAGTTAAGTCTGTGTGTAGTCGACCTTGTGTGTCATAACCTTCTGTCATACTCTTGATGAACAGTAATCCTAGTACAGCTGGCTGTCCACCTTTACGTATCTCCTGGAAAATATCAAATATATTCAGTTAAAAACTATTTGCATGTAGAAAAATACATTATATTATAGAGTGAATTGATCTAAATAATGAATGTATGTATATTTTATTTAGGTGTAAAAAATAAGTACATTTTCTTACACCAAAGAATATAAACAATGTTGGAGAAAAAAAATAACAAATTTACATACCTAGTATGACTTATTAAAAATTAACAAACAGTAAACATTCCAATATCCATATATAAAAAAGACAGTAAGTACATAATATTTTAAAATATTTTTTTCTTTATGTATTCAATACCTAGGCCACAAAAAGCGGCAAGACCAGATGCTTCCTTTACACATTTACCAGGTTAGCCCGAGGCAGTCTAAATTCCCTATGTGATACAAAGATATTTAAAGTTATTTTTCGCCTCAAATTATTACTTTTATATTGTGACATATACTTTATTGTCATTGAAATTCACTTTTTAATACTTATAATTTTATACTGTATACAATACCTATTAAAATAAATTAAGATTAGTTTTGTAATAAGGAAACGGAATGTCCATAAAACTGGCCAAAATCAGCTATAATCACACATTTTTTTCTCAATACAGAATAGATCATTAGAATACATCAATATCATTACAAGTGATATTGATACAAATAAATTATCTACTTACATCAAACAAATCCAACAAAAAATTTGAATGTGAAAAGAGATATTCCCTTCTGAGAATATCTACACTAATTTTGATTGCCTTGTTGCGAAGGAAAGTGGGAATTTTATAATGGCAATTGGTCAAGTAGCTCCATAGACATTTCTGAATTTCATGTTTACCTTCGCTTTCAACTTTACTCCATTTTTTAAGAATAATTTTCTGAAACAAAAATTGACTCAAATTAATTAGGCTATCTACAAATAAAATATGTTAACTAAATATGTTATCATTAGGGTTGGTAGGTAGTTATCATTGGGGTTGATAGGTAGTATAGCGACCTCCTCACAGCCTAATCATTTGATATGTGAAGTATATGGATGGGTGAATTTTTCCCATTTAAAAGCTTGATTGGTGCATTTTATTTTAATCTTTTGAATAATTTATAATTACACATTGGTCTGAGAATTCTTTTGAGGAAGTACATAATGGTAATAAAAATAATTGAGCGTCATTATTTGTAGTACTTACATAATTGTAATTAATATCGTTAATATGTCGGCCGAAGCTGTAAAAAATATATTCACACACTCAACAGATGACTCCTTTCCACTCCTTCTCCTTATTTCCTCCCAATCTTCCCTTCCCACCACCCTTCACTAAAGTGCATATTGTAATTGTCAAATAATTTCTGTAGATTAATCAGTGGAATATTTTTGTCCTAATTTTTTCTTTAAAACTGTTAATATTCCCAAACAAAATAAAGTCAAATTATTTCCCAAAACACTCTTTCTTCTTTTTGCATACCTACTATTTTTGTTTCATTGGTGACTCAATATATTTTTCTGTTATTTAAACTTCACCTGTTCCTGTCTTTTAGAATTTCATTTGTGATGTGCCAATTTTTCATGGATACTTTTCACTCCACGTATCAGCTTCATAAACTTTCTTTTAAACCTAAGTTTGTCCAGGGTATTTGAAAAATAAATGACCTTGTTTGAGCGACGGTACTTACAAGTACCGCATACTTTCAATTAGTAATATAACCACTACAACATTTTTTCGTAACAAACACCTACTGATACAGCAAAGGATTCTACGGTTCATTACATTTTTTTGATAAGAAAAACTGATATAATGATAGTAAATGTCATTCTTATGTATATATCATGGCCATAATGTGCATTGTGGCCAAGATGCCCTTTTTTGCGCTACGTCCAAAAGATCATTTTCACAAAAAATGACAAGTAAGTCATTGTTTTTTCTTTTAATTTTGTACTTAATGGTTAAAAAAAATTAACATTTCATCAATAACTTGTATTAATTAAAAAAAAATGCCCGACGGTATCATGCTATATTAGCAAATGCATTTTATAAAAAGTTTAAATTTTATATTCAAGCCTTTCTTGAGCCTCATTATTATAAAAAAAGTAGACAAAATTTAAAATATGAGAAATAAAAGACCCTGAACTAAGACTTAAGTAGAGAATACAAATCCACAACTACAACACACATACAAAAAATTACTTTGTAACTGAGAAAGATACAAAAAGAATTGGACATGAAAGAATAATGTGGCTGTGGACTCTGTGACTACAATAATTTGCCAGAACAACTAAAACAAGAATGAAAAAGCATTCCAACGGTAATTGAAAACCAGACTTTAATAAATAATAATAATAAATTTGGATTATTTTTATAGCGCCGTTTTTGTGATAACCTCACCTCAAGGGCGCTTTGAATATATTAGGGGTTTTTGTAAGACTCGCGGAAGAAGTGAGTTTTTAGGTGTTTCCTGAATAGTGCTAAGTTATCGATTTGCCTCAGTTCAGGTGGTAGTTTATTCCACGAGGCTGGTCCAGCCACAGCAAAAGCACGATCACCGAAGGATGAAGTGTTGACTCTATTTATTTCAGTCAACTTGCCAATCACGGATGTGGTGGCTGACCGAAGTGTTTGTTGTCGCTCGTTTACGGTGAAAGGGATGCAGAAGTCTGAAAGATACGTGGGAGCCATGCCATGGTTCGCTTTGAAAGTCAACAAACATAATTTGTACTTGATTCTCTCTGGCACTTTTAGCCAGTGAAGATTTGTTTGTATCAAGAACTGAAGTAAAGTGTTTCTGTATATGAACAAACTACTATAATATAGTTACAATGTTGACTATAAATTATTCTCATGAGCCAATTAATAATTATTAAAAAAAATTTTAAAAAAAATTTTAATCATATTAATGCATGGGCAATACAGGATAAAATGTGTTCGGAACTTATAAGTACTGACGGTCAAGTAAGGGTTAAATAACTCTACTCTTTTCTGATTTATGAACACGGTATGCAAGACTATTGTCATTTATTCTTTGTGTTTTAACATCGTAATGCACTTATTATCATCTCATTTACAATATCTCTTTCAATTTTGCATTTTCATTTATTACTTAACTCTTTCCTGAATTTTTTGTTTCCACTAACATGTTAAAAGTTATCAAATTGTCTTAAAAATTTTATTTAATTAAAATAACATTGAGCAATTGAAAAAATAATCTTTTCTTACCTCAATGGTATTTAGAGCAAACATGGATACATATTGATTAGAACTTTTTTCAACGAAGTAGAGACATTGCCTCCAGCATTGTTCATTGTTGGTAAACGATTCCAACATAACTTCAATGTCCCGTTTCCTTTCATTGCTTGTGGTAGGATAAAAAAACTCTGTCATAAGCAGTTCCAGTGATGATAAAATTTCCCCACATGCATTGTTCGCCTAAAAATAAATCAAACCTTAAAATCTTCAACTTAACATAATGCTCCTATAATAAACAAGTAGCAAATAATCTTATTTCTCATACAGAACCTGATTAAGAAAAATAGCCATTTGGTAAAAACACCACTGACTAAGAATGTAAAATTAAAAAAATCCTACCAGTTTTTTTTCCTTATTAATTATATTTTTACATATATCGCGTTATACTGCAGACCAAGGGTCTCCAAATTACGGCCTGCGACAGCTAATAACAAGTGTCATCAATCAGTTCTGTGACAGTTAATAGCTTATTGTTCTGATAAGTTGGATAAAAAACAATAAAATTATAGAACTCGGTTTTATTTACTAGCTAGGTAAAGCTTAGTAATAACACAAATAATTTAAATTAATCCAACTAACATTATACGCCACTAACAGTAAGTGTAACACAATTTAGTAATTGATCTAGCGAATAGTATATAATTTTCGCTTTTAGCAAGCATAAATTCGCTTGGGGCGCTTACTCGGCGACTAGTCAAGATAATGGCAGGAAAATTAAATCGGTTTTGGCCCATGGAACTTACTGGAGTAATCAGTACGGCCCTAAGGCTGGAAAGTTTAGAACCCCTGGTGTAGAATAATTTGATAGTGTTAAATTTAGTAGAATAAAAACTCTAATTATAATAAACATGAAATAGTTTTTGAAAATATCTCTTCCTAAATATGAATTCAAGATGTGTTAATATGAAAAAATTGAATAATTGTGAATAAAGTCATTTTTATGTCATAATTTTGTAAATTTCACTGTGAAAGTCGAAAGATGGGACTAACCATTTTAATTGAAATTATTAGTGATCATTTACTCAAATGATTTACATTTTCACTTTTCCATTGCTAAAATTATAGTAGAATCCTTAAATATTATGCAAAAATGTGAATTAATATAAATACATTTGACATTTCTTTCCCATAAACACTACCCAACTTTTTAGATTTGACAACTATACTTCTATGACTATACTATACTCACAAAACCACAGAACAATCTAATCCGTCAATGGAAAATGAAATTATTTTTTGTCTATAATACAGAAAAAATGATAATGTTGCCAAGTCTGACGAATTTTCACCACATTAGGTAATTTTCAGAACTGTATTGTGTACGTTAATTCAGGAAACAATTTAATCCCGTAGTTCAAAAGATTTCAAACCGCTGTCGGGTTTTTATTTATAATTTTCTACATATAAATATAAATCATCAACATTTACAAGAAACAAAAATTCTTGGGCATTACTATCTCGGAGGATTTGAAATGGTGTAAACATAATATCACAATGGTTGTTAAGAGAGACAATTCTAATCTTTATCTTATCAAGAAATCATTTCACTACCTATGTAAGTGTCCAAGTTTTCCTAGAAGCATATAAAACTATAGTATAGGTTTCACATATGGAATCCTTACTTTATCAAGGACATTACACTGCTTCAGAAAGTGCAAAGACGAGCAACCAAACTGCCAATTGAAATGGGTGGTTTGGAATACTCAGAAATGCTACAAATTTTAAAAATACCAACTCTGCAGGAACGCCGGAACCGTGGGGATATGATCGATGATATCCTCCTCTCAAGAGGCTTTGAGGGATGAGCTCATTTTTTAACGTCAATATCAAGTCGAAGCACAAGTTCATGTCACAATTTAGGTTAAAAGAAAATATTACTTAATGCAATCGTGGTCTGACTATACAAAAAAAAGAATGTCAAATTGTAGTTAATGGTCAGACGGCACGATTATGTCACAAAATAAAATATTAAAATAAATAAAATTGTCAATAAATTAGGACGTCACAAATTAAAATATATAAGAGTCAATATTGGACGTCAAACGTTAAAATGAATTCAATAAAATAAATAACTTTAAAATAAACACAGCCGAAATAGATATTGTAACATAAAATAAAATTGTCACATATATATATATATATATATATATATATATATATATATATATATATATATATATATATATATATATATATATATATATATATATATATATATATATATATATATATATATATATATATATATTATATATATATATATATATATATATATATATATATATATATATATATATATATATATATATATATATATATATATATATATATATATATATATATATATATATATATATATATATATATATATATATGTTATTATTAAGTATTTTGGGGATAACCCGCGTCAAATTATGATTCCCGAGAGAATCAGTCGTCTGCCGACGTTTCGTCTGAATCTCATCAGACATTTTCTAAAGGCGCCTTGTTAATAAATTTTCGTCTCGAGGGATAGTGCACGCACGTCCGTTCGAGTCGAAAGCTTACTACCAAGTGGTAGTAAGCTTTCGACTCGAACGGACGTGCGTGCACTATCCCTCGAGACGAAAATTTATTAACAAGGCGCCTTTAGAAAATGTCTGATGAGATTCAGACGAAACGTCGGCAGACGACTGATTCTCTCGGGAATCATAATTTGACGCGGGTTATCCCCAAAATACTTAATAATAACATATTTTGTACTCGCGAAAACCTTAGATTTAACATATATATATATATATATATATATATATATATATATATATATATATATATATATATATATATATATATATATATATTATATATATATATATATATATATATATATATATATATATATATATATATATATATATATATATATATATATATATATATATATATATATATATATATATATATATATATATATATATATATATATATATATATATATATATATATATATATATATATATATATATATATATATATATATATATAATATATATATATATATATATATATATATATATATATATATATATATATCGGCTGTAGTACTGTATTAGTCGACCGTAGCGTGCGTGTATCGGTCTTTGTCTGTATGGCGGTTGTATCGGTCGGCTGTAGTGTGAGTGTTTCCGTTATGTTCGGTATGTCGTTCATGTCGTTCGGCTGTGATGTATGCGTTTCGGCATTATTTCATGCTGTTTTTTGTGTCGTTAATTCTTCGTATTGTTTATTATTGTTTTCCATGCCGAAGGAAGTCTGCGTGAGTCGTCTCTTGTATTGATACAGTGTGGTCTCTTTTCGATTTCTATTGCTTCTCTATATATTCGTTGCGTCTCTCTGTTAAGTCGTACCAGTGTTTTTGCGTTATCAAAATCTATCTTGTGTCCTTCTGTCATTGTATGTACTGCAAGGGTGGATTGTATTTTCTTTCGAGATATGTCCACCTTATGCTCTGCTAGTCTGGCTTCTATGCGGCGATTGGTTCTGCCGATGTAGACGCCGTCGCACGACCCACATGGTACTTCGTAGATACCTTGATTTTCATGAGGCACGGTTGTTTTTACGTTACGCAAGTCTTCTTTTATTTTTCTGTTAGTCCCGAAGATTGTATTTATTTGTTTGCGTCGTAAGTTTCTTGCTATGGCGTCTGTTGTGCCGCGTATATATGGCAAAAATGCTGTCGCCCGGTATACTTCGCGCTCTTTTTTATCTTCGGGATTACAGTTGAGTGCCTTGCGGATAACGTATGGAGCGTATCCATTGGCTGTCAAAGTATCTTGTAAGTATTTTATTTCTTGTCTAGTGTGGTCGCTGTCTGCGATTTTTCGTGCTCTGATCGCCAGTGTTTTTGGTACCGAGGCTAGCTGAGCTGGATGGTGGTGTGATGCGGCGTTCAAGTATCTGTCTGTATGTGTCGGTTTGCGGTACACCATGTGCCCCAGTCGGCCATCTTCTTTTTTCCGGACTAATACGTCGAGGAAAGGCAGTTGCTTGTTCTTTTCCACTTCCATTGTGAATTGTATATCCGGGTGTATTGAGTTGAGATGATTTAAAAATATTTTCAACTCTTCGTTCCCGTGCTGCCATATTACGAAAGTGTCGTCGACGTATCTCAGCACAGGCGTGGTCGTAGGCTAGCCGATGTTAGTGCTTTCTTCTCGAAGTCGACCATATATAAGTTAGCCAGTACAGGTGATAACGGGGAGCCCATTGGTGCGCCTTTTACTTGTCTGTATATGCGGTCTTCGTAACGAAAGTATGTGTTCTTCATGCAGTGGTCTATAAGGTCGAGTGTGTGAGGAGAACATTCAATATTGTCTTTTATTACTTGGGTGGCATCGTCGATTGGTATTTTGGTGAATAGTGAGACGATATCAAAGCTCACTAATAAGTCATGTTGTTTGTCCACTTTGATGTCAGCGATCAGTTCTGTCAGATGTTCTGCGTTTCGTACGTACGAGTCACATTCCTCTACGTTGGGTTGCAGTATGTTGGCCAAGTATCTCGCTAATGCTTGCGTTGGAGATCCGACAGCACTCACTATCGGCCTCAACGGGGCTCCTTCCTTATGTATTTTCGGGAGGCCATATATTTTTGGGCAGCGAGATGACTTTTCCCTAGGTATTAGTCTCTTTTTATTCTCGTCTGGTATATTGGATGCTAGTATTTTTGATTTTGTCGTTTTTTCCAAGTACGTCGTGGGATCTGTCTTGCTGATTTTGTATGTGGGGTCCTCCAAAATGGCGTCCATCTTCTTTTTATACTCGTCCGTATCCATGACGAGATATCCATGACGAGATATCCATGAAAAACAACATAATATATATATATATATATATATATATATATATATATATATATATATATATATATATATATATATATATATATATATATATATATATATATATATATATATATATATATATATATATATATATATATATATATATATATATATATATATATATATATATATATATATATATATATATATATATATATATATATATATATATATATATATATATATATATATATATATATATATATATATATATAATATATATATATATACATATATATATATATATATATATATATATATATATATATATATATATATATATATATATATATATATATATATATATATATATATATATTATATATTATATATAATATATATATATATATATATATATATATATATATATATATATATATATATATATATATATATATATATATATATATATATATATATATATATATATATATATATATATATATATATATATATATATATATATATATATATATATATATATATCAGTGGCGTGCAAGCCATACATGCCTATATGCCTGGCATGACTATCAAAATCCAAAAAAATAAAAAAATAAATTTAAAAAAAATAATAAAAAAAAAAAAAAAAAATGAAAATCTTGTACGATTTTTTAATATATCAACGAGTTGTAGGGCGTATAAAGAATCATAAAACAGCTTTTATTATTTTTCTAGCGCAAATATTAACGGAGATATGAATTTCTTAAAATTTGAATAATAATTGTCCTTTGTAGGTTCCATTTGCCTGTAATTATTTTCGTCTGTTGCAACACTGAATCTAAAACGTATGCAACATTGCTTCCAAGGAGAAACATTTGACAGTTTTGGTAACAGTAGCTAAAATGTCACAACACATGTATCGTTCACGATTTATTTCCCTACAAATTATAAAATCTCTTTTTACTTTTGTCGTTAATATTCATTGCAGTATGCCCGATACATTTGAGCATACAATATACATGACTAAATGAACAAAGTTTGTTTGTTCGTGTTAGTGTATCTGTGTATTTTTTAAGGTAAGATTTATGCTGGGCATAGTATGAAGCTTCTTCAACAGTTTGTATGTATGGGTGTAAGAATATTCAGATGGTTTGGTTGGCTTTTGGTTCAACATGGTACATTTTTACAACATCGACCGTTAGATTATATTACTGTCAGATTAGATTAGATAGGTTATGTTACGCTAAGATTTTGGCGCTAATATAAATATATTGAATTGTTTTGATTCGAATCATACCGAATAGATCGTTTATCTTTAAAATGACTGGAAATAAAAGGGAGAGTGATAAAAATTGTTTCTAATTAAATTTCAAAAATAATTTAAAATATTATTAGTATTATGCATTTGCCGCGTAATTCAAAGCAGCTTAAAAATTTAATTTCTTTGTAAAAAAGCAAATATAGATAATATTTTAAATAAACGTTTTGTAAAATATGTAAGAAATTTCATAAAATAATGCATGTACAATTTGTTAGGAATTCATAAATATTATTCAAATATAAGAAAAATAACCTTTGCGTAACTATGAGTAATATATCAATTAATATATCACGACATCTATGAATGAAAACTAATAGATGAAAAATAAAATAATGGATGAAAACATTTACTGCTGCTAGTAAATTTGTTGTGATAATGGTTGGAAAGATACTTCATAGATGTCTCTGAATATTTTAACCAACATTCATGATATTTATTACCAGTTAGTTATTAAAAACTTTTAGTTATTAAAGGGCTGCATTTAAAATATTTATCAATAGAATTGAAATATTTATAATATTTTGCAATTTTGATTATTTGCTCCTATCTTCACGCAATGCGTGTAATTGGTGCTATGTGCATAGTACAAAACAGGAGTCAAAGATAAAATATAAGGTGAAAAGATGGAGGTTGACTAAACAGAGGATGTAGTTTTTTTGGGCAGAACCAGCTGACGGACCCCTCGCACGCCACTGATATATATATATATATATATATATATATATATATATATATATATATATATATATATATATATATATATATATATATATATATATATATATATATATATATATATATATATATATATATATATATATATATATATATATATATATATATATATATATATATATATATATATATATATATATATATATATATATATATATATATATATATATATATATATATATATATTATAAGGTATTGTATTTTATATACTTATATAAAATACAATACCTAATAATATGTGTTTACTAATAATATGTATTTCAATCACTCATCATATTTTAAACGGAATAGATTTAGATAGAATATTAAAGACAAGACACCTAAGCTTTATTACGCATTTATTACAATGATATATAAATACGTCATTGATTTATTAAATGTCTTACGATAAGTCGGTAGGTGCGCGTATAGATCAACGTAGTTCATTCATTCGCTGTATGTAGGTACTTAAGAGCCTGTGGGTTGTTGAGCCAGTGAGTTGTTGAATGTGTCATGTAGATGGTGCGCGGTACACATCTCACTCGGCGACCGGCGTCATTTTGATGCGTCATGACGCAATTATGGGTTAACTCAGTGAGCCGGTGCAGTGAGCTGCGCGGCTCACTACGGGTTGACGCAAGGAATTTTGTTGAGTTACACATGTCTAAATGTGACTGAAGTTTGCGCCAGTTTGCACAGCATACGTCATTCGTTGCTGACAACTTTACAGATAAAAAATAAGCTATGAATTTGATTGCACTTTTCATGTACAAAGGCGTCTCCATCCTATTATACCCCCATGTATTTGTTATTGTTTTTGTTTGCAGATGCCAGTCGGGTAACTGGCGGGAGCGAACGGCGGCGGGGCGAGTCTTACGGAGATACAGGCCGTTGCTCCAGGGTCCAGCGCTACCCTATAGCGTTTGGAACACTTTCCAAACTCAGCACCCGCTTCGGTCCAGGAAAGCGGTTTTCTCGCCGAATGGTGGTGCGCCGATCCATTTCGACACTCCAGGTGTCACGTCCATGGCTGCCGATGTGGAGTGAGCCTAACCGACACCCTTTGGTGCGGTTTGCAGCTGTTCTGGCCACGAGGGATGTGGACATACATCCCTCGGCCGTTCAGTGAGCGGGGCCCGTGTTGACACGACGCGTGTCTAATTTCGACTGTCATCTGTCACTCGTAATGACAATTTGGCATTCGAAAGTGGTGCTCTTTTTTACGTTGTTTATAACAAAGCCTTAAAATAATAATAATAATAATAATACACTTCCTTGCACCCTACGCAAGTGGTATGGGTATTATTGATCGGATGTGTATACAATGTTACGTAATGCTAATGATTGTGTTAAAGACTTTTTAAACGGCGCGGCAGCGTGATGTTATTTATTTAAAATAAAAGTCGGGAAATTATTTTTTGTCTAGCAATACACACTTACGATTCGGAAGCTTTCATGAAAATCTATGATTTTTGATTGCTCAAAACAGCTCAAAACGAGATACTTTTTCTATGTAATTTGAGGTGTATTTGTCATATTGATGTGAATTTTGTTGTCCTTTTCTTTCCATATTAAAGAGAGTTTTCCTTTCTGAGTGTAAATTAACTGTTTTAAAATTATCGAATTCTATTAAGGTAAGCATTTAAACTATTTTTAAAGTCTTTGTTGCTAGAAGCCGCGTTTTGAAAATTACGTCTCGCAATTTCGTTTCCATTTGACAAACAAGTTGTTGGGGCATATTTTACGTTGTTTTCAAGTTTTACGAAAGGTTCTTTAGCAGGATTTGGCTTGGTATTGACAATTCGCTCGTAAAATTTATTTATTTACGGTGAATATTAATTTGGTTTGATATTCTTAATAAATGGTCTATGTAATATCGACATAAAATTTACAAGTATGTCGCAATACTTGGATATTGTATTTACGTTCGCATTATTTTTCTATTCTTGGTTTTTTAGTTTTTTTTTATTTTATTCGATAACGTAACATTTTGTGTTTTTCTTTGTGTAACTTTTTTATTTTTTTCCCATTCGTATTTTTTTCCCATTCGTATTTTTTTCAACAGTCATCGCTTAAAGCATGCTAAGTATTTGCAGTAAGACTTATTGATTACAAAAATGAAATTACATAAAATTACATTTACTGAGTGCAAAATAATAATGTTACCATCACTGCACAAAACGAGCGCAATTAGATATTTAATGTAGGTACATGGCAAATGAGGACATAAGGAAAGAATGTAGGATAAAGAAAGATGTTATTAATAGAATGAAAGTGATCACATTGAGATGGTTTGGCCACATGGGAAGAATGAATGAGGAACACCTGACGAAGAAAATATACATTGCGGACAGGAATGGAATGAGAGGTCGGGGCCGCCCAAGGAAGTGATGGCAACATAGCACTGGTTATCATAAAATGTCGCAGACAATGTTCCGAATTCGGCAAAACAAAATGTTCCCTTAATGTATTTATCCCATTCATATATTATATATTTATCACCTGTGCATATTATGCAACCTTTGTACTTATAATATGCATTTTTTATAAATACGTA
The DNA here is from genome assembly GCA_963576475.1 of Molanna angustata. Taxonomy (NCBI): domain Eukaryota; kingdom Metazoa; phylum Arthropoda; class Insecta; order Trichoptera; family Molannidae; genus Molanna; species Molanna angustata. The sequence goes on from OY754975.1 coordinate 15,122,364, forward strand.
TATACTTAAGTATGTAACATTGAAATACATATACACATACATATATACCTACTTCCTGTTTTACTTTTATCACTGTGCTATGTCACTGTATGTTGATTGCGAATTGAGGCACCCGCATACTGATCTCTTAAAAGTAGTCGCTGGGTTCGAAAACACATCAAGGTCAGGTAAAATTCTTGATAGACTGTTATAAGACCTCATCATTCTGTTGATTGGACAGAAGTGACCCACATTGGTGTTAAATTTTTTAAGCGAGAAAATTTCACTATTTCTTATTCTGGGATCGCGTGAAAATTCAATAGCACCAAATCCGATGTATCCAAGCAACCCTGGACCAACTTACGCAGGTGCATCAATTCTGCAACATCACGTCTGACCGATAACCTTTTAATTTTAATGAGTGATAGACGCTCCTGATAGTCTAAACCCCTAACATGGCCTAATTTATGGCAGTCAATCACAATAGTTAATACAGCAGGTAAACTACCAGCTATTAACAAGAGAAAAATAAATTAATACAGTGTATTATTTCCACCCAAGACCAATTCTCCTCTGAAGCTCAGCAGTCTGGTTATCTCTGGAGAGTAAGATGTTGTGGCCGAGATATTTGTATTCATTGATCTCCTCTATGATCTGTTTGTCAATGTCTGTAGTACTGCTGAGGATCAGATTTGTCATGATTTTTGTCTTGCTTGTGTTAGTAAGAAGTCCAACTTTTTTTGTCTCTTCTACGAGCTCTTGTAGCATAACGTTTCCTTCATACAGGTCTTCAGATATTAATACAATGTCATCTGCGAATCCTAAGTTTGACAAATTGATTCCGTCTATCTTAATGCCCTTTTTTCCCAGCTCAAATTTTTAACCTCTATGATAGTGAGTTTTGGTATGATGTACATACCTATACGGAGTGAGTTATTTTAAATATAAAAATATAAAATAAAAAGTATTAATTTGACGATTCCTGACACAATAATCGGGTAAAGAAAAAAAGATTAAAACGTAACATTTTTCAAAGTTTATATTGAAAAATCGTATGATTATTTCAAGTGTCTTCAACTGATGGTTGCGGTGTCAAAAATATTCGTACTCTAGTGAAAAAAAATCTTCTCTTCACTAGCCGTACCGGTACGGCCATACTCCGATTTGCAATGACATTTCCTGCCGTACGGGTACAGCCATACTCGGAGGTTAAAGACATATTCCAGAATAGTGGTGAACAGTTTTGGGGATATTTTATCTCCCTGCCTCACACCCTTTTCTATTGGGAACTAGGGGCCTAGCCAAGATGTTAAAAGTTAACGTTTGGAGAAAGGTGGGTTGGTTGGTTCGTGCGTTATTTTTTTTGTATGCGATTTGACGTTTGATTATGTCACGCCGGACCAACTCACGAACGTTTATCCAAACGTAAACTTTTAACTTGTCATCTTGGCTAGGCTCCCAGGTCGGTGGTTTTGTTAAGCTTTACACTGGCAGTTTTGTTATCTTATATGTAACTAAGCAGTTTCGTATATCTGTGATCTATACGGTATTGGTGTTGGGCTGCTAATATAGCATCTTTGTCAATAGAATCAAATGCTTTCTGGAAATCGACAAAAATCAACGCTAGGGGTCTATTGTACTCTATTGTTCTTTCGATCAATATCTTCAGGCTCAAAAGATGGTTGTTTGTGCTAAAACTGGATATTATTTATCGGTATTAGAATAAAAACACAGGGCGACCTCACCAATCCAGTCCCAACTCCAATCGGAATAAGACAAGGCGATAGTCTAAGTCCATTCCTATTCAACTTAATAATGGACAAACTGATCGAAGAAGTTGTAGACCTAAACCTTGGGTACCGAATGGGAGGTAAAAGAGTCAGTATAGTATGCTACGCCGACGATGCGGTACTTATCGCAGAATCAGAAGATGACCTTCAAAGGATGCTATACAAACTAAATCATACATCACTTAAATATAATATGATGATATCTACAGACAAAACAAAGAGTCTCACGATAAGCAAGAACCCGTTGAGATGCAAATTAGTCGTAGAAAATAACATAATAGAGCAAGTGATGGACTTTAAATACCTGGGAATAGACATCACTAGCAGCGGTAGTCTATACGACGAAACATTAAGCCAAGTAAATAAAGCAGCTGCAATATCAGGATGTCTAAAGGAAAGTATATGGAGGAATAAACACATGAATATCGAAAGCAAAGTCCGAATATATAAAACATGTGTAAGACCCATTGCCACCTACGGAGTAGAGACCAGAGCAGACACAACGAGAACAAAATCTCTTCTGAGAACATCAGAGATGAGGACATTGCGATGTATAACCGGAAACACTCTAAGAGACCGAATTCGAAATACCGAAATAAGAAAAAAGTGTAGTACGGAGGACATCGTCAGATGGGGAAGACAGCGGAGGCGATATTGGAGCTCACATGTAAACAGAATGGCTGAAAATAGACTCCCACGTATCGCTCTCCAGGAGAACCCAGCTGGAAGAAGACCACCAGGAAGACCTCCAAAGAGATGGCGAGACAGTTGGCAGTCCACATCGCAGGAGACAGAATAGCGGTACAAACAGATTTTCGGATCTATGAAAAGGAAGAAGAAGAAGAAGAAGAAGGTATTACAAAGTACTCATTTTCAAAAAGTTCCGGACTACAGGGTTTTGTGGTAGTATTTTGCAAAACGTTTACCAAATTACCATGGGTCGACTTTATGTGCAAACAATGTCAACTTGGTGACAGGAAAATTATTCGAAAAACAATTATTCGAATGCTCAATTGTACGAAAATCAATTTTACGAATGGCAATTATTCGAATCACATTTTTTCGAAAAACAATTTTCCGAACACACAATTATCAGAATTTACAATTGTTCGAATTTTTATGACGTCATGTTGGTAGTATTGTGAGAGGAATAAACCATAGATTTTTATTATAATATACTAGATGTCGTAGTTAGCAAATTTTGTATGAATCGAAGTGAGGCATTTTTCCGGGGGATTTTTGACGTTGTAGTTTTTACGTAATTGTTTTCGGATTTATTTGTCGTAAAAAACACTTTGTTAATTTAGATTTAGAAAAAAGTTATTTAAGATGTGTTGAAATGTAAGGAAAACTGAAATATGTTAATAACCAAAACGTCAAACGCGCGATATTCCATGACTCACTTTTACTACATCTACATAGTATAATGTATTATAAAAATCTATGGAATAAACAACATGGCGATGCACCGCGCTGTCAGATATCCTAGGATGTACACCGATTTTTTAAACCTAAACCTACAAAGCTTTGGTAAAAATAGGTTGGTTAGATTTGTTTGTAGTTATAATTGCGACTGGCGTGAGCCAGTTGCATTATATATTAAAAAAGTAACTATAATATTAAAATAAAATAACTAAATTGGTGTGAATACTAGATAAACTGTCTGTACATGATGTGTCAAAATCAAAAACTGGTGTACAAACTAGGCTATCCCGCGCTGTCAAACATCAGTTATTAAAAATGTGCAAACATACGTAGGTACCCACAATAATACAAGTAATAATAGTCTTCATCGAATATATTTTACTGGCAACAAATATGTCAAAGGAGGCAACATAATGACACAAAAATATATTAAATTCAGTCAATTGGTTTTCCAACAAATGTTAGTTCGAATAATTTGCTTTCGGACAATTGTCATTCTGATAACTGATTTTCGAAAAATTGTTATTCGTACAATTGCGCATTCGAACAATTGTGTTTCGAAGAATTTTCATGTAATCTGTCAACTTATAGACACAAATATAACAGATGGTCAGTGGTAGGTCTATATATTAATAAGCACAGGATGGGAAAAGGGATAAAGGAGTACCATGTAGTTTGGGTTATGTACTGGGCTGTGTAAATTTTGAATTTGTGAGTTAATTTATGTATGTTGTATTGATATTATGTTTGATAAGCTATAGAAAGATTTACAATTTTTTAGGCATTTAGGTGTGATGGGTTATTTGTTGGTGTGATGTTGTAGCTCTTCTGTATTTTTTTTCCTATGATCGGCCTATTGTCAGCCTTCGTGGCTCATTTGGTTGGGTATCTGACTGCTAATCCAAAGGTCCTAGGTTCGATTCCCAGTGGAGACACAGTTTTTAATTGTGTTTTCAGTCTGGATCTGTGAGACGATTAATATCGTAAGTCTCCAGAATGTGACAACTTGTTATTGGGTGCGTGTTAAATAAATATTTGACATAGTACTTGTTAGTTGCCAGAGAAGTAAAAAAAAATATTCCAATATCCATATATAAAAAATGAAAGCACACAATATTTTAAAAGATTATTTTCTTTATGTATTCAATACCTAGGCGACGAGAAGCGGCAAGACCAGATGTTTCCTTCACACATTCTGGCAAATCAAATATTATATAATTGAAAACTTATGTAATACACATTATTTTGCGTTAGTTGCCCGAGAAGAAATATTAAATAAATAAATGTATTCCCTCCAGCGGTCGAGAGCTTCAATGATATAGAGTTATATAGGGTCCCCGTTTTTATCTTCCACTATGTATGTTTTACATTTAGATTCGAGTGTCAGTTCCTTTAGTTTGTAATATAGATCCTTTGTTTCATTTCTGTAAGAGTGAGTTTCTAAATCTGCACATATACTATTTATATAGCTATTTTTATCTTGTCTGCACTTTTTCTGAATTTCTTTACCCAGCTCACTGTATGCATCAATCTCAAGTTGTGAATTGAGACCATGTAGTTTCAGAATTTTCTTGTCATCTATCAGCTGCCATGTCTCATCAGTTATCCATTTTTTCCTGTTTCGCTGTGGCTGTGTTTGTGAGTTCTTTATTTCATCTATCACTTCATGGATTGTCAGTTTTAAAATATTCCAGTGTTTCAGTGTCGTCAATATATATGTAATGAATGAAGTTTTGATGTTTTGAGATTTTGTCTTTGAATAGAACCTTAAAGCCTTATTATCTAATTTTGGACTTTTGGGTTTGCTTATTTTAATAGTCTTCAATTTCATTTTAAATTTGCCACAAGAAGCTGGTGATCAGTACCGCACTCTGCTCCAGGATAGGTCTTTACATTGCTTATAGATGATTTCCAGCGTTTATTGATTAGTATGAAATCTATTAGATTTTTGTAACATCTGTCAGGAGAGGTCCAGGTGTAGAGCCTTCTTATATGCTGTTTAAAATAAGTATTTGTAATGAAGAGTTGATGGTCACAGCAAAAGATAATAAGTTCTTCACCACGACTATTCCTCTTTCTTATTCCATATATCCCCACAATGTCTCGAATGTGACTATCATTTTTTGTATCTCCTACTTTATTATTGAAATCACCGATGATGGTTGCAATTTCTTTGTTTGGTACTTTTGTTTTAAATATACCCTTCATATGAAAAAAAATCCCCATTCTTTTGTGGAACGATTCAAAACTTTACCTAAATTTTTTTATAAAAAAAATCATTTCATTTCGTGAACAGAACAACATTTTCATATTGATATTTAATGCAGGCCATATTTTTTTTGGAAAATTTTGATGTATAATTTTTTAAAATTTGTTGTAAAATCACCTGAGGGCTGTTTCCGAGGCCTTACATTTTTGTGACACTAGTATAAAAAATATAAATTTTTCAATTTTTAATGTATTAATGAATTTTTTTTAAGATTAAGACAAAAATACATTTAAACAAATCAAGTTTATCAATATTGCAACAGATTGAATAATATACAGCTATGGGGATCACCACCCATTCTATGTGAGACGAAATTGATGTGTGAGTTGACACGTATGTGTTGTGCTTCCTTTTATAAGATTAAATGTACACCTGATCACTTGTCGCTGTTTATCCCACATTATGTAATTTGCCTTGATGGTATGAATTAATGAAAATAATATTCAATATCCCATGATGTTTTGACATGTACTGACCCACTTTTATGTTACTTTTGTTATTTGTTTGGTATTGTAATGTAAAAACATCTATCAATGAATGAAAATAATATTCAATATCCCATGATGTTTTGACATGTACTGAACCACTTTTATTTTACTTTTGTTATTTGTTTGCTATTGAAATGTAAAAACATCTATGAATGAATGAAAATAATATTTAATATCCCATGTTTTGACCATACTGACCCACTTTTATGTTAGTTTTGGTATTTTTTTGTATTGTAACATAAAAATATCTACGTTAAAAAGTGGAAACAATTATGGCCTTACCCACCTACTTCCGCATTTCTCTCGGTTATAAAGGTAGGTTCTTAGTCAAAAATTTGAAATTGGGATCGGATTTTAATTCAAGAGAACGGCTGCAGATATGTAAAACACGGATAAGAAACAATTTGATAAGAACCCTTTTTTTTTTCAAATGATGTCACGTTTTATATTTTTTTTATCGATACATACGATTTGATAACACATACCATTGTATCAGGAAAATAGTCACAGTAAAGGTCTCAAATGATATGTTTACAATTTGATTACGACAACAAAAAAAACAGAAGTTCTGGGTATATGTAAATAAAGCACATACTTTATTCATGCTTGCAGAATCATAATAGATAAAACATTATATCTGGTGAATGCACCGCCATTGTTCCTGTAATCTATTAAACAGTAATTGTATTGTTTTCATTTTAATATTATATTATTGTCTTTGTTAAGTTCAATCAATTCACTTTGAGATTTTACACAGACAACACCAATAAAAGTGTACACAAGTGGCAAGTGAGTTTTTTTTATATAAAAAAAAAGTAAAAATATATTTTTATTTATCCGTTACAATAAAATTAATTGATTATTTTTATTCATTAATGTGACAATCAACTGTACCTGCAACTAACTATTGTACAACAATACACAAAACCTACATACATAGAATTTGATTTTTATATATTTTTTATTTCATAGTTTAAAAACACCAAGCATAGAACACAACAAAATATTCAATTCAATACTTACTAACTTTCCGTGTCCGGATTGTTCTTCCGGTGGTGGAAGGATTGGCTGGCATTCTGCCATTTCCAGGGACGCCCGTTTGCTTTTCTGAATCTTGAAACTCAATCTATGTGGAGGGTCCTTCCGTGTCCCCATTCAATTCAATTTCAATTATTAATAAATTAATACATTTTTTTAAATAAAAGTACAAGTAAAAAGTACATATACATCCTCATACATTCTCTAAATTAAGCATAAATGCTAATGCTGTAGGTAAACAAAATTGGTCGAGGCGAGATTCGAACTTGCTACCTTTGCATTCTAACACAAATTTGTTGTTATTTTAATTCAGGTCATACAAAATTTAAAAATAATAGCTATGCCCAGCATCAATATATTTTTATATTTAATTTACTAATATGAAATCACTACATAAAGTACACTTGAATTTATTGCTTTGAGGAGTGTTGATGAAATTTAGATTAAAGAAATGTAAAGTTGTATTCAGAATCATGTCTTTATTGTTATTTTACTTTGCTGTTAATTTATTGTCATCTGATTCATGATCTAGGACACTTGCCTACGGCCACTTGGGTGCAATGGACACGGGTGCTAGCCCACTTGGTCGCGATTTATTCTATTCATAAATATTTTTTTCTTCTTAGGAATGAAGCGTTTAGTACTGAAGTGTCCCACACCCAAGAGGCTGCAGTCAAGTATCCCTTTCCATCTGATTCATACCTTCATAAGTAGCTTATGAACTGTTTTCCTTGGTGGCATCTGATTAGTTACATTTTTCCAGTTGTTGACCTTTAAAATAATTACATTGAACTCATTTTAGGTGTGAAACATAAACATGATGTGTGTTTTGAATGTGTTTTAGATTTTGCGTGTAATCTTGGTTTTAAAATGAAACAATTCCTGTATTTCTTATTTCACTCTGTGAACATTCAATTCTTCATGTGTAATTATTGTAACATTTAACTTATTTTTAATGTATTCAAATATGCTAATATATAGTTTATTGTCAACCTTCAAATCATGTGAACAGATACAAACATATATACATAAAGCTAGTCTATGCATTTATGTATAGTAATATCCATTAAGTGTGTAGATCTCGATGACATGACATGTACTTTTTTAGATGAATTATTCCATTTTGTATGTATATGTACTCTTGAGCCTTATCTACATTAAATATTATTTTGTTAGTCAGTATGGAGTGTTTATAAATACATAATTGAAATTGGCATATGGGTGTGTAATATGAAAGGTTAGCAAATATTATGTTCAATACCTATACATTACTTTAAAAATGATTACTTAGTTATATAGATGTGTTCCAAGGTTGCTCATTTCAAAAGCATTTATAAAAATCAGTAGTGGTTGTTGGGTATTACAAAAATAACATAACTCAAAATGAAAAAACAAACACGCAGTCATACATATTTTTTCATATCATTCTCAGGTATGGTTTTAAAAGTCCCCTTACATGATCAAGTCACCGATCAATACCGTCATTACTTTAAATTAATGACAGATATTGATGAAATAATGGCAAGTAATGGTGCAGATTAGATATTATGATATCAGAGCATCATTATTGACTAGTGGAAGGGATACTGTCATTAATAATGGTTATGTATGGCGTACGCATCCTTTCCCTATTATTACTTTCTTAAATCTATTTTAAAATCAAATTCCAAGAAGACAAAATTGGTATTCTTTCCTACGAATACTGAAACAGATTACTGTCAATAATACTGAGTGTGCAGGAGTGAAAATGAACGAATGAGTAACGACGGCTCTGTAATGAAGTGCAATAATGACAGTATACAGCACACCTAAGTACCACAAAGAGAAATTCGCCCATCTTTATTTTCATGGTCTAAGTTAACGTACCACAGTACTCTTAATACCAATACACCACACATTCTTTTACAATTACTCATTCACAATTCATGCAGCTCGGTTCCTAGTGGTTTTCAAGAAGCTTCTGAAGTAACCTACTTCTGAAGTTCTATCCACATACCTATAATTCCTTTATCCTTCAAATTTATTTCCAATGTGTCAAATGGTAGTTTTTTATGATAATAATGAACAATTCCTTGCACCTTGCGCAAGTGGTGAGTTTATAACCAGTGCTTCCAGCCCAGAGAAGCAACTTGGTATTAATGTTATAGAAATTTTTACAATTATTCACATTAAAAAATAATATTTTTATCTCAAATATTATAAATATATAGAAGTTTCAAAATTGAATTGATAGGGATCTCATTAAAAAGGCATAATTGGTGAACGTTGCGCAAGCGCATAAAGTGATCACGTAAACCAGCCGATGACAGGTCGTAAGCCCTGTAGGTGCCTTGATTTCCCGGTTCTCCTACAATAAATATTCCAACTTCGTCTCTATTGAGATAATTAAAAATCTGTTAAAAAATATCAAATATTATATTGATTAGAGAATATTCTTTGATGTCTTAGTCATATTATTTAATAAAATATGCGTCATCTATAATCTGAGAACTGTTTATAGTATATACCTACATACCTGTATTGTTTGTAGCTAATACCTATGTTTGATAAGTACATTCCTATCCAGTATTTTTATGTTGCTGATTCATGCAAATTGTTTTTATTAAAAATTACATTAATATCTACAAACCATGTCCCTCATGGGATAGACAGAGAAAACCGAATGCCATGTTTTTCTATATTGTCATGCATCCATCGCCTCATCCTCTTGAGTATGCAATATGTTTGTCTGTTTTTCAAGCTTCCTACATTTCCCTCTTTCAGAATCTACCTCACATAGTCTTGGATGACCCCAACTTCTTGTTCTCAGCTAATCACCTTTGTATGTATATTATATTACCTTCATCAGGCGTTCTTCATTTATTCTTCCCAAGTGGCCAAACAAACCATCTCAGCGTGTTCACTTTCATTCTATTAATGACATTTATCTTAAATTCTTTCCTTGGGTCCTCATTTCTTACTCTATCATATTACAAATTCTTGTTAGCGATCCCATTTCAATTGCATTTATTCTACTTTCATGGGATTTCTACTATATCCACGTTGAACTTGCATGTGTCAAGGTTGTGTCAAGGAAAATTTCATCAAACTGTCATGAATTTCTCTTTATATCAAATTAAGGAAAGACGTTCATATTTCGTTATAAATGTTATACTAAGAAATAAGTAATCGAATATTTTTATTATTGCATATGCGCAAACATAGGATTTTTTCCCTGTCGGGAGTCAAAGGTATTTTTTAACAGATTTTTAATTATCTCAATAGAGACGAAGTTGGAATATTTACTGTAGGAGAACCGGGAAATCAGGCACCTACAGGGCTTACAACCTGTCATCGGCTGGTTTACGTGATCACTTTATGCGCTTGTGCAACATTCACCAATTATGCCTTTTTAATGAGATCCCTATCAATTAAATTTTGAAAGTTCTATATATTGTAATACTGAAATTCTTTTCGCTTGAAAATAAGGAATTTTTACTACAGCCATCTATGTGTGAAATTATGAACAACATTCTTATTATTTTTTATTTATTTTTGTTGTAACTCCATCTATTGAGAGAATTGGTTTTTTGTAAATAATGAGAGCAACAATTCTTATACCTGGGTCGCGTTCTAAATCAGAGTGAATCGCTGAGTGAATCGCTCTACCGGTGCGACCTGAAGTTGCAAAGAGAGCGACATTTGGGCGATGTTTAATCCGAACGGCACTGAGCGATGTTGGGGTGACTTAAAATTACGCGGGCGCGGGAAATTTAAAATTACAATGTTGGTGTTACTTTAGTTGTGTCATTTTGGTCAAAAATTATAATAAAATAGTGGTTGTATCATTTGTTTTGCTGTTTATCGGATGTTTTCATTATAATAACGAGATAATAATTTATTAATTATTAATTTTAAAAGTATTAAACGTGTTGTGACTAGTGATTCGTATTATTTGTAAGTATTTACGATTTTTTCTTGTGTGTGCATAGTTTTCACGAGCTTTTCGAGTTTTGGGCATTCAAAAATTGTTTATTTCCCTTATAATGATAACCACTCATTTAAAAATGCATTATTTTCATAAAACAAAATACACTTACTGTTGATGTTTACCATTAAATAATGGCCTTCCACATTTTTTTGTGGTTGACCATTATTATCCATGATTAATTTGTATGAATTCATATTCATTGAATTTACTTATGTAAATTATAATAATTAAATAAATTAAATACATTTACTGTTGATGTTTTCCATCAAATAATGGCCTTCCACATTTCTTTGTAGTTGACCATTATTATCTATGATAAATTTGTATGAATTTATATCCATTGAATATCTTTTTGTAAATTATAATAAAATAAATTATATTAAAAATACAAATAAAACCGACTAAAATTATACCAAACTAAAAGTCCTGACGACTATGTGAAAAATTATAAATTGCCGCCAAGTAAAATGTCACTTTGACTATGCGAAAATTCATAATTCCCGCCAAAAAATTAAAAAAATTTGACAAGAGCGACATTCACCCTACTATTTCATCGAGCGACTTGGGCGACATTGGTGCGAGTCAACCGTGATTCCGAACGGGCAGAGTGAATCGCCGCGCGAATCGCTCGATGAATTCCGAACGCTTAGGATGACGCTCTAACATCGCCGAGCGATCGCCGAGCGTCTTTCCGAACGCACCCCTGAGGTGACAAATGCATTTTTCGCATAGAAGTCATCCCTGAATTGCGCCAGACTTATAAGGTCATTTTTGTCTTATTTACCTACTTGTACCAATGTGTAAGTAATCGAATATTTTTATTATTGCATATGCGCAAATATTGGATTTTTTTCCCTGTCGGGAGTCAAAGGTATTTTATACAGATTTTTAATTGTCTCAATAGAGAAGAAGTTGGAATATTTACTGTAGGAGAACCGGGAAATCAAGGCACCTACAGGGCTTACGACCTGTCATCGGCTGGTTTAATTCAGGTGTTAAGTCTGGCGCAATTCAGGGGTGACTTCTATGCGAAAAATGCATTTGTCACCTCAGGTATAAGAATTGTTGCTCTCATTATTTACAAAAAGACCGATTCTCTCAATAGATGGCGTTATAACAAAAATAAATAAAAAATAATAAGAATGTTGTTCATAATTTCACACATAGATAGCTGTAGTAAAAATTCCTTATTTTCAAGTGAAAAGAATTTCAGTATTAGAATATATAGAACTTTCAAAATTGAATTGATAGGGATCTCATTAAAAAGGTATAATTGGTGAACGTTGCGCAAGCGCATAAAGTGATCACGTAAACCAGCCGATGACAGGTCGTAAGCCCTGTAGGTGCCTTGATTTCCCGGTTCTCCTACAGTAAATATTCCAACTTCGTCTCTATTGAGATAATTAAAAATCTGTTAAGAAATAAGTAATTACATCGTACCCAGTCTCTTGATATACAATAAAATTATTAAGCTCTATACCACCAAGTGTTCTGCATTATGAGAACTTATAATTGACAACATCGCAGAAAGAAAAAAAAAATGTGTATCGACCAATAAGTTATTCTTGATAGAACATAATATTATTTTTTTAAATGTTAGATATGTGAGAGTGAGACAGAGTGTATATATGTAGGAGAGGGATTCAGCAACGTGTCATCCATTATTTGTGTGAAACTCACTAAATTACTTACTACATTATCGTGTCATATTGTATGAATAAATATACTGTAGATAAGAATGAATAGAGAAAGCAAGACTTTGAATTCATCAAGTATAACAGTTTATATTATTTCTTTATTTATTTCCTGATTCACGGCACAAATTGACTTTTAAATAGATACCTACTTGCAAACACAAAAAATACACACATTGAAATAACATCGTAGAATAAAGAAATTAAATATTAAAATACCTGGTAAAAATAAAAACCTACATGATAAAGCATGTCAACAAAAAAATTTGTATGAATACAAAAAAAAATATTAACATGACTTTAATAAACCAGGACATTAAGTAAAAAAGATACTGTAAAATTACAACCAAAAAAAAATCTTTACATCGATTCAATTTTATATTAATCATATTCCAACTGTTGATTTGTTCAGGAGAACTTTGTTCTCTTAACATATCGACAATGTTTCAAGCCAGGATACGCGAGAATTGTATGCAGAGGTCTACTTTTTTCACGGCTTTTCCAAATTTGAAGTAAAAAAACACCAACTTAGAGGCTTCGCAGCATATATGTTCCGTACACGGATTTACTCAGAATTCGGAGTAGAACATTTCGTGTGTCTGTGTGTGTGTGTCCCCCCCCTTATAACTTTTGATCTGCTCAATTTACAGAGCCCAAATTTTCAGAATATATAAACAGTTATATGCCTACAAAACTTTTATACTCAGAATTTTGAATTTTTGTTTCAGTCAGGGGTTATCAACTTTTGAATTTTTACTTTATTTTTCCATATATCTCAGAAATCATAAAAGCTAGAACGCTGAAAATTGGTATAAACATAGACAAATACAAAATCTCAAATTAGTTTTTTTTTAAAAATTCCAGGGTTTCTTTGACATTTTTTATTAAGAAAAATATTTTTTTTATGATAAATTTACGAGTTTAACTGCCTTATTTCCATTTTTTTAAAAAATATCAAAAAAAGCCGAAACACCCCAACTAGATAATTTAATTTTCTATAAAAAATATTAGCATTGTATTAGCACATCTCAAATTTTTTTTTAACAATTTTTTTTAAAAACTGAATTTAGTGACGACATTGCTTCATACAATTTGTATGGCAGTCGCCTACACATAATATCTAAGAAGACTTAATTGTTTGATACTAATCTCCAAACATACATACATACCATCATGCTGTTTTCATATTCTGGGTAGGATCAAAGGACTGACCTCCATAGTATCCTATCTTGACATACATACCTAGGTACATGTGTTGTATAGAAAACCAAATATCTTAAAATATTAAATAATTTGTATTTATGGGTTTATAGTTTGGTACTTATTCTTCAACTATACATACTATCGCTATCGACAGTTGGATGGATCTCATGTGTTACATGCAACTAGTTTTAAGGATTAGGTATGTAGATAAAATGGAACTTCATATTTTGTACATTGCCTTGTAAATTTTTATCGTTTCCAATATTTCACACTATTCCTTTTGCTTTGTTTTCCATATTTGATTTTTATTTTTTAGTTCAATCCATTCAGTCATTAATATTTTTTTTAGATTGACGATAGAAAAAAATTTCAATTTATCTACAGTATCTATAACCTATCTATGCTGCTGGGAATAAAGTTGTAATTATAATAAAAATATCAATTTATCTACAGTATCTATAACCTATCTATGCTGCTGGGAATAAAGTTGTAATTATAATAAAAATATCAATTTATCTACAGTATCTATAACCTATCTATGCTGCTGGGAATAAAGTTGTAATTATAATAAAAATATCAATTTATCTACAGTATCTATAACCTATCTATGCTGCTGGGAATAAAGTTGTAATTATAATAAAAATATCAATTTATCTACAGTATCTATAACCTATCTATGCTGCTGGGAATAAAGTTGTAATTATAATAAAAATATCAATTTATCTACAGTATCTATAACCTATCTATGCTGCTGGGAATAAAGTTGTAATTATAATAAAAATATCAATTTATCTACAGTATCTATAACCTATCTATGCTGCTGGGAATAAAGTTGTAATTATAATAAAAATATCAATTTATCTACAGTATCTATAACCTATCTATGCTGCTGGGAATAAAGTTGTAATTATAATAAAAATATCAATTTATCTACAGTATCTATAACCTATCTATGCTGCTGGGAATAAAGTTGTAATTATAATAAAAATATCAATTTATCTACAGTATCTATAACCTATCTATGCTGCTGGGAATAAAGTTGTAATTATAATAAAAATATCAATTTATAATTCATGTGTGTTAAAATTGTCATTGATCTATGTGTACATATGTAGTTATTGAATTTTATCAATGAACTAAACACATGTTATTTAAAGTTATTCATTCTTTTGTTAATTGCTTTTGTAGACACTGGTTTCATTAATTTATTGCAGAAAACAACAATAATTTTCTAGAAAATTAAATGTTTTGTTGTGAAGTATTTTTATGTAGATAAACACTATTCATTTGAGTTCTGTAAAAAGGCCACAATAAAAAACACAAAATATAATGCAGTTAATTTGTTCAAAAAATTATTTTATACAGATTTTATATTTATGTATTTTTTTTAAGTTTTCTTTAAAAATGGGCAGTATACAAATAAAATTTTCAATTTGAAAAATGGGCAACGTATAAGTGTTTTAACTTAATCAGCCTGCCTTTCATTTCATGTTACATATTTACCTAACTGCTGGTAACAAAACAATGAATTATTCCTTATAATATGTCCACGGACCCTTTTCAAGATTTGTTATAATCCAACTATCGATTTGTTATAGACAATTTATTTATCTTAAAGGGGCATATAAACCTTAACACCCCAATTTGAAATTAAATTTCTCTGTGCATAAAGAGTTCATAAAATCAAAGTGAATGCCCTATAAAGTTTTTTCATTTCAACTCAAGTTTGTTTTCAAAATGCAAAAAGTTAACAAATGTTGTGTTTCCGATAATTGAAATCACGTATAAACCCTTTTAACACGTTTTAATATATCATGTTTTCAGTCACTAGATTTAGCGTTATATGCTCTCTTAACATATCGGTATAGTGTCAAGCCAAGATCCGCTTATATGATTTTGTATAGCCAGGTGGCCAGGTTTACATTTTGCATGGTATTCCAACTTTGAAGTCAAAATACACCAACTTAGAGGGTTCACAGGATATATGTAATACACATGGATAAACTCAGAATTTGGAGTAAAAAAAATGTATCTGTGTGTATCCAATCCCCTCTATTGAAACTTTTTATCTGCTTAATGCAGAGCCTAAAATATCAGAATATATAGAAAATTTTAGGCCTACAGAACTTTTATACTCGGAATTATGATTTTTTTTTATTTTTGAATTTTAAGGGGTTATCAACATTATTTTTATTTTATATCTGAATAACCTTAAAAGCTAGAACACTGAATATTTTTATAAGTAAATATTAAAAATACATTATTTCAAACTTGTTTTTATGAAAAAGTTCCAAGGTTGCTCAATTTTTTACTATGAAAAACATTTTTTGATGACAAATTTATGTGTTTAACTGCCTATATTTCTATTTCCATATTTTTTAAAAATATTGAAAAAACTGATACACGTGTATCCCAACTAGATTATTTAATTTTCTAAAAAAATACATTATAGCAGTAGATCTCAAACTTTTAACATTTTTTATAAAAATTTAATTTAGTGACAACATTGTTTCATACTATTTGTATTGTAGAATACACAATATCTACCGGGACTCTCAATAGTATGATACTTAATCTACATACATACCATCATGCTGTTTTCATATTCGGGGTAGAAAAAATGGACTGACGTCCAATCTATCCTATCCTGACTTACGTACATGTTTTGTATAGAAAACAAAATATCTTAAAATATTCAATCATTTAGATTTATGGGTTTGTATTCTTCAATTATACATATTTTCCCCAACGACAATTGGATCTCATTTGTTACATGCAACTAGTTATATCAATATTTTGTTAATGATTATTGCAATCGAGAGTGGCCACACACAGTCGGAATTCCGTTTCGGAATATCGAATAGGAAATTGAATTTTCATATGAAGTCTATTCAAATTTTTGTTACATCCATATCTAGTAATTCAAATTTTGTGTGTGGCTGCTTTAGTGATGTAATATTTTATTGATCACAAGTTGTATCATGATGTTTCTTTTTTTTTCAGAAAAATCGGTTTGACATTATCGTCTGTCATGTTGCGAATACGACCCAAGTTGGGTTCAGAGCGGAGCAGTGAATGGCGATGCTGCTTCTGTCTTCACGTCCGTACGGGAGCCATGCTCTTGGGCATATGGCATCTGGTAAGTTTATATCTATTTTATACTACTCCTATTATATAACTCAGATGGATAGCTTATATTGGTGTTAAATTGAACTAGTTGTGAGGAGATGTCGACTGTAGGCAAATATCATAGCTTTAATAATGAATGGACTGGAGTGTGGGATGTCCGACATCTTTTTGAGTTGGCACGGGACAGAGAGGCTTACGCTCAGGATATGGTTGAAGTTCGGATAACCTTACACAGTCTTAAAACTTATAATAATAATACATACATACATAACATTGTGGTGGTCAAAGCGTCACCCATGTAGCCATTCCTAATCGCCAGCCTGTCTTAAATCTTCAATATAATAATAATAAACACCTTGCACCTTGTGCAAGTGGCGAGTTTATTGCCATATTGCAATTTCTTCCAACTAACCAGTGTTTCCAGCCCAGAGAAACAACACAAAATGAGTATTTATTTCTTTGGTTTCATTAATTACAGTATAATTTTTCCACGGTTAATTTACCAAAGGGTATTTATTTTGTTTCCTTTTCTTATAGATTCTTTTTTATGTTCAGTTTTGTTCATCCTCCATAAAAGTTTCTAAATATCTTCGCTATAAATATCTAGTGTTATTAGATAGCCGGTAACAATAGAGGCCATTGAAAACGTATGAAACTATAAAGTTGCCACCCATTCTCATTATAAATTTATCCTATGGATAGTTATTCAGAACTTTATCCAAATATGGTGAAATAGCCCGTTAATATTCAAGTCAACCAGTCAAAATTCAATATACTCTGAGTTTGCCTTCCAAGATAAATTACGGAATACCTCAAGGAAGTATACTTGGTCCTATCTTATTCCTTATTTACATGAACGATTTTTGTAATATGTAGGTATATAGGGGGCCAAATCATAAGCTTTGCAGATGACACTGTGTTGTTGTTTAGTAATAAAGACTGGAAATCTAACTACCAAAAAGCAGAAAGTGGGATGCATTTTATCAAAAACTGGTTAAACTATAACACTTAAATTAAATAATGAAAAACAATATACATAACTTTTACCAAAACGGACCAGGAACAACCAAATGAAAACAGACCATTAAAAATTCATGACTACAAAGACCAAAATCGTGACTGTACATGTACTGAAATAAAGAAAACTCCAACCCAATTTCATTCTCGAAATATTAGAAATCTTTCTTTTTGACATTTTTTTTGTGAAACCGAAGGAATGATGGAATGAATTGGATATTATAGTATTATGTTCCTTTGGTTTCAGAAGATATTTTCAATAGGTCTTGCCATTTATTTTTGGCAATGTTACAATGAAAAAGAATTGTGTCTTGGATGGGAAGGGGGATGTTAGAATAAGAGGCATCAGAATTGGAAGCTTGCATTTACATACATTCATCATTCATATAAAATTATAATTGTGTCTTGGATGGGAAGGGGGATGTTAGAATAAGAGGCATCAGAATTGGAAGCTTGCATTTACATGGGTTCATTCATATAAAATTATAATTGTGTCTTGGATGGGAAGGGGGATGTTAGAATAAGAGGCATCAGAATTGGAAGCTTGCATTTACATACATTCATCATTCATATAAAATTATAAGCTTAAACAATATTTGATTCCCAGATCCTGCACGTGATTGCTCTGGGAGTGCTGGCCATGATTCTGCATGAGCCACGTCTGTTGAAGAGGCTGCAGGCCGGTGGTCCGGGAGACATCCTCGGTGAGGATCCTCCCGCACCGTTGCCTACACCACTCAGCAATGTCCATACACCGGATCCTTACACCAATCACAGGGACGGGAGCCTTGTTTATCGTAAGATATATTTTATTTAAATATACTTATATTTTGAAAGGTATTTTTTTGTTTTGATGTGCTTTTATTTTGATGGGTACCTTTTTGTTTTGATGGTCTTCCAATTGTCGATTTGTTCAAGAGAAATTTATTTCTCTTAACATATCGACAAAGTATCAAGCCAATATATGCGAGATTTGTATGCAAAACACCAACTTAGAGGTTTCGTAGTATATGATATATGTATAAAAGTTTTGTAGGCCTGTAACTATCTATAAATTCTGGGTTCTGTGAATTGAGCGGATCAAAAGTTATAAGGGACAGACGGACACACAGACACACATTAAATGCTCTACTCCGAATTCTGAGAAAGTCTCTCCTCAGAATTTGGAGTAGAATATTTAGTGTGTCTGTGTGTGTGTGTCCCTCTTATAACTTTTGATCCGCTCAATGCACAGAATCTAAAATTTCACAATACATAGATAATTATAGTCCCACAAAACTTTTATACTCAGAATTTTTGAATTTTTGTTTCAGTCAGGGGTTATACACTTTTGAATTTTTGAAAATTGGTATAAATATAGACAAATTCAAAATCTCAAATTTTTTTTTTTCAAAAAAATTCCATATTCAAAATGATAAAAAGGAACATCACTTTCATAAAATGGCATTGAGATTTATTAACTTTTCGTAATAAAATAATTAAATCAAAATTAATTTAACAAACTCATTTCATTGATAATTTTCGATTTGGATGAGATTATCTTAACCATTTTCCTTATTTTTATTTTCTTTACTTTATTAAGACATAGTGTAATGCAATTTTTTTTCTCTCAGATGATGTGGATATGGGCGCTTTGGTAACAGTGTGTACTTTGGCAATCACCTTGATGTTAATCTATGGTGCCGCCAAAGGGAAACCCGGACATTTACTGCCTTTCTTCTGTCTTCAACTTTTTGATTTTGCTATTACTACGTAAGTGAATATCAATTTATATTTGTATGGATTAATTTTTTTTCTTTTTTTTTTGGATAAGGATAGATGTGGATTGAAAAAGGATATTGAAAGAAAAAGTAACGGCAGCAAATAGTGAACGGCGCATTAAGAACAATAATGGCTGACCCAATTATTTCAAGGCCAGCAAAGCTCGCTGTGCACAATGCAATAGTCATTCCAACAATAATGTATACAAGTGAGACATGGACAAAGTAAAATTAACCCCGTGGAAATGAGGTCCCTAAGACGAATGTGTGGCAAAACAATCTATGATAAGATATACATAGTATGTGGATTTTAGACAAGAATGCAAGGTTGAAAAATATACTTTGAGTAGAATGAAAATAAATGCTCTGCAATGGTTCGGACATGTAGAGAGAATGAACAATGAATACCTGACAAAAAAAGTATACAAGGTTGAAAAGAGTGGAATGAGTTGACATGATCATATAAATGAGATTTTGAAAGATGGTAATATACAAATTCAGAATAATAGGAGAGCATGTATGACGCGATGCATGGATGTAAATGAGGCAAAACATGTATGTCAAGATAGAAGAGTCTGGCAATCGATTCTCCCTGCCTACCCCAAATAGGGAAACGAGGCGATGGTATGTTCGTATGTTTTGTTTTAGTTATTTCTCTGTTTTTTTTTGTTATTTCGTTTATAATTTGTATTGAATTATATTTTGTTTGTGCATAAAAATAAATTTTATGGGATATAAAAAACCAAAGTAAATATACAGATTTGTGAAAAATAATTAAGTACACTATTTGGCAATAAATTTAAATAAAGTTTTTGTAAAATTTCATTATTATGTCATATTTTTAACACATGATAGGTTACATCTGATTCCTGAAATCTACAAACTTCTGTTACATGGTAAGTTCCTGATGTGCCTTTTTAGCAATTTGAAATTAAAAATATCAAGTTTCCTGAGTTTTAGGTTATATTGAAATATATGAGAGCTGAAAAAATTGAAAAGCACTGATCACATATATTTCAAAATCTGATGGGGTCTAAGCGAGTATTCAATATAAAAATTTACAAAATTTGATAAGAATCAAATAAATACTTTAGTATATAATCGATAATGTAGAATAAACACCCTGTACATAGTTCATTGTACACAGCACACACACACACAGATACATTGTGATGAAACTTTCAGAATACAATCTCAGCATGATACTAGTTGATAATATGCAATAAAAAAATAACCTTAAAAATTGTGAATTCACAACTCCCCACTATATCCTCTGAGGGTAGTGAGGAGTCAAAATGGAAATAATGATGGTAGTTTTCAATTATTGACAAGGAACATTATGATATCAAAAATTTATTTTTGTAAATTTTGTCACATGGATTTGGCCATGATATACTATTAGTTTGTTATGAGTGATATTTGCTAAAGTATTCACAGTTTCCCTATTCAAATCATAGCATTCTTTGGAATCAGT
Organism: Molanna angustata; assembly: GCA_963576475.1. Classification (NCBI taxonomy): domain Eukaryota; kingdom Metazoa; phylum Arthropoda; class Insecta; order Trichoptera; family Molannidae; genus Molanna; species Molanna angustata. The sequence continues at coordinate 15,143,600 of OY754975.1, forward strand.
GAGTGACTAGGATGTTTATATTATAGATGTCCAATAGTTTCATTGTAAAGGTCTTCAAAAACTGATCATACTTATCCATCATTAAAATTATATTATTATTATTATTGAAGTATCATTATGTATCAATTATAGATAAATCTAATGCATGCTCAGTCCATTTTTGATGATGTGAATTCCGCAATAGATAGTTTATTGACACAACCTTACATTTTTAATATTACACTTTGTTGTTTCTACATATTATAATGTTAATTCATATTTGCCAACAAAGCTGTTTAACCAGTTACAATGTCGTTTCATTAATTCATTTAATTTAACATACAATATATAGATATATTTACATACAATATATTTATATACAATATATTTATATCAAATTGCAAAATCATATAATTTGTAAACAGCATACAGTGCAAACAGCCGAGATGAAGATGCTTATAAAATCCGTAGTAAATATGTGAGAGGTAGTCTGGGCGTATGCGATTTCTACATGTACAATATAATTAATTGTACTATTTGTTTATGTTAAATTGTTAATTTGTCGATTTTTTGGCACAAATCATCCAATAGGATGCAATGCCTTGAAAATAAAAAAAAATAAATATATAATTATACCATGCCATTTCCCTATTTGTGTTAGGCATAGAGAACTGAATGTCAGACTCCTCTCTCTTGACATAAATTTCTCGCTTCATTCACATCCATGTATCGTCTCATACATGTTCTTCTTACTTCTAACATCTCCATCTTTCAAAATTACATGTATGTATGTCATAGTAAACAGACAAAGTATTCAAAATTTGTTCGAGATTTGTTTTTTATTGGATTGACATGTCACATTACTCTTAACACTATATTCCAATCCCAATATCGAATCTATGTATAGAACTTACCTACCTGCCATCCAGGAGCATACCTAGAACCTCCGGACTAGGCAAACCCTGATAGAAAATTGGGAATTGTTGAAAATTTAATGTTTTTTTAGTATCGTTGTTCATTTGAGTGGCCATGAAAATATTTTAAAATCACATGCCAAAATAATATTAACATTTGTGGCCCTGTCAAGCATCGTATCTACAAATGGTTCTTTTTTCTAATCTTGTAGTATGGTTTCAATAAAACACAAAAAAAATATTAGGTCTAGAATTTCTTAACATAATATTCATAGGCAAGCCAAGATTTTCCGCTTCTGTAATAAATTCCGCTACTGCTGCCATCTTATTCTCTATTATAAGCATACATTTTAGTTACTAATTATGATTAGAACCTACCCACTTTCCGCCTTGTTCTCCAAAGTGTAGAGTCGATACTGTGATTGGAAGAGAGTATATACAGTAAGGCTACTGTACTTATGAAGTATGTATTATAGTAGATAATAATTGACATTGACAACTCGATGATGTCAAAGATCGAGTTGCCAAACATAAATGGAAACATAAATGTTGTTAGACAGGGAATGGACAGATATGAAAAAGGCGGGCCGATGATATAGTCCCCGTCACTGGAAGTGGATGGGTGCAAAAAACCCAAAGACGAGACAAGTGGAAATATTTAAAAAAATTCCTACATCCAGCAGAGGAGAAATGGTCAAAGGAAGAAGAAGTAGTAATTTAATATTAAATATTTCATTTCAGTTTGACAGCGACAAGTTACCTGTGTTACCTTCGTTCCGTCCATCGTGTTGTAGCAGAGTCTCGTCATGTTCCGTGGCGTTCTCAACTGTTGCAGCTATCTCCGGCTGCTCTTTCACTTCTTGTACTCACTGCATTCCTCTCGGCCATGCTAATTAAGGTAATTATCACTCTCTTACTAGTCATCTGTAATTCCTGTTCTTTTTATTAGATTATCTTCATGCCGTGGCGGATTACTCAATAAGCGCAAGAGGGACGCATTTGGGGCCTTGGAATCATGGGAGCCTCAAAAATAACTTCTATGTACAGTTTTCAATTATGTCTCCAGTCTGGATCTGTGATACAATACATATCGCAAGTCTTCAGAATGAGGCAACTTCATTGGGTGCGTGTTAAAGTAATATTTGACATATTACTTGTTAGTAACCCGGGAAGCAATACAAAAATAAATACAATAAAATAAACTATAGATTCTCTTTCTATAACTTTGTGACCTGGTTTCAAGCTTTCATTGTAATTTTTTCTGTATACATTTATAATGGAATGTAATCAAAAGATTTAATACAATTAGAAAAAAATCATTGTGCACCTGCGGTTCTCCCAAGCGCTCGTGCGGCTGGGACCTCAGGAGTACACCACTGTCCAAAAGATATCTTCCTGAATACTTGTCAGTGAAAGTATATTTTTGTAAAAAAATATAAATTGTTCTGTGAAGATTTTGATAATGTGAGACAGACAAAAATGCCCCTCAAATAGTTTGGTCACACTGAAAGAATGAATGAACTTCTGAAATGGCAGGTAAACAGAGAAGAATGAAATGAGATTTTGATAATGTGAGAGACAAAATGTCCCTCAAATAGTTTGGTTACACTGAAAGAATGAATGAACTTCTGAAATGGCAGGTAAACAGAGAATAATGAAATGAGATTTTGATAGTGTGAGAGACAAAATGTCCCCCAAATAGTTTGGTCACACTGAAAGAATGAATGAACTCCTGAAATGGCAGGTAAACAGAGAAGAATGAAACGAGATTTTGATAATGTGAGACAGACAAAATGTCCCTCAAATAGTTTGGTCACACTGAAAGAGTGAATGAACTTCTGAAATGGCAGGTAAACAGAGAATAATGAAATGAGATTTTGATAGTATGAGAGACAAAATGTCCCTCAAATAGTTTGGTCACACTGAAAGAATGAATGAACTTCTGAAATGGCAGGTAAACAGAGGAATGAAACGAGATTTTGATAATGTGAGACAGTCAAAAATGTCCCTCAAATAGTTTGGTCACACTGAAAGAATGAATGAACTTCTGAAATGGCAGGTAAACAGAGAATAATGAAATGAGATTTTGATAGTATGAGAGACAAAATGTCCCTCAAATAGTTTGGTCACACTGAAAGAATGAATGAACTTCTGAAATGGCAGGTAAACAGAGGAATGAAACGAGATTTTGATAATGTGAGACAGACAAAAATGTCCCTCAAATAGTTTGGTCACACTGAAAGAATGAATGAACTTCTGAAATGGCAGGTAAACAGAGAAGAATGAAACAAGATTTTGATAATGTGAGACAGACAAAAATGTCCCTCAAATAGTTTGCTATATGGTTTTTTATTGATTACCCTATTTCTATATAAAATTCTCGCTTCTCTGGGCTGGAAAAAACAGTTTGAACAGTTGCGCAGGGTGCAAGGAGGTGTTTATTATTATTTTTTAAGAAACAAAGTGAGTTATTGCTTCACACTTTATAATATTATATCTTGCCTTAATGGTATGATTTGCTTTAGTACAATTTGCAAAATGCATCAAACAGTTGTAGGTCAGACATAAATGCTTTTAATTGCAATGTAATTGATTGATTACTTCCTTGATGTATAAAAGCGAGACTTGGACATGGTAGAAGTTGCATGAAAGCAGAATAAATTCATTTGAAATGAAATTGCTAGAGAGAATTTGTAATTGGACAATATATTATGATAGAGTATGAAGTAAGAAATCAGCATACAAGGAAAGAATGTAAGATAAATGTCATTTATAGACACGCTGAGTTGGTTTTGTCACATGGGAAGAATGAATGAATAATAAGAATGAAAAAGAGATCGAGGTTGTCCAAGATAAGGATGGCACGACCATGTGAACGACATCCTGAAAGAGGGAAATTTAAGAAGTTATAATAGACGAGCATGTATGAGGCTATGGATAAATGTCAAGATAGAAAAGTGTTGCATTCGGTTTTCTCTGTCTACATGGTGTTATGATGGGATGTATGTATGTACATATTCCAATTTAAGTGTGAATATTTTTCAATTTATTTATTTATTTATAAAAATAAATGCCCTATAAATGACCTAAGGTGGTTCGGCCGCATAGAAAGAATGAGTGATGACCGTCTGACAAAAAAAGTGTACAAGGCTGATAAAAGAGGAATGAAAAGTAGAGGTCGTCCAATAAAAAGTTGGCACGATCACATAAATGGGATTTTGAAAGATGGTGATGTTAGAAGTAAGAATAATAGAAGAACGTGTATGAGACGATGTATGGACGTGAATGAAGCGAGGAACGTGTGTCAAGAGAGAGGAGTCTGGCGTTCGGTTCTCTCTGCCTACCCCAAATAGGGAAATGGCGTGATGGTATGGTATGGTGGTATTTTTCAATATTGCTTTGAATATTTTTAGGCTTATTGCATCAACATGGTATGGCGCTGCTACAAGTATCTGACAATGCGTCAACACGCCATCCGCACTCTGATGCCGTACACCGAGGCCCTCTGCTCCATCCCACCGGGAACCCCACCCAACCCCTCTTCCTCCCTCCCAGACTACGAAGAAGCCCTCAAGCAGGCCCCGCCGCCCTCCTACCAGGCGGCCATGCAGATAGACTCGGCCGCGGCTGTCACCCCCTTGCATACAGTCAATCACACAGCCACGGTCACCTCTGCGACTGTCTCCTCTCCTCAGCAGGCCGTCTAGGTTTGACCTCCATATAGTCCCCAAAATATACATGCGGTAAATTTATACCAGTCAGTGAAAATCAATATTTCATTTGTCAAAGTTATTTTTTCCTAGTATAGTACAATCTTGCTAATTCGGCACGTCCAGTTTTCCGTCACTATAAAAACGCTTAAAGCTGTATATTAAAAAAAAAACACTGATTTAATTTGTATTTTATTAATATACAATTATGTACTTATGTGTATAATATGTACAAAAAAACATTTATGAATTTTGACATATTTAACCTACATTCCAGTAACTTGCATTTTCCGCTCATCTGGCTCTCTCGTGCCTTTACAGTGAAATCTTTATATTATCTAATGCACTTTCTAGTGTGGTTGCCCTGTAGGAAGGGCAATAAGTCCACATTGTGTCTTAAAGCAAAACATTCGATATTCCAATATTATTTGTCACTTCAATCTACTAGCCAAATCAATCTCTTTCAAAAGAATTTCTTCATAATAAGTAACAAGCTGAAATAAAGAAGGAAAATTTGCATCGACTGAAAAAGATCAAGCAGACTTTTGTTGTAATAAAAAAAAATTGTCATACCAATTTTGCTAAAGTATTTAATTAAATGCTTAGGCAAATGTGATTCAAGAATGTTTTAAAAAGTAGACAAAAAACAAACAACACCTCACTCTGGTTGGTTGGAAGAAATTTCCATTAGGCAAAGCCCGCCAGTGTACTAATTATATGTACAGAAATATTCAAATAAATAAATAACATTGGACATTTTTTGTCGTATTCTATATTTTTTGTTTAATGGCAATTCACCCTACAGAGAGTGCTTTTAGTATTCTATATTCATCACATTTTCAGGAAAACAACAAACATAGAGGATCCACTGTATTTGTGTACCTTCTAATATTATCCTCACACTTTTAAACATAGTCAATGTATTTACAAAACTCAAATTGATTTCTTATTCTTAAAACAAAATAATTTATACTCAATAACGGTACAATTACAATAGATTTGTAAAAAAATAAATACAACATTATTATTATGTATGTTGAGGATTTGATTTGTATTTAAAATAATGATGGCTTAAATTTGATTTTTCTATGTTCACAGACTGGTAAAAAATGTATTTAAATTCATGTTGATAAATAATTTTTGAAAATTGCCAATATGAATTTGTAAGAAAAAATATTTATTCACACAGTTTTTTATTTAATTCTTTTTTACATTTGTTTTGTGCTAGGCCAATGGTTTTTCCAGGTGCTCATTGTGTATAAAATAAAAATTATGAAACAATACTTAAATAAATAAAATATTATTATTAATTTCCGGTTAATGTAAAATATATGAAACAGGATTAGTACAAATGAATAAAAAAAAATACAAAGTTTTAACACATTGTACTAATGTATTTATTTTTCAAATTGTCATATTTCAATTTGTTTATAATATTGTGAATATATCAATAAAAAAATAACTGTATTGTTTTCAGACTGTTAAATGTCAACGAATCTATTTATTTAAAAAGCTGACCAATAAATACCGATTGTTAAAAATTTACGTCAACCAAAACATATGCATTGAATACAACGGATCTCTAAAATGCATTCTGTTTTCATCTTTTCAATTCATTAGATTGATTCATCTAAACTCATACTGAAAAGTGTTCATGTTCTTTCATTTGTCAATACTTTTAATGTATTGATGAGTATCGGTACTTAATGGGGATTTTACACTTTTGTCGACATTAAAAATACATTAGCAATAATCCATAGATTAACACATTTTATAATGGTTGTTTTATTTTGTTTTTTAATTTATTGTCGTTGCATATAAAAAACTAGTCATTTGGTTCCAATAAAAATACACTGAGTGTAAATACATATTATCAAAGTATTTTATTTTATCCTAAATATTCAAGGTTTCTTATTAAAACCAAAAAACTTACGTAACTTATGTTTTACAATTTTCTCCTAATATTGCTTTTATCACATAACTCATTTTTAATATGTAACGACGTTATATTAACAAAAACTTAACTCACTCAATGATATCATCTTTGTTGATGAAATATGTACATTCTTATTGAAACAATAAATTATTGTTATTATAAAAATTATATACATAATTTGTAAAGTGAAGTTGGTATTATTTGTTGAATTAAATATAATTATTATTAAATTGGCAATTCATCTATTAGAGTAGATGTGTCTTAAAACATTCCTCCTAATTGTCAAAATTATCTAAGACACCATATTGTGGCATAAGATTTGACACTGCGCAAAATTCTTATAATATTACATTTAAATATGGCTTCTTTTGAAAATTATATATAAACATGTCAGCTCACGTGGCTTTGTGTTTTTATATTTTTTCCAATAAGATTAAAATAGTTTTCGGGTGTCCTGTAAAAGCCAGGTAATCGAAAACACAACAAGTGAAATAACATCTCTCAAAGTTCAGCAGTGAGGTTCACCACCCATTCTAAATGTTGGCCTTTTAGGCATGTGTCGTACTTCCTTTTTCTAAGGTTACGCACACCTGTCACTGGTTACCCCCTTATTGTGGGATATGCCACGATGGTATGAATGAATGAATATTTTTTTAAATATAATATAACAATTTTCAAAAGTTTTTTTGTTTTTGATATTGACTTACGCTGTGTAAAGACCTTATGCGATGATATTTATAATTTATTACAAATTTTAGTAAATATATATGATATGATATGGCCTAAGTATAAATGCAATGATATTAAATTGTAATAGTCAAATGAAGGTATATTTAAATTATAATTATAACACATTTGAACAGGTAAGAAAATCATTCAGGAATTATTTGACAGATAATATTGCTTTGTATATTATGAGATGAGCTAAGATATTTCAAATTTGAAAGAGAAAAGAATTCGAGGACGGCTAGTGTTGTAATAATTTAAAAATATTTAATTGAATCACATTTTGGGGACTAAATATTTTTCTTTATGTAAACATTATCTGAATAATCAAATATATGTGTACAAGATATATTAAATTATTTTCTTAAAAAAATATATTTAGCGTAATTATTATATGTGATTTAAAAAAAAAATAGGTTAACGTATATGTGATGTCTAGTAGATGTAGATTTTATTTTAAAAATTATATATTTAATCACCTTAATGTAACAATAATATTATCCTGTAACTTTGTGTACATAATTTTTGTGTACTATCTTTATTTTTTTTTTTTGGAAAATATGATGCCAAAAATATATATGTATTTCGATAATTTATTTTTGATGTAATTAAATTTTTAACATTAGTAAGTACACTGTAAAGTACGCACAATTTATTTAATTTTTTATTTTGTTTATACATATATAACACAATTTTATTACAAAAATAAAAATTTAAGTTAAAGTAAAAAAAAAAAAACAGAATGACACTGTTGGTGTAAAGTCTTCTAGAAAAGTATATAAATCCTTCATCTTGTAATGCTGAGTAAAATCGCTAATAAATATGGCTCAAAATGGAAACAAATATTTTAACCGAAATGTTTGGCGAGTTGGTTATCAAAATAATTCAGAAGATTTGTATAATTTTTATTTTTGTAAAAAAAAATTAACCAAGCATGTGGCAGTTTCTAATGCTAAATATATTTTATACTTGACACTAAAATATTAGTCATTCGCATATCTACGTAATTTCTATACATTCCTTTAAAAACAACGATTGATATTGTCTTTTAAGTAACGGTACTAGTAGTTAACATGTCAAACTTTTGTTTTATATTCTTATTATTAAATTTTTATCTTGTGTGTCTCTACTACTTGTTCAGTGTTCACTACTGGTGCCTTTATCTTATATGTGATTTTAGTTTTTTGTTATTTTCTGGGGCTTAGGATCACAAAACTAAATAACAAAAATCTGTGTTTTGATGTAACTGTTTTTTTTTTGCAATTTAAACAATAAAATCATGGAAAATACTTGAATTTTTAATTATTGATCCTTCGCAACCATTTTAATGATGCTATATTGTGGATAATAACAAAATTAAAATTTTATAAGTGGTATTTGATTCATTAAATTCAGACAATACTTTACAGACCAAATTTTTGTCAATCAAAAAAAAAATTGGCTCAAGTCATTAGAATAAATTAAAAAACATAGTACATATAAATTGTTTAATTATGATTTGATAAGTTGCAGTTTTCTTTTTACTAATTAGCTTGAAATACATGGTATATTACTTCTATTTATGTATTTCTAATACTAACCTCAATAATCCCTAATGAATATTTAAATTATTTACACTTGGTCATAAACTGGATAATTGTTTTTGGAATCTCACCGTTTATTATGATAAAAGCAATATCTATACAGATTTACTTTAATTTTAAATTATGTTTTACTTTAATTTTAAATTTGGGGTGTATGATTGATGCAATAAAAACCGACTCTAAATTGGAGTAGTTGACATGTTATAGATACAAATATTCTAGTTGGGATTATTAAATTCAAAATGAAATTTTATTATCAAAGTTGTGCATGTTAAAACATAATTAAATCAATATACACATTCATACACCGAAGATGAGATATCTCATTAGCATATTGAAATTGATGTGCAGTTTCACATAACAGGACAATTTATAATAAACAGTTTTTTTTCCAAATATTATCTAATCTTGGTATGTTTGTAGAATTTTTAGTTCCATCAGTTATATTTTATGAAAAAAATTGTTTAATTATCTACATTTTATGTACAGGCATATTTTTTTGTCCTTTTGTGCAATATAAAATTATAAATGTGTAAAAATATATTTATCTTAAAGTGTTATTATTATTAATCCATCCACAAATTAGTATGTGAATCTTTTTGAAAGAAATGTGAAAAATTTTCGCATTGGCTGTCTAACTATAAATATTAAAGGTGTGTAGATTTTCAATAAATAATACCTACATGTGTGTAATTTTATAACAGTGTCTGTTATTAAGTGTTTGTCAATTTGGTAAATTTCATTCAATAAAGATGGAACCTAAACATGTTTTTTTATTGAACCTTCTTCTGTCCCCAAATATAATTTCTCACTATTATTTGAATTAGATGGATTGAACATAATTTAGTTAATGCAAGTATGCAAGGTTGATTGGAGTTATGTATGTAAGGGTTACGAAAATGTTGGTCTTCTTCCACCCATTCGCAATACTCACTCGTTTTACTCAGTCACAGCACCCAATCATTATTCCTTTTTTTTGGTAATCTTCTTTTTTCCATGGTGTTGAGTGGAACGTATTTGTTAGCGTAACACTCGGATTAATAATTATATGTGTAGGTATATAAAATAGACACTGCACCTTCCGTTCCGTAGTGTAGGTAGGAAACTGTATACCTACATTCAATGCTTACAATGAAATTCATTTGTATAACTTTTATGCGCAGAAAATTTTGGGCATTCATGCCTGTGTCTGTGCTCAATTAAATAAAATAAAATAAAATTAGTTGTTCCTAATTTTCCTCTCACCCCATTCCATAATCATTCTATCAATGTCCTTGCGATCGAGTCAAGCGACAGTATTTTCGCTACGAATAAGTGACATGATTTGACCCCGAATGTCAAGTAATTGTGTATTTGTTTCGTCCTTTGTGAGACTTGTTTTCTGTGGAATAAAACTTAATCTTTAGTGCATCATTGTGGATCAGAGAGATCGTCGAAAAGTCAACCGTTTGGCCAACACCAGTGAATCTCGGGCTTACAAGGTAGTTCGCTTCGCAACTTCTCTCCCTGTTCCATCTTGTTGAAAAGTCCTTTTATGCAGTCCACTATTTTCATTCGCAAAACCCTTCCAACCGAGGCAGGGCAATTTTGCCACCGAACACTGTCGAAGCGTCAACAGTATCCACAGTATAAAAGAGAATCTGGTGTATGTTATATTATGAAAATATCTCAATCCAGTCTTCAATCTGCATTTCATTTTTAAATCTATCATATTTTTGATTAGTTTGGGATTCAAAGATTAAAATACATTTTATAAGTCAATAAAATATACAATTTTTATTCTACAAAAAGTACAAAATCAAGAGTTCAAGTACACAATAGAATAATGTAAATAATATAAAACTGAAAATGCTACAGGAGTTGAAAAAAATAGTAGTTTTTAAACTATAACCTTTTATATTTCGAATATTTAGGTAATTGTGGACTTGCAGAAAATATATTCAATGTTTTGTTCCTTGACTAAACAAAACTAGTTATTTCTAAAAGACACAGTTCATTGCAGTAATAGAAATTATTTTTTCTAAACCATTACATTTTTGGCAGAAAAATAACAAACTTATACTGCTAAATTGACATTATTACAAATAATAACATAGAAGTCTTAGAATTGGTTGGGTTCTTTTATCCCCGTTTATGCTAAAATTATAAATAAAAACTCATTTATTTAAATAACATAACTATGCCAGTCAAATAGTTAGAAAAATGTCTATTTTTCTATTCCAATTAACAGTGTATTTTAATTTTTTTTTTTTTAATTAGGTCTCGCCTAAATGACATTTAAAAAAGAACTACTAATTCCAACAATGCCTGCAACATAAATATATAAATAAATTCATACTTGTAGTGGCACTTATTTTTACACAACAGGATATTTCTCAAAAATTTGTTCGAAAATAACAATAAATAAATTATGAAAAATATAACATACATATAAAGAGATCAATTCAATTCAAAAATAAAGAAAAAATATAAAATTTGAACTGTTTGATTGATAATTTTTGGTAAAACTCCATATTTATGTATTAATAAAGAAAATATTCTCGGTTTTCAGATTAATTAAATTATTGATAAATGAAGACTATAATTACCCCAGAAATTGATTAATTAAATTATTGATAAATGAAGACTATAATTACCCCAGAAATTGTCAGCTCATGTGGATAAAATAAACAATTTCAATATGGGTGATAAAATAAGGGCGAGACTAATTATGGGTATAGTGTCCGGCAAATATCTTGACAATTTTCTTACATATATACCAACCTATTAGTATATGAGATAGCAACATGTATGGCTGTTTTTTTGTTTCTTATTGAATATAGGTATGAAAAAGTTAAGTCTGACCAGTGCGCATCCCTTTTCTGTAGATCAAAATTGAAAAGAGATTTAAATATCATTTGTATCTTTAAATGTCATTTATATGCTGTTGTACCACCATCCACCTGATTACAATAAAACCTAGTGATGTGTTCAGCGCACACCCGGGTTATTTATTTACATTTCACAAAGGAATTTATTAAAAATTGTGTACATGGAATTCATTCAATAGTCGGGTGGTATGAAAAATGAGTGTTGACAGAAATATCTATTTTCGTCCCAGACAAAGTTTTCCTGTGACCCGCGATTAATCCACCACTGGATTTCACCTGTAAAGAGGATGCTCATTGGTAAAGGCAACCACTTCCAGGTGCCAGACTCACCTTTTTCATACCTATGTTCAAAGAGAAAGAACATATAAAAAAATCAGCCATACATATACTCTTCCAAAGGAGGAAATATATCGAAAAATATCAGTAATTTTGAAATGAAAACCATAATTAAATCAATCAATATTATTTGATTTCAATATTAAATCAAACATACCTATAACTTACCTACATAAGAAGTAAAGATATTATTTGAAAATGATATTCAAGATTTGAGCAAGACTAGTTAGACTCTTATAATAAAAAAAACAATAAAGGATTATGGCCACATTCTACATTTTTTTAAGCCAACAAGAAGTTTCACATAAATTTTTGGTATTTTAAAATGTAACAGAAAATTTCAGTGGTCTCAAAAAATTAATAATGTACAACATTTAAGATAAAACTTTGGTTATATGAAATACAAACATACATATCATATATTGTAAGAAATAAACATGTCTAAACATAAATATTAAATAAATCTTTCAAATATACATAGAGGTAATCAAAGCAACAAATAACAAAATAAATTTTAATCATCAATCATGTATATAAAAATAATATTACTTTTGACTAGCTCAAAAAATATAAATAAATACATATTTACTTGAACCAATTGCTTTATTAAATTAACAAATTTGAATTTTAACACCTCCATATTTAATACCAACTGCTGAAATTGATCTTTTTAATCTTATATTTCATTTTTAGACATTCACATTCAACATTAAATTTCATTATTCTATAATTTGGAAATACTTTGAAATAATCCCCATAATTCATTGAATTCTATGAAACAGCTAAAAATCAATTTTACCTGAGTTATTTTAAGAATAGGTACTCAAAAATAGTCACAACCCGTTTACATTACAGCTGTCAGTCGAATTCAATATGCAAACCACAATTAAAAATAATTCTTGTGAAAGTAAAAATACCATCACACATCCAAAAATGAACAGAAAATTAAAACAAATAACTACACATATCTAATAAACATGGAAATTGTTTTAATTTTATTTTTAAGCAAAAAGGCGGTTAGTTATCTTTTCAAAAATATTAATTTATAGACATCAATTTTTGTTAGCAAGCTGATTATAAAACTTAGCTATAATTGTATCAATAATTTGATTAACATTTTCATTATTATTAATCATTATAAATTACATAATTTGTATGAACATATTAATCGTAAAATGAATAATATTCAATTATACAATACACTATACATTGAATATACATACAAATCTGCTAAAACTAACAATGGACATATTAATTATTATTAGTTATACATTCTGTATCATGAATCTGAAGCAGGGATGTTGCGAATGCAGATTTTTTAACATCCGCAAATACGGATGCGGAATTTTGTGAATGTGGACCTTAAAAGTAAAATTAAAAAAAAATTGTATGGATGCAGAAATGAAATAGAAAAAAAATAATAATTCAATTCAATCATTAAATATTCAGTATGTAAAATAAAATAATGGTGCATTATATTTGATAAAAAGCAAAATAGTCACCTTTTAAGATATACCTAAGCCTGTTTCGCAGAGGGCCCTATCTCTTTTGTGTCACGACCTGCACTACATCTGCATTCGCATGTGAATATAAGCATCTGTATTCAATATAAATGTGAATACAGATGCAAATGCAGATGTTTAAATCAATGCAGAAGCTCCGCAATTGCAGATTAGAAAGTGCGCAACATCCGTGCTCTGAAGTATAATAAATCACAAATTTCTAAACTATTAACCTATGTATTTATTTCAAACACACCTTATATTTGATAATATGAATTAATATTGAAGAGATTATAAATTTTGCTTTATAAATAAATACAAAGAAAAACTCATTTGTTAGGCCCTAATACATTTGCAGTGAATTTTTCTACACTTGAGAAAATTAAATCCATGGTAACTTGTCAAGTGTGGTAACTTGTCAAGTGTGTAGAGTTATTGCCAAATATCTTGAGCCGTTAAGCCAAGAAGGGGGAGCGATTCGCACATATTATATCAAATAAGCAAAAAGACACAAATTTGTGCTCTGTGCACCTGGAAGCCAGGTTCAAGATGTTTAGCGAAAATGTTATGTGTGTGAGAATCCATTTCATAAGTAGAAAGATTTGCATATAATTGAACATTAAATACAAATAACACATTTTAAAAAAGAGCTACAATTTATCAAAAAAAAAAAAAAATTTGGTTATCCCTACATGTTTATTGCAAACTATAGTGTAATTTGAAATGACATTATTCTTTGCTTATATTTCTATGACACAAAAAGTCATGATTAAAATATTTACAATGTCCGTCAAAGTTGGACATTATACTGAATTATTCATACTAAGTAGTTATAAACAGGTTCATACTTAAATGAGCGTCGAAAAGTTTTACAACATCACAAAATAACAAGAAATCAGTTTCTAGATATAAAGCCATATGAATATGATTGTGTGATTGGCATAGAATGTGTCTTTATATGAATTAGAGGATAAAAATAATTGTTTAATGTGAGAAAGTATGATCTAATCAGATTGATTTTATTGAACCGGATATATGAGATTCAGAGAACCGGATATATGAGATATGAGAACTGGATATATGAGATTCAGAAAAATCATTTCACTAAGCAAACTTACACATATTTTTTTATAAAATTGAAATTCATTTTTTATAATATGTCATTAATTGATCATGTCACACAAATATTAAGAAAATCTAATTTGGCAAAGGATTTACAAAGCGGAAGAAACATTCTTTTAAGAAAATATATTCTTTTAAATAGCTACTCAATTTTCATTAATTTCATAAAAGGTAAGCTCACTTCACCCAAATGCAAGTCAAAATTAATAGGCAATTTGCTATCAACATGCACTTTGCTGCAATGTATTATAAAACTTTTACAAATTTCTGAATATACAATATGAATATGTTTGAGATTTTTTCAGAAGTGTATTGGATTAAATATCTCCCCTTAAACTAGTTTTATAAAAATTAGACACATTTATTATCAATATACTTATTTGAACCAATACATAAGCTAAATATGTTTGAATATTACTTATCAGGCACAAAATTAATTTAAAATTAGTAATTGATAGATTATTTCTGATAAGAAACACACAATTCATATCTTTGGAGTTTAACATATTTAAGAAAATAAAGAAAAACATACTTAAATGAATTATATTTGTAATATATTATAGTCAAAAGAATTTGTTTAATAAACAAACGCTCTGATTAATCAAATAAAAACTGTCAAAGAATAGAATGACATTTTTAATACAGTTTTATTGATGCATAAAATTTTTCAGTATTAATGTTTTAAAATACACATCTTTAATTTAATTTAAAAAAGTGGAAGGCAAATTTTGATTATTAGTCTTACATCATTTAATTTTAAAATTATGACAGTAAAATGTATAAAGACTTACTTGACATAAATACTTAGACAGCTTCCAAATGTTACAAATATTTGCTCATATACTAACCAAGTAAATTGAACCCAAAATTGCACTCTGCGCAGTTCACATGATTTCTCAAGGACTTGCCGAATGCCGAAAACTATATAAATAAAGCATTATATAAAAATAAAATGTTTTGAGTTTTATTGATTCTATTGATAGTCATAAATTTCCCATCAATAAATAAAAAAACATTCTAAATAGAATTTCCTTTTGCAAATTTTGTCACTGGTAACATTTAGGAACAAAGTTATGAATAATATTTAACCCCAGAATTACCAGAGTAAAATAATGCATTTAACTTAACAATAATTACTAATAAAAAAATAGTTAGTTTTCAAATAACTAATAACATAAATATAAATTATCACTATTGAATTGTATAGCAGTTTAATCAATGTGTAAACAATACTTAATATAACAATGTTACACACTATTAAGCCAAATTGGTTCCAAAGAAACCAGCTTCAATATTATGAATATATTATAATATTCTTAAATGAACAAGGTAGTACAATACAATGGAACATTGGTCCAAAAATGTCGGTTGTCAGTTTTACAAGCAGGATCCAGAAACATATTAAGTTTGTGAACCAACGTACAATTGTAGTGTAATAAGTGAATATAATATAATTTATATTGCAGTCAAAATATATCTTATAAAGATATTTGTCACACAAAGAATAACAAAAATGTTTTTTTTTGTAACATAGTGAAAATATAAATTTTTCAATGGGAAAACTGTAACATGTAATTTACAGTTGTACATATATATTCTAAATTCGTAAAAATTTGGAAATTTCTCGAATAAATACAATGGTTTAAATAAAATATCACTAAATATTATTGAAATAAAATGACATATGTTAGCTTTGGTATAACTCCTAATAAAAAAGACATTGCATATCCCAATGTTATTATTGCTACCATGTGAAAAATTGAAAGCCAATATAACTGTTAATTCAAATAACAATTATTTGCATATCCAGCGTAAGTTTGAACAAGATCCCTAACAAATAACTGATCAATCATGTTGAGATCTCTTCAAGAAATGGGGAATAAATGATTTGAACAATTTGCTCGATTCAACATATTTATTTTAAGGTGTCAATAGCTTATCTTTCTTAATTCTATCATAGATATTGGCCCCCATTCACAATCGTGCCGTCCTTCCAAATGGCTTGCTATCACTCCGAAATGCGCTTGTGAATGTCAAAACCCGCGCAGTCCAATTGGCCTGACACACCAAAATGGAATTCCAAACAATCGAAACTCCATACGGCAAACGGCGCAGCACATTTTGTAGGTACAGCATGCTCGTGAGTGTGAAAACCAGGGTATATTGCGACGAGCTGTTCGACTTTCTCTTGAATGCGAAAACCCGTGCGCCATTTTGTCTCAGTTCGCTTTGAGTTGTCGAAAGGATCACACGTACGTTGTACAACGCAGTAGGTATAAAGAGTACAAATCGAGAATTCATAATTGAATTTATTTTAATGTTAAAGAGTTACCTTGTTTGTGGCAAATTACCCACAAAGATTATCATAATAAACAAAAAAAGATATAGGTAAGTACCTACAGCTATTTTGAAAAAAAAATTGTTTTTTTTTTTTTTACATATAAACAAACCGCTATATCAGTTGTATGAAACTCATCATCATAATTAAAACTCATTTTTACTTGAAAATTAAAAAAAATAGAAATTATTAATGGGAAAACGCCGACCGCTTGCGTATACTAATTTTGATGGCTCGATGGCGCGCCCGTGAGTGTGATGAAAATTTTACAAAGCTCCAAATGGAGCCGGTCCATATGGAGCGACACCGAATGACACAATCATGAATGGGCTGCTTAAGGTCTACCTCTGTAAATTCAACACATCTGTATTACTGTAGTTATGATAATGTTACCCTTGGATGAAACAGCTATTGACAACATACAATAAATAATAATGTAGAATCAAACACTTTCAATGAAATTCAATAAAATATATAATAATTAAATATTTTAAATTGAAGTCATTGACTTGATATTTTAAAGGTATCAAGTGTATTTACATTTTAGACACATCAATAAACACTTGGAATCGGATCAAACAAATCCACAGCAGAAAAACAGAAAAAAACCTTTCTTTTTACTGTTAGAGTTAGTACTCAAATAAGTAAATATATAATTTAATATCAAACATAGTCAAATTAAAGAAATGAATGGTAATGAGTTACTTATTATATTGTGGCTTTTGTGTATCTTCATCATCACTATGTTCTTCTTGTAACAAACCGCCTCCTCCACTTGTACTACTTGCTCCGCCTCTCTTTCCTCCTTGCCATGTGAAAACTCTTGTCAATTGTGAAAACTTCTTTTTTGACACTGAATAAAAAAAATAAATTAGTGACATGCATTCTTACATGCGGATTTTGATAATTTCTATAAGCAATATATTATACATCTATGTTTCTGAATTCAAATAATAACTGAATAACCTTTTTTCTTTAAGTCCCAAAATGCAAATATTATAATGTAATAATTGTAGCTCTGCTACATGGCAACCTTTTCAGACTGGGCGGACGCGACGTTAGAGGGACAAAGTAGGAATTCAATTCTAGTGGCTGCTGATTTGGTGCGCTAGCACGAGGTTTCATCCTATAATCAATTTCTTATTTATTTTGGAGTCAAACATATTGTGATAGTAAATTCAAATGTAGATCTTTAATTGAACACGTAACTGATATTATTTAAATAAAAACGTAAATGTAATAAAGTCACATACTTCTGATATTATAGGGAGTGTTAATATAATATAGTTAGAACAAAACATAACCACGCCTAGTCAACAGAAAACCTGATAATATATTAAAACACTTCACCTATATAAGTATGAAAAGTAAATGCCAATTATTTCTAACTAGTTGTCGATAGCGATAGTATGTATAGTTGAAGAATATGTACCAAACTATAAACCCATAAATACAAATTATTGAATATTTTCAGATATTTTGTTTTCTATACAACATATGTAGGTATGTATGTCAAGATAGGATAGTATGGAGGAAGTTCCTTTTTTCCTACCCAGAATATGAAAATAGCATGATGGTATGTATGTTTGAAGATGAAGTATCAAACTATTAAGTCTTCTTACATATTGTGTATAGGCGACTGCCATACAAAATGTATGAAGCGATGTCGTCACTAAATTCAATTTTTAAAAAAATTGTTAAAAAAAAATTGAGATCTTCTACTCCAATGTTAATATTTTTTATAGAAAATTAAATTATCTAGTTGGGGTGTTTCGGCTTTTTTCGATAATTGTATAAGTTTTGGAAATATAGGCAGTTAAACTCATAAATTTATCATAAAAAAATATTTTTCTTAATAAAAAATGTTTGAGAAACCCTGGAATTTTTTTGAAAAAATTAATTTGAGATTTTTTATTTTTCTATGTTAGTACCAATTTTCAGCGTTCTAGCTTTTATGGTTTCTGAGATATATGGAAAAATAAAATAAAAATTAAAAAGTTGATAACCCCTGACTGAAACAAAAATTCAAAATTCTGAGTATAAAAGTTTTGTAGGCCTGTAACTTTATATATATTCTGAAATTTTGGGCTCTGTAAATTGAGCGGATCAAAAGTTATAAGGGGGGGACGGACACACACACAGACACACACACAGACAGACACACACACAGACACACACACACACAGACACACGAAATGTTCTACTCCGAATTCTGAGTAAATCCGTGTATAGAACATATATGCTGCGAAGCCTCTAAGTTGGTGTTTTTTGACTTCAAAGTTGGAAAAGCCGTGAAAAAAGTAGACCTCTGCATACAATTCTCGCGTATTCTGGCTTGAAACATTGTCGATATGTTAAGAGAACAAAGTTCTCCTGAACAAATCGACAGTTGGATTAGTACACTGGTGGGCTTATTGCCTAATGGCAATTTCTTCCAACCAACCAGAATTGTATTGAAATTTTTCAAAAATTGAATATAAATTATTGACATTTAAAACTAAATTCACTTACATTTTCCCATATTCCGAAGTCTTTCTCTGAAATCAGCCTCTTCATCGTGTCCCTTCTTATTCTCAGTTTTCCCTTGTTCCTTATCGAGAGCACAGAGGAAATCCTGATTCCAACGCAATTCGGCAAGGAATTCTTCATTTTGTAGGAATAGCGCAATCTTTTCATCCTCCAAGTCGGGTTGGTCAGGCACATCGGGAAGGCGCAAGAAATTTGGTGGAAGAGGTCCCAAAAGAGGAGGCTTCCATCGATATTGAACTCGCAAAGGAATTGGTTCTTGTTGTGGTAATCTATTCTTATCACTAAAACCATAATAATATTTTGTCAAAAAATATATTTTTTTATATAAAGTATAAAAATATAAAATAAATAAAGTAAAAATTCAGGCTGGTATAAAAAAAAATTCAAAATAAAAATTGGATATAATTTTTTACTGGTATTACTTTTTAGGCAAATAACGGGAACTATGTGAAATATTAGCTCAACATGCACCCAATAATGAGCTGAAACATTCTGGAAATTTATCATATTTATTGCTTAGATCCAGACTGAAAACACAACCAAAAACTGTCTTCACCAGAAATCTAACTAAAAAACTTTGGCTCAGAAGATATTTAACTGAGCCACATAGGCTGATATTATACGTAGATAAAAAACAATAGATTTATTGAAATGTGAACAAAAAGTCCCACAAAAAAATCAACTTTTAATGAGAAAGCTTTTTGAAAATTGTATAGCTTTCCTATGAATGTATGTTTTTACTAAGTTATCGAGTTAAAATACATACATACCAATACATACCATCACACCATGCCCCTCACAGGGTAAGCAAAGAAAATCAAATGCGACATTACAAGCATCCATTACCTCTTTTACATTCATGCATCATCTCATACGTAGTCATCTGTTGTTCACATTGTCACACCATAATTTTCTTGGAGGACCTCGGTTTCTTGCTGTCAATCTTGTTTTTTTGTGAGGCATTCTTTGTTCAAATATGGTTATATGGTCAAACCATTTGAATGTATTCGCTTTCATACTGTTAATGACATTGTACATTTTTGTTTTTTCATTTCGTAAGTGAATGAATAAAAACATATACATAATATGATGTGTAATAAACACATAAATATGAATGGAGTATTTTGATGTTTTTATAAAGTTAGGTCTTATAATCGGGAAAATGTACCTGCGAGACTTTTTGTGATCTTTTGGTTTGGACTTGGGACTAGTTCGTGTTTCTGGGGTGTTTGTGTTTTTGGCCGTCGGTTGACTAATTTCATCCTTTTCAATTTCGTGTCGTAACCTTTCATTTTGATTGTCGGTGCTCATTGTTAGGAGCTGATCAATTGTCGCATCGACTGCTCCTTGGTTTGCACGGAGAACTGCCTCGATAACGTCGTCATCCATATCGGGAAACATTGTTTTGAAATCGGTCATCGCTTGCGTAAACTCTAGCTGCATTGTGGACGCCATGGTCCGGGATAGATAATTCGAGATTCTAATGAGATAACTAACGAGAAGTAGAAAAAAACAAGGAGATTATCTCACAAATCACATAACATTTATCATTTTTTTGCTGCCATCACAAATTTTTGACGTTTGACACTTTTGCGTATTTTATTCGCGGCAACTTCACAGCTATCACTCAGCTGATGTCATTTTTCGCGGAAAATTGTATAAATAAATAAATAAATTATGAGTCATCTGTATGTTTTGGATTCCTTCAAACAATAATTGTATAATCTGTTATAATCGTGTATAAGAATATTATACTAAATAATAACAAGGAAGTTTTTTCTTATTTATTATATAAAAAATATATTATTTATATAAAAAATATATTATTTATATAAAAAATATATTATTTATATAAAAAAAATGTCTTAAGTAGGTAATTTATAGAATGTATGCATATTATGCTATGGGGATAATTTGTTCCACTTTAAAGGTCCGTTTCCACTGGAACTTCAATCAAAATAAGCCACTTTATTGAATCTTGTCCAATTTCATTATACATTCTAATCGATACCCTGTGATTCGGATAATGTCAATGTAAGATTCCATTGGTACATTTTTTTAACGCGGAGTCTCACACAGTCTTATCATTTTGGAAACTTCCCCAATTTTGCCTTAAAAATCCCTGCGCAAGTTGTGGGTTAATTGCAATATGTCAATATCTTTCAGAACAAGTGATTCCAGTTCAGAGAAGTAATATTTGTATGAGAAATGAATTTAAATAATTGATGGGGATCGAACCTAGGATGCCCACACAGAAGCCAAACGGCTCACCAATTGTGCCACGGTGGTCGGCATATTTACATGTACTTATTTTTACTCTCCACACTATGGAATAGTGGAGTCATGATTTCACAATTTTTAAGCATATTTTTTTTACATCAATATCTCAACAGGTATCATGTAGAGAGTGCACATTGTGAGTTTCGTCGTGATGTGTTTGTATGTATGGCGTTCGGATTATCTTTTTTGTGTCCTCTCTACAGTCCAAACTATAAGTCCGATCGACTTCATATTAACATATGTGTAAGACCTAGAGCTGATTAGTTTTCCATAGATATCAGTTAATTTCTTCTCTATGATTTCATCTGTCTGGAAAATCAATGTATATGTATACTGTTTGAAATTTTGATACAACAAAAATACACTCATCAAAATGCATTCAAGGATTGTCAAAATTTAAAGAAAAAAATCGTTTGCCATATCAATGTGAAATAAATTTCCTATTTGTATGAAAAATGTATATAACAGAAGTAAAATTGCTTCTGTAATGTAAAATTGAGTGATCAACTTCATACTGATATTGTATGTGTCTCTATAGACAACTCCACTTCTATCTTCCTCAAGGGGTAGGCAGTGAGAACCAAACACCGTATTCTTCTATCTTGATACACTGTCTCATACATGCTCATCTTGCTAGTAATGCAATTTTGCTTAAAATTTCTCAACAGGTATCACGTAGAAAATACATACTATGAGTATGACAATGTTTTGTGTGTATGGTGTATTGTGAAGTGTTGGCCACAACCCACTTGTTTACATTGAGTCTTGGAATATTTTTGCAGTAGGCATCAACCGCCACTGCATCAAACCTTGTTGCTGATGGGGTAGGATGAGAGAATTGATGGCTGGGTTCAAAGAAAAATTATAAAAAGATCATTGGATAGTAGTAAAACAAGGGATAATAAAAATATTTTATTTATGAATAAAAGGTACTTTTTTTATTCTATAAATACATTTTATGACTATTACATTAAAATATATTATATATATACAAACAAGTCAAACTTGAATGGCTTTGTATTATCAACCTGGACAGTCCCGTAAACAAATAATTATTGATTAACCTGCAGAATATACAGATCATTATTGTGACAACAACAATATGCAATTTCCTACTTTTTAATATAATATGAACATATCATTTATAGAGAGCCTCAACCACAAATAGGAAAATTATCATTTAAAGCAAGAATCCATTTTCAAATATATACAAAAATAAACCATGTAATAATTAAATAATATATTAGGTATATAAGATGTCTTTAATATTAATATAATAAATATGGTAGAAATTTAGTGACAAATAAACATTACAAGCATACAATAAGTGATTGCTTCATTCACATTTATACACCATGTCATAATATTTCACTCATTATTTATACCGACTGGTAAACAGTCTAATACAGAGAGTCAGAGAAAGCTTGTAGTGGTCATTGACAGGACAAAGAATTCATTGAGAGTAAACTAAGGACAATGATTGGTCACTGACATCATTACATAAATGGGCATACAGAGGACCCCTACTTCAAAGAATACTGTTTCATTTTTTTATTGACAAACTTTTAATATCTCAATAGAGACGAAGTTGGGATATTATAGAAGAACCAGGAACTCAAGTCACCTACAGGGCTTACGACCTGTCATCGGTTGGTTTACGTGATCACTTTATGCGCTTGCACAACATTCACAAATTATACCTTCTTATTTAGTTCCCTTATCAATTAATGTAATTTTTGAAAGTTCTATATATTTGAATAGTGTGTAACAATTCATTTAAAAATAATGCATTATTACTATTGCCATCTATGAAGTAACGAAGAAACCTTTTTTGTAACGCCATCTATTGAGAAATTGGTTTAATTGTAAACAATGAAAGCAAGTCCTTATAAATGAGGTACCTACTTGTTAAGTATTTATAGCTGTTCTATGGAAAATATAATTATACTTCCCTATGAGATTGCATGCTTGTTTTAACATAATTTTTTGATACAATGCATGATGTAACTAGCTCATGCGAGTTGTAATAATTATGCACAGACCTTAAATGTACCAAAAGTTTGTGGGAAAAAGTTGTACAAATTATTTTGAAAAGCTGCCTTATATTCACTACTTTGCGTTGTTCATCCTTACAAAATATCCCAACTACCTCAAAACCCTCATCTTTGTTCTTGATATACAATATATATAGATTTGAACTCTCTTTTTTGTTCATATTCCTTATGTGCACATATATACCAGCTGCCTCTGGACATTTGATTTCAATTCCAATCACAATTTTAGCTTAAGTGTACTTTAGACGTACAAGGTTTTCAACGCTTAAATCAGGATTCAAAATACAGGTTACTCCAAACATCTCTTTACACAAGTATTGTTTTCTCCTTTATTTGCAACCCCTACTATTGCAATTACAAAAACATTAAATATGCCATTTATATTTAACATTTTATTTTTTACAGCTGTCAACCTTTTCTTCGTTTTACTTTGCATTTCTTAGGATTTTGGTCGAGAGTTGCTAAACAAACAAAAGGTACCGCGACCGTTACATGTCAAAGTTAACACAACACAAACGGCAGCCATATTGACTTCTCAGCAATGAATAATTTAACAGATTTCTGTTTTACGAAAAACTATGCAAAATGCGTTAAAAAATAGAACACGTTGTTGAAATGGGTGGTTTCAATAATAAAAGCATGCTCTTGTCTCAGATGTTTAATCGTTCCATGCCGCGAGTAAACTGGCGGGCGTGCGGCATGGTGGGGATATTTATAATGCTGGCAAACCAGAGGGGCTTGCCACTTCGTATCCCCAACAACGTCCTATTTTTTTTCCCACCGCGTTGAAAAACTCGTTGAAAACCTAATCCGTCCAAAGTGCACTGCTTTTTCATTATAAAGGTAGGATCTTAGAGTATGTAGATACAAAATTAGGATTGGTATTGAGTGTCAAGATTAAGACTGCAGATTTATAGACTGTAAAATCATAATTTATGTTTTTGGAATAAATATGTGTAAATTTAATGTATTTACAGGTGTGTGAGGACAGAAGATCTAGAGGTCGCTCAGCGACCCGATAGAGCGACCTTGTCTAGTGCGCTATAGAATCTTCAATCACAGAAGCCCTTCGATCTGGCCATGATCGTTCTACATGGAGGCGGACGCAGGGTATTTGAGTAAAGCGGTCCTCAGTCATGAAGCCAAGGAGGAGGAAATGTGTTTGATACAATTTTGAAAATATTTAGTATATTTACAGTATAAATTTAGTTTTGAAAGTATGTATTGTACAGTAATAAATTGATTGTTTAAGGTTCAACAATATTTTTTTTTTAAATACACCATCTAGTAATTATACCCCTATGGTACCATCCATAATAACCAACACCTTGTTTAAATTTACTAATAAATAAAACTATATTATTATTATTAACAAAATAATATTGCATAAATAATTATTAAGATTTTGTACATGATAATAGGTAGATATTTCTTATATTTAAGGTTTATAATTTACACTTTTATGTAATTTTATTCATATTATTGGTAGACTCTTCATATTTTCATGATATAATAAAATATGATTTGAATATTATTATTGATGCTCAACATATTGTTCCCCCAAAGCAAATCCTTTCATTTGTATTGATTCAGGAAGCAGAATAAATATTTAAGCAACAATCAAATTTTTCATAATAGATGATTATAAGACATAAATAAGTTGCCAAGACAGAAATTAATTCTAACACAACTAATTTGATTGTCTGTGATAACTTTACACAATGACACAACATGTTTACCTTTAGTGATTTTTCATATTCTATTAATTTTAAATTTTCATTTGGAAACAGATCACATTTATTTATCAAAAAGACATCTATAGATTTTTCAAATTTAATTTTAGTAATAAAAAATATTGCTTCAATAATCTGAATTATTACAAAAGATTTATAGCATACCTACATTTGAAGTATGATATAAAAGAAAAATTTTATGTTTAAACATATGCGCATATTCAAACAATTAATTATGAAAATAAACATATATATCCACATAAATAACTCTTATTATTTATTCATTGCTTTGCAATTGCTGTTACTTTATTATTCTCATAAATACATCGACCAATCAATTGTAAGTATTTAAATTGTATATACAAAAGGTACAATCAAATCAAAATTTATAAAAAAAAAACATTAAAAAGCAACTTATTTCACATATCTTTCATACAAATATGTAGATTTTTAAAATTAAAATACTAGGTAGTACAAATCACAAATTAACGATAACAATTCTAATTAATTTACATAAAAATGTATGTATTGTGATAGAAATTTCAGTAACAAAAGAAAATATCCACAATGAAAATGAATACATAGAACTCAGTATAGTTTTTTTTTACTTGGGTTAGATAATCCCGACTGGTCCCCGATACTTTTTCTTACCTAAATACTTCAATGTTATAAAAAGTGTTCCAGTTCTGTGATGAATAAACAATTTTTGTGACAGTTTAAATTCAAAATGCAGTATATCTCAAACAGACACTTTATAATAAATACTCGCATCAGAATTTTGAAATGATTTTAGGAGAATACAAAATACACTATGTAAGGTAATCTTCTCAATTGTACAGATAGATACATGCCGTAACATGCTAGTCTATAGAGGAAAGAATACGAAAGAGTGTACTTTTGCTCCATTCATTTGATATAGATATATATTTACAAAAACTTAACAGCAGCTACTTATATGTATAAATATAAGCTTGAATGCCACGCAAATGGCAAATAATACGTAAATTGTTTATATCTGTCGTTACGACTGTCCAAGGCATGGGAGCACTGAAAGAGAATAAATCTCATTTGCCTGGACCGACGACAGCTTCGTCCATGAGCTCGTCATCCGTGATGCACGGAGAGCTGGAGTGTGGAGAGGGGGTGATCAGGGGGGAGGGCACCGGTGACTTGACAATATGAACAGAGAGGGAGGGGGATTGTGTGGGACCGAGTGGGGGAGTGTGACGGCGAGCCACGCCTACAGCTCTTTCCGCCACGGATTGAAACTTGTTCTTCATTTCTCCCGTCGACTTGGAAGAAGAAGAAAAATCCAATAGCATTTCAGCGGCTTCGTGCGAACTAGGCGGAGGAAGTTTGCCCA
The DNA here is from genome assembly GCA_963576475.1 of Molanna angustata. Lineage (NCBI taxonomy): Eukaryota > Metazoa > Arthropoda > Insecta > Trichoptera > Molannidae > Molanna > Molanna angustata. The sequence continues at coordinate 15,170,575 of OY754975.1, forward strand.
TCGCAGAAGCTGTCTTCGAACTGTGTTCCGTGTTCATAGCAGAGAGTTTCCTAGAATCATCATTTTTCATCTGAGGCATCGTGAATCCCTTGTTTTCCAGTTGTTTAGCTATTGACTGGTTTATTGTCTCCGCACTGCAGACTGTTATAGCCGGATATGTCTTTTGATATTCTATTTTTGTTGAATCTTCCTTTGTGTTTCCCGATAGAGTACTATGAATTTGCTGATTTGAAGAACGGTTACTATCGGAAGTTTTACTGTCCGTTTTAGAATCTTTAGAATTGTCGGATTGTGACTTGGAAAGACTGCTGACTGAAAAATTTGTGGGTTGGTCAATGTTATCTGAAGATTTATTTGTGAGTAAAGGGAGAGGGTTTGTTTGAAGTTTGGGACTAGTGGAACTAAGATTCATGGGGGGCTTAGAAGACCCCGATGAAGTTTGAGACTTTTGAATTTGATCTGATTGCTTTGTGTTAGGCAAGTGTTGAAAGGGATATTTTGATCCTAACATTTCATGTTGCCTGCCCATGTAATCTAATAATTTGGGATTACTATCACTTGATACATTCCTGTTGGTCACATCTGATTGTGTAACATTTTGTAAAGTGGATTTATCACTACCAGAATGATTCTTCATTTTATTGGGATCATCGGAAGATGCCCTTGCTGATAACTTGGGTATTTGATATTTACTTGTATCCAACGTTTTAATGAGACCTTCAACAAGAAAGTTCTGTTCTTTATGTTGTGATAACATCTTGAATGCTCTTTCACCGTCCACATCATCTCGCGATGGTGCTGGGCTGGATCTTCTTTCTCCACTTTTACTACTGGAAAATATTGATTTATCACCACTATTTGTTGACATAGAACTGCTTTTCACACTTCTCGATTTTTCTCTTTCCCTTTCCCTGTCCCTTCCTAATTTTGATAAATCTGTAGCAGAACTGGACATCTTTGGAGAACCAGTGGCAGTTTTCGATGACGATTTTTGTGGAGCAGAACCTGAACTCAAGCTAGAACCAGAGCTCGATTTAGTAAATGTTGTTTTGTTGCTACTACTTGTACCGGAACCTGAACTAGTTTTGGTACTGCTAAGTCCGGGACTTCCAGAAGATGTACTAGATGCATTCAAGGAGGAGGGTAGCGAAGTAGTCTTCGACGATTGCAAAACTTGTGGCTTTTTGGAAGCCGGTCCACTTATAACACCGGGTTTGAGGCCTGTATGGGTTTTAGGAGAACCCGTTCCAGTAGTAGACTGGATGTTAGCTGAAGCCTGTTTTAAAGTAGATGATGAAACATTAGATCCAGAGGAATTTCCACTAAAACTAGATGACTTTGATCCGCTAGAGGTAGAATTTGATTCCTTTGTTCTTGTTTTGTTGATAGTAATTTTAATACCATCGGAACTAGGTTTCACCATATATTCTTGAGTTTTGGAATCACTCAATTTAGAACTACTACTGGAACTCGAGTTTTTTGAATCCGTTGTTTTGTTTGGATTTGTTGTAGATCGATCTTTACTGTTAGATGACGATGTCTTTGAAAGAACAACATCAGATTCAGAACAGTGTTGAGCAGATTTCAACTTGTCTATAACAGCACTGAGTGAACTTTTTCTATTCCTTGCTGACAGTTGACTGCTGGTTGATGACTTACTTAGATCTAAGCCAGGAGACATTAAATTTTCTCCTGTACTCGAAGTTTGTCCCTCTCCTAAAGCAGTAGAGAGATCAAGTTGTTTTAGTTTAACACTGGAAGATTTTAATTTAGGGCTGTTGCTTCGAGAACTGGAGTATGATAAACCACCAGATGATTTTCTATCTTTCTCTCTAGAACTCGAGCTTGAAGAAGAACTTTCTTTACCTGAAGGCATTTTTGATAACTTTGAAAGTTCATAACCACTACTAGATTTTCCAGAAGGGGATCCACTAGCTGCCGACTTTAGTGTTGACATGCTGGGTTTACCCGAACTTCCTGAACCAGAACTATGTTTTGGAGAAGAAGTCCCATGGTTTTTTGGACTGGAATATCCAGATAAAGTATGTTTAGGGCTGCAAGGAACTGGAGAATGCCGCGGGCTACTGTGGTGGCTTGAAGATCCTGATGGTTTGCTCATATTCTTCACACTTCCTGGACTTCCGGTGCTAGATGACTTGGTGATAGAAACTGATCTTCCATGTGTCGGACTTGGACTAAATTTTCTTATTAAAGTGTTAGGTGAAGAAGACCTTATAGAGAGCGGAGAATGAGATCCATCTGTTGGTTTGATGCTAACAGACACTGGTTTGGTGAGAGGATCTTGCTTTAAAGGCAATTTATCTGGTGGACCCATAGAATCTTCTCTTCTCTTCTTTTTCTTTTTATCTTTGCTCCTATCGCTACTACTGCTTCGTGATGATTTCCCCGAAGAGCTTGATTTGCGATCACTTCTATGCCTGTCATCCATGGATTTGGCCTGGGAAGAGGTTATTGGCGTGATAGTGATGGAACTTGGAAGAGACGTTTGGGTATTTGAAGTAATGGGTATAATTTCGATTCCCGGTCTTCTGTCAAGGCCCATGCCTCCGATGACAGAAGAGAATGACGATGAAGGGGATGTGGTGGTAGGTGGTACACTGGATGAGACTGGTGTTATGCTCACAGAGGCAGCTAATCCTCCACCTTCAGCTAATTCCATTAATAAAGAAGAGGAACTCAATTTGTTGTTTCCACTGCGATGATCTCGATTCTTCTGTTTATGTTTCTTGGAATCTGATTTAGAAGGAGTATTGACAGTTCTGAAAATAGAAAATGAAAATAACATAAATGATTTATTAGATTGAGAGTTTATTAAGGGGGCGACTACTGCCAATGTACCTATTGTTCAATTTGATATACAGTCATTATTTCTAATCAAATCGTTTTGAAAAAAATAATTTAGATAGTTTGGGTATTAATAAAGAAAAATATACCTTAACTTTTTGATATTGTTCTGTATAAATTCTTGTAGAAAAATAATGGCATACCCCGATTTTCAACGTTTATCTTATATTTTTAATAAACTATAAAGCGTAGAGCCATATATATTTTTTTAAATTAAAGAAGACAAAAATATCTGGAAAAATATGTCATGGTGTTGCGTTAATGCTTTAGGTTTAGTAAAGAAACCTAAAAAATATTTATTTTCCATCCAGCGCCATTGCCAAATAAAAGTTTTTTTGGTTTATTGACTTAACCTGATGCATTAATGCAACATTAGAACATATTTTTCCAGATATTTTGTTCTTCTTTAATTTAAAAAAATATATATTGCTCTATACATTATAGTTTTTAGAAATATAAGATAAATGTCAAAAATCGGGGTATAACAAAAAAGTTAAGGTATATATTTCTTTATTAATATAACTATGACGAACCAAACTAACTAAGTTATTATTACAAAATGATTCGTTTTGTAGTAATGATGCAATATCAAATTAAAAAAATAGCAGTCGCCCCCTTAAGTAAAATATACACAGTTGATAAAATGTATAGGTATATGGTTTGAAACACATTTGTAATGGTTTATTGAATATAAAGAGTGACCTACCTAATAATTTCATTCATATCTTGGATATCATTGATTTCTCCATCGCCAGAGTTGTCATATTCCGATCCACTAGTTTTGTTATCATTGGAGGAACCGATCATGAGTTCCGATGGATCCAATCCAGATAGTTCAAGATCGGAACCGAATCCTTGTGAGGCGGGCGATCCCGCTTGATCATCTTCATCATTGGAAGAATTGTTGGACTGGTTGACTTCATCCTCCCCCTCTGACTCTTCAGCCGTGTCCGATGAACTGGAAGAGCTCTCCAGAAGGACATCACACATCATGGAGGGTTTGCTCTTTTTCACTGTCCACGTCTCGCCCGTGTCGTCTAATTTTCTCTTTTTTGATTTCTTTTCTTCCCCCTGCTGTTGGTGCGCAGTCATCATATTGTGAGAGGATGTCTGGGTGTTTTGCATGTTGATGCTGGTTCCGTTCCCCATCATCGAGGCAATATTGTTGTCTTGGTTACCAAATAAGTTTTGATTTTCATTCAAATAATTTCCTGAAACGAAATACAAACAGATAAGTACCCACATAATATTGAATGTTTGTATCGGAGTAAACAAACTTATTATATTAAACATTTCATGTTTTTTATTTAAGTAGAGAAAAATATGACACACTATATAGCAGCCCTGGGCAAACTGTGGCCCGCGACGTGTTTCAGTGCTGCCCACAAGCAATATTTGTTAAAAATCATAAAAACATATTTTTCAAAAACAAAAAATTTCAAACTGTGCCATTTCATTCGCACGTATTGCAATCAAAATTTGAAAAAAAAGGAAACTGGAAAATTCTCGCTGTGCAGACTTTGATTTACTTTATCAAAATAATCAAAAGAACTGGAAATTTCTTGTTGCACGGAATGTTTTTATAGAATGAATAGAATACCTCTGGAGTGGCGCCCCCCAATACCTACTGAATACCCTCGACGCTGTCCAAAGGCGTGCTATACGTCTGATTGATGATCCATCACTGACTGATGGATTGCAATCACTAGAACACAGACGCAGAGTCGGTATTTTAAGTTTATTCTATAGATACTACCACGGGAATTGCTCAGAAGAACTTGCATCTTTGGTCCCTCCTCCACCCACTCGCAACAGAGTCACTCGCTTCACTCAATCGCAGCACCCATTCACAGTTGTCCTTCAACATATACGAACAAGTCGCTTCTCGAACTCCTTTATTAATACAGCAGCCCGACTGTGGAACGATCTTCCGAATTCTGAGTTTCCACTTTCGTACAACTCGGGTCTTTTTAAAATCCGAATTAATAAACTCTTTTCTAGATTGCAAACCCCTCCCAACGCTACGTAGTGCGCTTCTTCGGAAGAGTAAAATGGACCCAAATCCCAATAGCTGGCGTCCCCTACGTGAACATGTTAAAAAAAAATATATACTAAAATATACCCTGACTTTCAATCTACGAAATAGACATTTGCTGCAACTGACACATACATAGACAAAACACATTTAGCACCTAAAATATATAATAGATATCGATACAACTGTAACTGATATCTTGGACTTAGTCCAGCCAAGTGGACATACTATTGGAAAGGTTGATTGGTTGGTTAGGAGAGGGAGAGAAGAGCTAGAGAGAGAATTGACATTTGTTATTAAATATGTACTTTTTATATTTAACTTATATATTTGAAGATTATAAAGAATTTATGTAGCACAAATATATTGCATAATCCTCTGCTGAACACGAGATTTACTCTTTCAGTGGAGTAATACGTACCTATTATATAATTGTATTAATTATAAGAAATATCATATAACTATGTGCAAACATATTATTTGCAATAAATAAAATAAATAAATAAATAAATAAATGTATTATTGTTAGTACTACTGAACAGACTAGTGTTCGCCTAGTGAGGTAATATATTCAAATGTAATATTTGAGTTATGTTATATTGTATTAATTTGATGTATTATGGAAATAAATAAAAAAGGTAAATATTTTACTTCTGAAGCCCACCATTCACTTTTAATTTTTAAATCTGACCTTTTACACCAGAAGTTTTTGTTTGTAATTCAACTTATGAGGCCCTTCCACCATACATTTTATACTCGTTTGTGGAATTAAACTGTATTTTATTGCAATTGTGTTAATGTTTTTATAAAATAAGTAAATTGCATAATCACGAATTTCCACCTGAAGTGTTAAATGAAAATACATTAAAATTATACAATCCTTTAGTAAGAATACAAATTATATTCACTATGGTAGAGAATATAAGTAAAAGTACATAAATAAATGTAATTTACACTGGTAAAAAGAATGATTAATCAATTGACAATAAAGAGAAATAATTTCCGAGGTGCCCGAAACAAGATATTGTTCAAAGAATTACACCAAATAGAGTATTGTATATTGTACCTTGATGTGGCGAAGGGTGTGGATGTGGCGGTGCTCCCCCGGGGTCAGTCCCCCCCCCAGCCAAGCTAAAACCCTGACGTTCCCATCTCCCACTACCAGTTAACGCCCGCACCACCAAGGGAATGCTCAGAGTCCGAGCCACTACACGGGATAGCCTCTCTTCAAGGGCACTGTAACAAAGTAGATTAGACACTTAATTAGAACTGAGGGAAGGAAATCAGTGATATACAGTGTAGTATTCTTATTTCCTAATTAAGTTTCCTCTTCTTCAAATGCCATGTGAGGTCTCCAACGACGTTGGCTATCACCTCGGGCAAATTAATGCTTCTCTATCTTTGGCAGTATGACAGTCTGGATACCAGTTCAGGTTTATACATTCTTTTCACCTCTCATCCCTGAGTATGTGGACCACATATGAAATCATATGTATTTATATTAATTTCAGCAATTCCTTGTCAGTATTCGTTTGTCTCAGGACCTCGGAATTGTGACCATATCTGCCCATGGTATTTGAAACGATGAACCTCTCAAATCTCAAATGGTAATACTGGGATTTTATATATTATTTGTCATGGAATATTAATGGCTTGCAATAAATCAAGATGTGGTTGCATTGCAGAATGGTCAAAATCCCTTGGGACTAACCTGGTTATAAACTCAGAAGTCTAAGTCAAGCCAGAACAACCAGGCAAATTTTGTCTACAATAAAGGTTCGCAAGATCGCATATATAGGTCACACAATGAGAGGAAAAAAATAACACTTGCTTCAATTAATACTGAAGGGTAAGATAGAAGGTCGCCGAGGGACTGGAAGGAGACAGATATCCTGACTGCGTAAGATCAGAGAATGGACGGGTATCAGAACTGAGGAGCAGATATTCCGGGTAGCACAGGACAGAGGGTTTCGCTAGTGTGATCGCCAACGTTGGGGGTTTCTGACAGGGCACCAGAAGAATAAATCAAGTCAAATTGTTTATTTACAGTTTTGTAAAATAAATAAATAGTTGAATTAATGCAAAAAAGAATGGTAATTAATAATAAACAAAGTGTTTTTTTATCAATTTTTGAAACTGCCATTTAGAACTCCATTATCATGTATATATATAGAACGAAAAACTAAATATTTTGTACAAATAAAATCACAATTATTATGTGTGATAACTCTTACTTTGAGTTATAATAAATAACACGCGTATGTAAATTAATACACTTTATTGTACAAACTATAGTATTAGGTATAGATATAATAATACAACTCAATATAACGTGAGAGCAGATCTGCACCATATCCCTGGAAGGCTACGACTCCCCCCAACACTCCACCAATCGTTCCTCTACCGGAATTCCCCCAAACCTCACTTCTACTACTCCCAACCTTCCTACTCAGGTGCTATACACATAGTAGTTTCACAGGGAAAGTTCAATATATCACATTATGTAAACAAAATGGTAAATGGTTGACTGCCATGGTAGTTGTGCCATAGTTCTAAGTTGTTTAATGTGAGATCATTGGTTTGATTCCAAACAGGGGAGAAATTTAGTGGAATAATAAGTCATACGGCAATAAACTCGCGACTTACATGAGGTGCAAGGAAGTGCTCATAATTATTCTTAATGAAAATTAAGTAAGATAGAATTGATTAAATAAGTACTGGTTAATGACAATATGTGAATGTTTACCTGTTATTAGCTGTGTTGGTGTTGCCACAGTGCAAGGTGACTCTCGGTGCGGAGCCGCACTCTGGTAATTCTAGCTCCAGTGTCGCCATCCCCCCTCCATCCCCTGGTCGTTCCAGCAGCACGCTCATGTGTTGCCAGGACAGTGCCGAAACTTCTACCATCACCGATGATTCCAAATCTATAAAAAGTATTTTGAATGTCTGTGAAATATGAAATTGTTTCACAGTAGGATAGTGTGAGCGATTATTCTGGCTTATGATGAGGAATCATTTCTTGAATTCATATCATAAAGATGGTAGCAGTTACTCTTTTCTCTTTACACTAATTATCTTGATAAATTATGAGGTAACCAGTAGTGTGAAGCTTGCAGTTTCAAGTGAGCATTCATTCAACAAGACAGATAAAGATGGTAGCAGTTACTCTTTTCCCTTTACACTAATTATCTTGATAAATTATGAGGTAACCAGTAGTGTGAAGCTTGCAGTTTCAAGTGAGCATTCATTCAACAAGACAGATAAAGATGGTAGCAGTTACTCTTTTCCCTTTACACTAATTATCTTGATAAATTATGAGGTAACCAGTAGTGTGAAGCTTGCAGTTTCAAGTGAGCATTCATTCAACAAGACAGATAAAGATGGTAGCAGTTACTCTTTTCCCTTTACACTAATTATCTTGATAAATTATGAGGTAACCAGTAGTGTGAAGCTTGCAGTTTCAAGTGAGCATTCATTCAACAAGACAGATAAAGATGGTAGCAGTTACTCTTTTCCCTTTACACTAATTATCTTGATAAATTATGAGGTAACCAGTAGTGTGAAGCTTGCAGTTTCAAGTGAGCATTCATTCAACAAGACAGATAAAGATGGTAGCAGTTACTCTTTTCCCTTTACACTAATTATCTTGATAAATTATGAGGTAACCAGTAGTGTGAAGCTTGCAGTTTCAAGTGAGCATTCATTCAACAAGACAGATAAAGATGGTAGCAGTTACTCTTTTCCCTTTACACTAATTATCTTGATAAATTATGAGGTAACCAGTAGTGTGAAGCTTGCAGTTTCAAGTGAGCATTCATTCAACAAGACAGATAAAGATGGTAGCAGTTACTCTTTTCCCAGAATTTTTTTTGAAAGACAAGAATTTAATAACAGCCAAATGATTTTAATTCATATACTTAAAGATAAAATAATAAAATTAATATTTTAATGAGTTAATTTTATGGCACATTTCAATCAATTTTATTTACAACAATGAATGAGTTATTTGATACAACTGGTTTTGAAACGGCCTTCTTCCTCAATACGGATGACAACTGTCGTTGATGAAAGAGGTTATAGTGTCTTGAAAATTTACAGAAACTGCTTCTATAAATAAATTAAAAAAAGGTCACTTATATATTATAAAAATAATAAATAAACACAACGACATAGACCTTGCTTACTGTTGGGACGAATGCAGCTAGAGATGAGGGCATTGAAGAGTGCTTGCTGACGCAGTCGAGCTATGAGTGCAGGTACCTGTCCGGGATGTGTGAAGGGTATACTGGACACCAGACAGCCGTCCAAACCTCTGGACTCTGTCAGAAAGTAGCACTGATTCTGATCTGGTAGACTCTGGGAAAATGTTTCAAATATATTCATTACTGATAAAATATAAAGGTACTCTGAAAAAAAAAATGCATTGTCCAGAAAAAAAACACAATAAATAACTACTTCTATAATACAAATAGAGCTGGAATCAAATTCAATTGCAAAAGTTTAACATCTTGAAAAATCATCGAGGTGCGCAAAATCAAAATTTGAGTTTGCTAGGCTGGTTTGATTACTTGCGTGCGCAAAACTCCCGGCCGAAAAATTTCAAGGTGTTTGTTTCTATTTAAATTTTTAATTTGGAAAAAAATTTTGAAACCTTATAATCTTTAACAATAATAAATAAGTATTTCTAAGTATTTCTTTTGATTCATTTACAGTTTTGTTTTAGGAAACTAACTGTAGGTGAAGAAAGTCTACCTCACAAAATTAGGAAGCCATACCTACTTTATGAAGATGTGGCACACACAAAATGACAATAATCGCAACAGATACAAAACATAGATTTATTTTAACTTCATTCATACCATCACAGCATATCCCACAATGTGGAGTAACCATCGACAGGTGTGAGGGTGTGCATTACCTTATAAAAGGGAGACAACATATGCGTGTATAACCACATTCAGAATGACCACATTCAGAACCACATTCTCGTCTCACCTACATTCAGAATGGGTGATGAACCTCATTGCTGAACTATGTGAGATGTTATTATTGCCTGTTGTGTTTTCGATTACCCGACTCTTACGGAACATCAGAAAACAATGAATAGGAAAGAGTGGAAGCACTATTCTAAGCCGGTGACTCACATTAATTTTAACTATATTCAATTTCACTAATTATCTAAATAGGGATTGGTCAAAAAATAAATAGTCTCGAGCAACCAACCAGAGTAAAGTAAATTTATTTAATTTTTGCATTGTATAATATCAATAGTTTTAAATGACCAATCACAAGAACCTGTAAGCTCCTCCAACATAATTTATGTGAAAATATAAGTAAAATTTGTCAAAATAGTCATAAGCTAGTTAATGCCCTAACAAGGTGAAATAGGCCTATCGCACATAATAAAATTGATGTAGAATCAAAAAGTAGTTTACTTTTAATTCTGCAATCATTCATAAGGCAGATATCATGTCTTTAATGACATTATCAAACATAGTTACCACAAAGAGGCCTTTGCTTGGATTGACGTCAGCAGTGGCAGAGTTGTGGGCAATGAGTGCTAGCAATGGCTTCATCTCTTGAGATTGTACAGCGAGAGGCACCGGTCCAGCTCCACCCGCTTCGTTAGTCTCCTGTCCAGCTTGACACATGAGGTTCAGAAGAGCACTGCAGATCACCATGGGCTGAGACAGTTTCAACACAAAGCGAGCCGGCAATGTGGTGCTGTTGGTGAGCGTCATGGGTGAATAAATTGGTGTACTGAAAGAATACAAGAGAAAAATTATGAATATATTTTTAAAAAATACGCTTGCAAGTATTATGAAATGAAGACTTCACTAATACATAGAAGTCGGAGTAAAAATATGATACAACGTTTTGAAAGAATGCTAAAATGCCAAGTTATTTACAAATTGATAATCATCAAGAGGGCATATTTCTATAACGGCAACCTCTCAGGCAGTATCCCAAATTCTGATGTATTCAAATCTAGTAATAACTGCTACAAAAACTCTCTATATAGATGCATAGCGAATACTTGTATATTGTTAATAGTTTTAATTCGAGTTCCTATTTTGGTTTTTTGTTTTTATTTTAAATCATAGCAGTAATAAATATAATCCTTCTCCTATCCTTTATATTCCCTTCACAGACAATAATGGTTAATAATACTTTTATTTATTTTTTGTTGTAATATACTTGTGATTATTTAACCCAATTAAAACCGGTAGGTACAAGTACTTGCATTACCTATGGACAGACAGTATTTGTAGATATATCGTAAAAAGATCAAAGATAAACAAAAGATCACATATACTCAATGAAATTGAACACTTCATAATATAAACATGAAATAAATGAAGAATAATGTTATCGTAGTTATCTCCATAAAAAAAAGGACATGGCGGCATTGATAAGTCACATGATCCTTCCGGCATTTGATGTAGATAAGGAATATGCGCTGATTGTGTATTGGTAAGGATCGAATTCAAAGCAGAATGTTCAGCGCGAAACAACAAAATGAACTGGCGCATTATCCCTCTTTCCTACGCGCATGCATATTAGATCCTGTAAATTTTGCCTGTGATGATCGATGAATTTCAATGTTTAGAGTTCTTAATTTTTTAAATAATTTAACAATTGTTTTGTTGATTCACCGATAGATGCCTTGAAGTCAAATATATGGGAGTAATATTCATCCATCCAAGTATGAATTTACTGAGATATGAAGGTTCACAATTGTGTATAGCCATGAGGGCATGTATAGATGACGCTCGGCGTTTAGGCAAGCAGCCGGTGGGCATCTATATATGACGCTCGTCTTCTGTATATTACAAAAAAATGTAACAAGTTTGAAATGAATCTATCTTGTGAATAAACAAGCATCACAGTACTGATGTATTCAAGAAAAATACTGAATGAAAATAATTCTCAGGTAGGCATCTCATTTTACACCGTGATACATTTGCTCATTTATAATTTTAGAAACAACAAAAATGTGGTAAAATCAAAAAAATAAGTAACCTTCCAGCCGGAGAGCGTTGTAACAATGGTGACAGTTGTAGTTTGTGTGCAGCAGCCGACTCTAGCAGAACCTGCGCTGAAAGACCCGTACCACCGGTCAGACATTCCATTGTCAGGATGCCATTAGGACAGCGAGCCGCATCGTACGGAGAAACAAAGTATGTAAGTTTCATTGCATGACCTGAAAACACATAAATCAAATTTAAAGTCAGCTTTTGTGACTTAGTTTCACAGATTTAACTTGAGTCTATGGGTTGAATTAGAATGTAGTCCGTGTCTATTAAAAGAATTGTATGTAAATAGTTATATTGTTTATGTATTTACATGTTATTAACATATAAATACATAAACAATATGGGGTGTCACATTGAATGTAATTAGCGTGAAGGGGTTTTTAACGGAATATTTATTTTAAGCTATATGCTACGATTTTTTTCAAAAAATTATTTTGATTTTTTAAGCAGACGGCGCGGCCCAGTACCATTCGGTCCACGGCCCGGTACCGGGCCCATAGGTTGGGGACCACTGCTCTATTATACATACTAATATATAGAAAATCTTCTATTTAATTTTCGTTCATTTGCAAAACAATTTATAAACAAAGATAAAATGACCAAATTGTCAGAGCTGATCGAAGCTCGACTGCAAAAACTATAGAGCCATAAGTTTGTTAAGCTCAGTTGGTAAGATGTATGCAAGGATTTTGGATCAAAGAGTGCGAAAGATTACAGAAAGCAAGATATGGGATGTCCAAGGTGCGTTTGTGGGCGGCAGAGGATGTATAGACCAAATTTTTTCTCTGCGCACGATCACAGAAAAGGTCCTGGATAAAAATCAGAAAATTTTCTGTGCCTTCATAGACCTAGAAAAGGCGTATGATAAAGTTGTTAGAGAAAAATTATGGGATATACTAGCGGTGTATGGAGTGAAGAGCAAGCTGATACGAGAAATTATCATTATATGAGAAAAGCGAAGCATGTGTTCGTGTCAACGACACAGTGACAACGTGGTTCTCTATAAATAATGGCGTTAGGCAAGGGTGCGTGCTGTCTCCATGGCTCTTTAACCTGTATATTGATTTTTGCATAAGAGACCTTAAGGATGAAAGCAAGGGTCTGAATTTGAGTACTGTAATGGTGCGAGATTTGATGTATGTAGACGATAAAGTTCTATTAGCAGAAAGTATGGAAGAGTTACAGTATCTTGTAAGTATGGTATATGAAGGATGCATAGAGAACGGACTTAGGATGAATGCCAGCAAATCAAAAACAATGGTCTTTGAAAAGAGTGAAAGCAGAACAGCGTGTAAAATAAGGGTAGAGAACGAATGGCTCGAGCAAGTCGACGAATATGTATACTTGGGAAGCATATTTCAACGGAATGGACGGCTTGATTGAGATCGAAAGAAGAGTTATGGCAGGAAACAGAGTGAATGGAGCACTTAGACCAATTATGAATGACCGCAACATATCAAAGGATGCCAAAGTTGCCATTCATAACGCCATCGTAGTGCCAACCTTGACGTATGCAAGTGAAACCTGGACATGGCAGAAGACGCTTGAAAGCAGAATAAATGCAGTTGAAATGAGATCGTTAAGAAGAATTTGCAATAGAACGATGTATGACAGGGTAAGAAATGAGGACATAAGGAAAGAAAGTAAGTTGAAGAAAGATGTCATTACTAGAATGAAGGTAACATATTGAGATGATTTGGTCACATGGGGAGAATGAATGAGGAGCGCCTGACGAAGAAAATATACAGAGCGGAAAGGAATGGAATGAGAGGTTGGGGACATTCTGAAAGACGGAAATGTTAGAAGTGTGAGCAACAGACGAACATGTATGAGACGATGCATGAATGTGGACGAGGCGAGAAATGCGTGCCAGGATAGAAAAATGTGGCGTTTGGTTCTCTCTGCCTACCCCGCAAGGGACATGGCGTGATGGTATGTATGTACGAATATTTTTCAAGCATCCATGATTAGATATATAAGTAAATTTGTTTTAAAGATACTGGTAAATTTGTTTTTAACCCAATCAAGACGGATAGGTACAAGTACCTACTTGCATTTCGCGTCGTACACAGATTTTTTTTCTATCTCGGTTTAATTGAATATAATAATGGGAAAAAAAAAAAACTAAGGATGTAGATATATCATAAAAATATCAAAGATAAACAAAAGATCACATAAACTCAATGAAATATAAACATAAGATAAATGAAGAATAATGTTATCGTAGTTATCTCCATACAAAAAAGTACATGGCGTCATCGATATGTCACGTGATCCTTCCGGCATTTGATGTAGATAAGGAATATGCGATGATTATGTGTTGGTTAGGATCGAATTCAAAGCAGAATGTTGAGCGCGAAACAACAAAATGAACTGGCGCAGTATCCCTCTTTCCTACGCGCATGCGTATTAGATCCTTACAAAGCACGGGAGAGTGTGAATTTTGCTGGTGATGATCATGAATTTCAGTGTTTAGAGTTCTTAATTTTATAAATAATTTAACAATTGTTTTGTTGATTCACCGACAGATGTCTTGAATTCAAATATATGGGAGTAATATTCATCCAATTTTCGTCACAATCAAGTATGAATTTACTGAGATATGAAGGTTCACAATTGTGTATAGCCATGAGGGCATGTATAGATGACGCTCGGCGTTTAGGCAAGCGGGCAGTGGGCATCTATACATGACGCTCGTCTTAAAAAGGTTAATTTACCTAAGTATTAAAAAGTAAATATATATATTCCGCCAATATATATCTTGGGTCAATGAAAGATGAGGATTATGATTATATGATCAAAGCCATTTCATACAAAAATAAGTCTGATAAAAATTTTAAAGCCAACCTCCTCTTCTGTTATGCACCAAGCCGATTGGACTCTTGTGTACGGCTGCCCAAGGGTCTTTGGTTGCGTGCATCTGTCCGAGTGTTGCCAGGTCTGTTTCCAAGGCACTGAGGGCACCAAAGGCACGGCTCTTTACTTTCTTCTCTGCGTTCAGTTGATAAACGGCTGTAAGACCTTCCAGCTGAGCTGTGAAGTCAGCGAAATCACCTCTACTGATGCAGGAAACCAACTCATCACAAGATTGTTGTTCCACCTACAAAATTAGCATTTGGGATAAAACAAATCATTATTGTGTTGAAAAACACCATCTACTAAAGAAAAGCAAAAATGATTTGAGTTCCTATATTTATGATACATAAACATTTTGATCACATGAAATTTTTTTGGGAAGTTGAAAAGTGTAATTTTTCCTAAGAGGCCTAATTATACTAGCGTCAACGTACAATGGCCTTTTTGACATATCGTACTTCATTGGGTATATCATTGTCTATGCTTACTTAACTAAGTATAGCGTTTGTCCCCCTACGCTCTGCTGTCAATAATTACGAAACATAGAAACTTTACGAGAGCTCCACTGTCATAAAGGTCATCATACAGTGCGGCGAGTATAGTATCACATAAGTTTACTTGTATCAAATATATTTGTTTTAAATGTCAATTACCTTTCCTTCGTGGTGAATTTTGACATCCTTAACAGTACCGTTGGCTTCCAGCAATATTTCCAGATAAAACATATCAGAAGATATGAACAGATCAACACCTGAAGCTCCAACCATGAATTTCAACCTAAAATAAATTGACATAAGGAAATTATTATTAAAAAAAGGTACTGTGTGATGGAGATCTAAATTAAAAACACTGAATTATACTAACATTACACTATTATTATTATTACTAGTTGCATGTAATACATGAGATCCAACTGTCGACAGCGATAGTATGTATAGTTGAAGAATAAGTACCAAACCCATAAATACAAATTATTTATTATTTTATGATATTTAGTTTTCTATACAACACATGTACCTAGGTAGTCAAGATAGGATAGTATGGAGGTCAGTCTTTTTTTCCTACCCGGAATATGAAAACAGCATGATGGTATATGTATATTGTATGTTTAGAGATGAAGTATCAAACTATTAAGTTTTCTTTGATATTGTGTATAGGTGACTACCATACAAATTGTATGAAGCGATGTCGTCACTAAATTCAATTTTTATAAAAAATTTAAAAAAATTTGAGATGTACTGCTACAATGTTAATATTTTTTATATAAAATTAAATTATCTAGTTGGGGTGTTTCGGCTTTTTTCGATATTTAAAAAAAAAATGGAAATATAGGCAGTTAAACTCATAAATTTATCATAAAAAAAATACTTTTCTTAATAAAAAATGTTTGAGAAACCCTGGAATTTTTTTGAAAAAACTAATTTGAGATTTTGTATTTGTCTATGTTTATACCAATTTTCAGCGTTCTAGCTTTTATGGTTTCTGAGATATAGGGAAAAATAAAATAAAAATTCAAAAGTTGATAACCCCTGACTGAAACAAAAATTCAAAATTCCGAGTATAAAAGTTTTGTAGGCCTGTAACTGTTTATATATTCTGAAATTTTAGGCTCTGAAAAATTGAGCGGATCAAAAGTTATAAGGGGGGGACGGACACACACACAGACATACACACAACACACACACACACACACAGACACACGAAATGTTCTACTCCGAATTCTGAGTAAATCCGTGTATGGAACATATATGCTGCGAAGCCTCTAAGTTGGTGTTTTTTGACTTCAAAGTTGGAAAAGCCGTGAAAAAAGTAGACCTCTCCATACAATTCTCGCGTATTCTGGCTTGATACATTGTCGATATGTTAAGAGAACAAAGTTCTCCTGAACAAATCGACAGTTGGACTAATTATTATAAGATTGAGCTCTAAGTAAGAGCACCTTTGAAATGATCCTATATCATAAATTATATTAGGGTAAGCGATATAGATATAACAGGCTTTTTAGCGGAACCTTGTGATGGTTATCTCTATATTTCTGTTATTATTTGTCGGATTTTAACAAGTATAATTTTTATTTGAAGCCATATTAATGTACAATGATGTGTTTTGAAGTAAATCATGATATCTTACATACATAAAAAGGTAATTGGAAATACTTCTATACAAGGTGAAATATACAGTAACTGGACATGACAAAATATATTTAAACACATGGTATAAAACAAGAACAGAATTATGAAGTGAATTTATGTTATAATAAAACTTATTTTGCAAGGATAAAGTAAAACAGCAACTGGCCACCTAAATTCATAAACTGACCGTATATTTTTACTATCTGATGCCAGTTTCTGTATACGATCAATATAAATTAGTTTTATACAGCAAATTTCAGGTATAATATCCCATTTAATAATAGTTGAAATTTATAATATTAAACAATAACTGGTCCACTACTACGTACATTGTCCAGTTACTTTGTTTTGATGAAAATTAATAACAATAACTGGCCACTTCAGTATAAATCCTTTTATATGAGATATTTACAATACATGTTACAATAGACCCTCTGATAAAACTACAAAAATCCGTATTAAAAATAATCTATAAAGTTCCAATTCGCACTCCATCCAACGTATTATTTAATGACTTTAATATACTAGACAAACCACAATTATTATACTCAAAGAATGTTTGTACATACATATATAAAAACATAGACAAACATGACTCTATGCAAACATCTAGACCAACTAGACAGACCGAACAGGCTAAACTCCTAATACCTAGACTCAAGACAACTTTCGGACAAAGAAATTTCCTATATTTTGGAGTCAAATTATACAACAAACTACCTACAACACCTAGACAAAACAGTTACTTGAAAACATTTAAACGAGACATTAAAACTTGGGTTAAAAAAAGGGCAGAGAAAATATTAAAAATAAATTAATCACCTGAACTCTGAAAATACTCCCATAGCTATCAATCAAATTTGAAAACTAATAAAACATCTATATAATATCTCAGAACAGGTTTTACCTAGTGAGAAAATAGTATAATATGTGTTAGCTATTATGTAATTGAATGTATTTTGAATATATGATTATGTATTTAAAAATTTTGTTACTAGAAAAAATGTGTAAGTATTATAAATAAATAAAAAAAAAATATTTAACAGGATTTGTTATGCATGATATTAGAATAATATAATACAGAAGTAAATGGGAAATAATTAATTAGGTTTTGATGTTAATTAATCGAGTATTCAGCACCTAAACACAAAAATATAGTTCCTTAACAAAAATTTTAGAAAACTTTTGACAACATAGATGTACGACTGGGAACTAAATAAATGGGAATATTTTAATAAAACATGCGATGCCGTACAACATTTTAATTAAATGAACCATAAATGATGAAATTTCATTACCATTAAGCGGGTTGGGTAAACAAGTGATTACCAATTGCTGTGGTGTTATACTGGTCTGTTAGTTAGGCTCCATTTAGACCGATATACATTAATTTGACGCGACTCCAGGAGGGATGTAGCTTTGAACTGTATTAAGAGTAGCTTCTCTACGTGACGTGTAAGAGAATTTATATCTGATTTATTACTACTAGGGTCACCAACAAATTGTCCTTCTTAGCAGATCATGTAAAGAAGTCCAGTTATCACGGAAGGTGATTAACAAGATACTCGAAATTAAGAAATACAGAAAACAGTGGTAGAGAGGATGTATGAAAAGAAAGAATGATTTTCAAATTACAATGAATATAATGATCACGAAATAATTAACAGTTTTTATACAGAATAAATTTTACAATCAATAATACACAAACAGAGAAACTTTCTCACGATGAGTAGGTATTTAAGATAAGTCGATACAGAATAACAGTACGAGTTAGCGAGCGAGCAGATAAGCGAAACGTAGTGAGCCGAATAATGACGATCACAATATCGATGCTGTGTACAGACGTACACTCCCTTAAATAGTGCTGGCGTTAAGGGTTGGTGAGTTCAACATCCGCGAACTTTCTCGAACCTTTCGCTGTGGAAAAACATACAGCTGTCGCGGTTATTGCTCGACACCAAAGGCGATGAACTCGGTCTAGCGATAAACAAATATTCACAGTGTCACTAGGCGCTCGCGCTAAAGAAATTTCTTGAAGTGGTCTGTCACACCATAAATAATATTTATCAATTAAATACATACAGTTCTCATTTATTGAGTTTAAACAATTAAGTGTCCAGTGAAAGTCACTATTCAGTTACTATATCATTTACCCTAATTCATTATGTAATAATTACCCAAGTTGTCGCGATAGACATTCTAATCTTTCAACCAAACTTTGAAGGGAACACACTTTGATTGAATGTTGCAAACTGTCCAGACACTTTTGTAATATTGCCTTGTCTGCTGTGTCTAGGGCCCATCTTTTGTCCTAAAAAAAACAGGTTTAATGAATAAAATACTAAATAATCTTTTATATTTGCTAATAGTGGCACTGGGAGGAATTAATAATTATAATATAAATAATCTTTAGTTCATTTTAAAAATAATTAGTATACATCTGAGTTTGTGACCTAATTAAATTTTACAGATGATTAAGTAATTTTTCTCAAGAATAAATAATACCAAAAATTAATAAATAAATTGAGCTGGTAAATAGTTTATAAATAATTATATAAAATGTTTTTTTTGGCATATTCAAATTATTTTTTGTTTTATTTAAAGAGGTATTTAGAATAAACTTACAAGCATAGCCATTCGAACAGCTTTGGACGTTTCTGATAATGTTTTGTATTGTGAATTTTTGGTTCTTAATTTTTCCATCAACAATTCCATTTGAAATTCCTTGGCTCGTTCCGCTGGTGCCCCAGGGAGAACAATTGTCGAATTTAAGGTCGGCATCACGGAGCCGTTCATTGTATTTTTCGTTTAAAAAATACAGAAACAAAAACAAACAGTGACAATCAAATATTTTTTACAAATAACCCCTGCATAATTGAATAACCCCTACATATGCAATGCGAGTTTTTCACGTGTATACATAAATCTGACGCACTTCTAGATGTTTATGAATTGGAGTACTAATATAAAAACTTTAAAACAACATAATACACCTAAAACATACAAATTCGTTTATTTAAATTAATTTTAAGTCGATCAACAACTTTCAATTGGCATTTCAACAACACAACATTTCTCAGAAGCCAGTATGACATTTGGCAACGGTGCATCCAGACATTGGTGATCGTGGTGGGGGAGACAGCTGGTTATTCGTGTTCATAAAAGTACTCATCATATAACCTAGTTGTCTATGGTCTATAATTTTCGTTTCATAAAAATGAAACTTTGACATTGTTATCGCATATAACAAAGAAGAGCGTTGATAAAGGTGTTTACATGCCGGCTAGTCAATACAATAATTAAATATGGTGGAGACGAAAGAACGTGTTGAGCGTATAAAATAAAACAATGCTTAAATTGACAGAAATACACGCGTAATAGTAATTATCGGTTAATAAAAATTGCTGTAAAATTAAAAAAGAAAATAAATTAGAAAAACCAGTGATGACGGCCGCTGAAAAGAATTATTAAATACAGGAAATACACGTGGAACAGAGAATAATAGTGCTGAAAAGAATAATCAAATACATGAAATGCACGTGTAATATTGATGACAATTTTGCTAAAATGAATTAGGAAACGAAACGTTCAGAGCAAAGAAAACAAATAATAATAAATCAGAAAGATCTTACCAACCGCTGCTCTCGTTCCGGGTCTATAGATGAAACACTTACACTACATAATATCACTTTTTATTAATTGAAAATAACTAAAAACTATCTTAAATTCACCCCTCGTTGGATATATGGACCTGAAACACACTTATTCACTATTATACGATTATTTAAGTTATGTTTATTCTTAAAAGTTATTTTTAATAGTAACTTAAACTATCTTAAATTCACCCCTCGTTGGTTATGTATGGACCTGAAACACACTTATGCACTACCATGCAAATATGAAATTTAATGCTGAGCTTCAAGCAGACGCCTCGCAGAGATAAGATTTTCTCTTTCAACGTTCGCGGTCTACGTTTGTTTTAAAAAATATATATAAGTTATCTTTCGTACGCGTGAGTTAAAATTCGTCTATCCCGACCAAGCGTCCACTCAAAAACTGATTCAAACCAGCTATCGCGTCCACCGCTGGAGACGGGGGGGGGGGGAGGAGCTACCCCACCGCGCGGCGGGGCGCGTTCTACCATCTACCAATAGGAAGCCTCCATTTCACCTACCAAGTTAGAAAGTATAAAGTTCCAGGAATATGCATTGAATATAAAATTATTAGAAATGACATATTTACAAAATATAAGCATTGTTTAAACACATTAAGGACCCAAAGACCCGTTAATATGATAAAACCATTATAAGAGAAAGTTTTCCAAGAATCAAGGTATTTTGTTGAAACAAAATAATAGATGTCTGGCTTCTATGCTACCATAACCCATGGTAATATTTTGATCATAATACCTATGTATATATCAACATCTGAAGAGAAGGAGGAGAATATACTCGTCCCACGTTTGGACGCGAAATTGATATCTAGAGAAGGCGGAGAAAAATACTAGTCCCACGTTGGGACGCGAGATTGATATAAGGAGGCTGGGAAGAAATATATTGGTCCCATGTTGGGACGCGAAAATGATAACTAAAGAAGCTGAAAAGCATAATAAAAATAAACATTAAACTCTGCCCCTGAAAATAAAAATCAAATAAAACATAATCGGCTGCGATGTGCCTGAAAAGACAAATACATACAAATACAGGCATGGTAAAAATAATATATACATAACTGGAAAGATCTTACCAAACTGCTGGTCTCGTAACGGGACTGTAGAGGAAACACTTACACTACATATCACTTTATATTAATTAAAAATAACTTAAAACTATCTTAAATTCACCCCTCGTTGGTTATATGGACCTGAAACACACTTATTCACTATTATGCGATTAATTTTATTCTTAAAGTTATTTTTAATAGTAACTTAAACTATCTTAAATTCACCCCCGATGATAGGTAGAGAACCTGAAAAGAACTTAATCACTACTTTATACAATTAAAAAAAAAATGCTAAGGCCGTCCGATAGCCTAGCAAACTCGCACTCTCGCACGCGGGTCTCTACAACTACCGACCAACTACTGACTCCTACCGAATGACAACTCACACTCACAACTACCGAATGACAACTCACACTGACAACTACCGAATGATAACTGATTGACTACAGCCGGGCGACCCAGCGCCCGTGAAACATGGAGTAGGGGAGGGGGGGGGGGTTAACTGAAGAATCAATCCGTACCGCCGGGTGCCAACCAAGATTCCAGGAATCTGCCAAATGCATTTTTCATTTCAAATTTATTTTCAATAGAAAAGACAATGCTTAAATATATAAACAAGGCCTGGGAGGCCGCTATAATCCGTTCCTAGAATTAATATAAGAAATACATTAGGCCAAAGTAAAATAATGGTTTTTGGGTTTCTTTGATATCATAATGCATGGAAATATATCGATCACAATACCTATGGAAATATCAATCGCCTCTCCTTTTATGATCGAGATAATCCATGCAAAGACAAAAGAAACCAAATATCATATAATCAGACAAAAGTAAACGCATTACCAGAGCAAGAACGTATACGACTAAACACGATTCTTCTTTCCACCGCAATGTTCTACATAATAACATTTTCTTTTCCGATAAACGTATATGTAACGCTTAATATCGCTTCCAGAAAACCGCATCGCGAAGAAGCTTCACCTTAATTATAATGGGGCCAATACCATACCGCAATCGCTTCCAACCATCGAACAAACAAAACCGTATAACAACTATCCATAATACAATTCGATTTCCGATAACTCAACGTCATAACGCATTTACATAGTTTTACGCTCGTATCTATCTTCAATCGCAATACAACATCTTCCGCAAGTCCCTTTATCTAATACCTCTACTTCGTCGGCTGATTCATTCGTGTCCATGCGTTATCTCATTTTCCTCTGTGATTTACTTAACGTTGTCCTCTCAATTAAATAATAAAAATACCGCACTTTTTCCCAAAGGCATATAACACACTAAAAATCCATCACGCCGTATTCTGCTATTTACCTATCAATTATCTCGTCTTTATCTCATCCGATTACGTCATTATCTCATCCTTTTACGTCATTATCTCATCATATTGCGTCATTATCTCGTCTTATTATATAGTTAGCTTATCTTACTTCGTCAAGATCTCATCTCATTGCGTCATAATTTCATCTTATTACATTTCGTTAACCGGCTACTACTAAAACTTATTCCTTTCATCTAAACGTTCGATTTCGAGTAGTCTAATTCTGCTTTCGTTACAAATCGTTATCTCTTTGGGTCAAATGTCCCTCCAAATCTGCGCGAATTAAACTGCGAGTGGCTGTAGAGTCTATCAATGCTACATAGAGAGAATCATCAATCGTCTAGTTTATCTGCGGGGAGGCTAATCCTACCAATAACACATAGATTGTCTATATTGTATTCTTATTCGTAATTCCGTCATTCTACTCCTCTTCGTACCTATTCATCTCATTACTACTCAGCGCAACTACTGGCGTACCTAACTCATGATCCGGCGCGACTACCGGTCTTCTGTCTTCGAATTTCTCAGGATCTTCTCATCATCCGACGTATCATCATCATCATTTTGCTACCTCTCGACGTTTCTACTTGCTTCCTTTCATCCGACGTATCTTCATCATCATCTTGCTACCTATCGACGTATCTGCTTGCTTCCTTTCATCCTACGTATCTAATCAACTATCAGCTTCCTACTGCTCGAGGTATTTGGCGCGACTACCAGTTCTACTTCCGACGCGAATTATGAACTACCTACTTCTTATGATGCGTATCTTCTCGCTATTAGCCTCCACGGTCTTTACATCGTCATCATCCTCTCTATGCACATACAGCCTCCACAACCACTACAGCAAAATCTACAGAATTGGGATCATCATTATCCTCCAAACAACTTCATTCTTCATTCACAGAATTTTTATTACTCATCAAAACCATCTACAGATTTACTAATCACCTTCATCGTCAGACTTATAAACCACCATAACTTCATCATCTACAGATTTATTACCCACCTTCATCGTCAGAGATATAAACCACCATGCTTCATCAACTACAGATTTATTATCATCCTCCATCGTCAGAGCTATAAACCACCATAACATCATGATCTACAGATTTATAATTCATCTTCATCGTCAGAGTTATAAACCACAATAACTTCATCAGCTACAGATTTATTCTCCACCTCCATCGTCAGAGTTATTTTAGATTCTTCACCTACAGAATTATGCTTTGCATAAAGAATTATAATTCACGATACTTCGTCAGAGTTATAATAAATTCGTCACCTACAGAGTTATTATTCATCAATATTCATATACAGAGTTATTTTTCTAAAACTTCACCTACAAATTCAATAATAATTACAGCCTCCTGTGAGGTCACGATATCTTCAAACAATCGTTATGTTATTATTATTAGGGCGCCAGTTCCACGTGTATAGACCTGGTGGAACACAGGTTCAATTTATTCAGATACTCGTTAGACCATTTGCAATAAAAAATCTCATTCGATAAAAAAAACGCTATCATATCCTCTGCTATCCGACGTCGTAAAAATAGTACTAAATATTCTATTAATTTAACATATTTAAAAATAAAATAAATATCTAACTCCTGGGCTAACAAATAACAGCAATTCTATATTACCGCGGCTCATATTATCATTTATATTATTCGCTACAAACCTAGTCTCATATTTTTATAAGTATACCACAAATTTCGTCATCACGTTCTACTATCTAATAATTGCATACATATATAACGACCGAAAATATATAAAGAAAATCCACCTCAAAAAAACATAACTATCAAAACATTAATAAATTTCTACAACTGAAAATCTCCACGTGGTCTGTGAAAACAACAGTTATTAAAACACGCTCAAGCATCCCGACAAAT
Organism: Molanna angustata; assembly: GCA_963576475.1. Lineage (NCBI taxonomy): Eukaryota > Metazoa > Arthropoda > Insecta > Trichoptera > Molannidae > Molanna > Molanna angustata. The sequence goes on from OY754975.1 coordinate 15,195,458, forward strand.
AAATATTTCAATATCAGTAAAATAAATATAAAAATCATTCTTAAAAATTACACGCTTCAAAAAACACAGCTATCTACAAAACAAAACATAAAATCTCAGGGCGGTCCGTTAAAAACTACTGTTTTTAAAATGTCCCACGTTTTGGGGGCCAATTGACATCTGAAGAGAAGGAGGAGAATATACTCGTCCCACGTTTGGACGCGAAATTGATATCTAGAGAAGGCGGAGAAAAATACTAGTCCCACGTTGGGACGCGAGATTGATATAAGGAGGCTGGGAAGAAATATATTGGTCCCATGTTGGGACGCGAAAATGATAACTAAAGAAGCTGAAAAGCATAATAAAAATAAACATTAAACTCTGCCCCTGAAAATAAAAATCAAATAAAACATAATCGGCTGCGATGTGCCTGAAAAGACAAATACATACAAATACAGGCATGGTAAAAATAATATATACATAACTGGAAAGATCTTACCAAACTGCTGGTCTCGTAACGGGACTGTAGAGGAAACACTTACACTACATATCACTTTATATTAATTAAAAATAACTTAAAACTATCTTAAATTCACCCCTCGTTGGTTATATGGACCTGAAACACACTTATTCACTATTATGCGATTAATTTTATTCTTAAAGTTATTTTTAATAGTAACTTAAACTATCTTAAATTCACCCCCGATGATAGGTAGAGAACCTGAAAAGAACTTAATCACTACTTTATACAATTAAAAAAAAAATGCTAAGGCCGTCCGATAGCCTAGCAAACTCGCACTCTCGCACGCGGGTCTCTACAACTACCGACCAACTACTGACTCCTACCGAATGACAACTCACACTCACAACTACCGAATGACAACTCACACTGACAACTACCGAATGATAACTGATTGACTACAGCCGGGCGACCCAGCGCCCGTGAAACATGGAGTAGGGGAGGGGGGGGGGGTTAACTGAAGAATCAATCCGTACCGCCGGGTGCCAACCAAGATTCCAGGAATCTGCCAAATGCATTTTTCATTTCAAATTTATTTTCAATAGAAAAGACAATGCTTAAATATATAAACAAGGCCTGGGAGGCCGCTATAATCCGTTCCTAGAATTAATATAAGAAATACATTAGGCCAAAGTAAAATAATGGTTTTTGGGTTTCTTTGATATCATAATGCATGGAAATATATCGATCACAATACCTATGGAAATATCAACTTGATATTATTTTTGAAAAGATAAATTATAATCGATCGCTTGGTAAATTACAGACGGTGGCCAAATTAATACAATCAAAGGAAAAAAATGCAAAAATAATTGTATTTTTAGCTGTTATCCAGCAAAATCGAATCACATCAGTATATTTTTAATTGTGGCAACTCCCTTCATTATTGTTATCGTACTTGCAACACTTTTTAAGCATCAACATGAAGTTTGTCACATACAAGATATGATAATGTCAGTTTAGTATTGGTCTTCACAGAGTGTGCGGGTGTTAATGAAATATTTTGCCCATTGATTTTGTGTTTATTTGAGACAGTGTTTGAGTGTTTCTTACATTTTTTTTTAAATAACAGGTAAACCTAATATTTATTACTAAATATTTATCACAATTATACTACTTATCAAATTATTACGATTTTGATAAATTATTTTCTAAATGTATGCTGAATTTCAGAATTTTTTGGTTTATTTTAGAAATGGGAAGATCTTGTGACCTCACTCCAAGAAAAAAATCTAAAATTGCAACCCTTCTTGGTCACTGTGAATACAGTCAACGAGAAATTGCCACACTTACCAATGTTTCTCAATATTCTGTGCACAAAATAAGTAGGCAAAGGAAAGGAAATGTACCCCTTGAACCATCTCGAATAGGAAAATGTGGACGAAAGCGCATTACTACTCCGCGAACAGAAAGAAAAATCAGAAATGTTGCTCTAGAAAATAGACAGAAGCCTCGAAAAGTAATAAAATCTATTTTGCAGACCACAGGAGTCAATATATCTGATCGTACATTGAGACGAAGATTGGTGGAAATGGACCTCAAATGTTATCGCCCAGTGAAAAAGCCAAAACTAACACCTGAAATGCGTAAAAAGCGACTAGAATGGGCACTAAAACACCAAAATTGGAACGAAGACGATTGGAGTAAGGTATTAGAATGTAAAATAAATTTTTATGAAACTTTCTGTATTAAATAAAATTGACTAGTGAAAACTTCTCGTGTTCTTTCAGGTTTGTTTTTCTGATGAATCCTCAATCCAAATACTGCAGGACAAAACTCAATATGTGAGAAGAAGGCCAGGTGAAAAATATAATGAGGAATGTGTGGTCCAAAGAGTGAAGCACCCTCAGTCAATAATGATCTGGTCAGTGATTAGTGGGATGGGTATGGGAAGGCTGTATATTGTGAATGGCACAATGCGCCAGGACCAGTATATAGAAGTTTTAAAAGGGAGACTAAAGCCTCAAGTGGCCGAATGGTTTCCAAATGGAAAATATGTATTTATGCATGATTCTGCACCCTGCCACAAAGCGAAAACCGTTACTAAATTTCTAGAAGGAGAAAAAATAAAGGTATTAGATTGGCCAGGAAATTCACCGGATCTAAATCCAATTGAAAACGTTTGGGAGGCTCTGAAAAGGGCAATTGTAAAAAAAGGTGTCATCACCAACAAAAGACAACTAATAGAAAACATAATTGAGGCATGGCACAACACACCAGAATTAAAAAATATCTCAATTAAATGTATCTCCAGCATGCCCAGAAGAATATCAGCAGTAATTAAAGCTAAGGGAGGATTTACTAAATATTGATCATTTTACCATAAAACGTATTTTATTATCAATAAACTATTATATATTCATAGTAAATGCATTTTATTTTATAAAAATATATTAAATCTCCCATAATATTCTAGAAAGATCGAAATAAAATAAAAAAATAATAATTTTCAATGATTCGAAGTCTAAAAACTGCTATAAATTCATTTGATTGTATTAATTTGGCCCCCGTCTGTATTTAGATATGTCTTAAAATACATTTAAATTCATCTTCAGAATACGATTTTTTGACAAATATGTGATCCAACTGGATTTTTTTTTATAAGCATCGGCAAAAAATAATTATTTCAAAAAATCGAATTTGCTTCTGAATAATTAAATATATCGGTAAATAGTGTTAATATTATGTTAATAATTAGTTTTAATACAGATTTATGATATACTTATTTTATATTTTATAACATTGAAGAACGAAATGAGATCGTTAAGAAGGATTTGTAATAGAACGATGTATGACCGGGTAAGAAACGAGGATATAAGGAAAGAATGTAGGATTAAGAAAGATGTCATTACTAGAATGAAAGTGAACACATTGAGATGGTTTGGTCACATGGGGAGAATGAATGAGGAGCGCCTGACGAAGAAAATATACAGAGCGGAAAGGAATGGAATGAGAGGTCGGGGACGCCCAAGAAAGGGATGGCACGACCATGTGAACGAAATTTTGAAAGACGGAAATGTTAGAAGTGTGAGCAATAGACGAACATGTATGAGACGATGCATGAATGTGGACGAGGCGAGGGATGCGTGCCAGGATAGAAAAATGTGGCGTTCGGTTCTCTCTGCCTACCCCGCAAGGGACATGGCGTGATGGTATGTATGTATGTTGAAGAATGAAACAAGCAATTATAACAATTGCATACAATCAGGCGTTCAGACTGTTCACAATAATTTGAGAATCTAAAATTTCAAAAATATTAAAAGACCAAATCAAGGCACGAGGAAAAGAAAGAATGGTGAACTTTATTTTAAAGAAATATGTATGTTGTGTACACATGCATTAAAACACAATTCAACAGTAAGAGGTACCTACTTTATTTTTTCTGGCATACTAAAAATGGTTCCAATTTTTTTTTTTATATCCCGACGATTATCTAATCACATCGTGATTTTAAAAGTTATCATCATATCAATTTTGTCAATACCTGGATGCAACTTGGGAATTAAAAAATGTTACTTTTAAAAGAAATAAATAAAAATCAAGATACAATTTAAATCAAACCTTACTAATAGAAGCCAAATAGTGGAGTATCGTGGTCATCTATCGTCTGCAACACAGGTGCCTTCGAATATGGGGCCTCTTCTAATTAATATTTAAATACATGACATTGGATTTTTCTTTAAGAACAGTAATTACATATTATATGCTGATGATATGAAAATCTATAAAACTGTTTTAGACGTAACAGACTGTGAGGACCTATAACTTGTCCTTGATAGATTAACTTCTTCTCTAATAAGCTCTTACTAATGTGAAAAAATCACTCCATTACATTATCTAGGAAAAAGAGTACCTACAATGTAACACACTATTAATAGGGAGACGATTTAAAAAAATGACACTCAAGAGACTTACATACACATATAACTGGACAATTAACTCTTATTTGGCAAACACATTGATACAATTACCATGAAAGCTTATAAATGTTGGGATTCCTGATAAGAGTATGCAAAACCATTCACTCAAGTGAAAACATGTAGCTTATTAAATAACACAAATGTTAGAACTCAATTAGAGCATGCGTCAGTCATCTGGAATCCACAATATAAAATTTATATTAACAGTATAGAACGAATTCAACAAATATTTTTGAAACATATGAAGTAAAAATTTGGTAATAACTACAAACATAAATTGGAGACTTTATAGACAAGACGATGGACCTCAGACTTAATGTACCTCAGACAAACAGACGAACAAGTCACACCTCAACGTTCTTTTAAAAAAAATACTAATGCCGCTCAGAATTCACCATTGTACCGATGCCTTACCACGTATAATAATTTGGCAAGGATTAGGTCCGTGGGCATATTCTGTATGTCCAGGACCATTTCAGGAGTCACATTAGGAAGGAATAATTCATTGTTTTGTTACCAGCAGTGAGTACATGTAACATGAAATCAAAGGTGGGCTGATTAAGTTTTAATTAGTTACCTATGTTATTTTTATTTATTATATTGTTATAAAATATTATTGTACGTCGTCCATGTTTTTAATCTTCTTCTTCTTCTTCTTCAGCCCCTTTCACTCCACTGCTGGATAAAGGCCTCTTCCTGAGTTTTCCACTTCTCTCTATCCTGGGCGCTTTGTTTCCACCCATGTCCCACCAGTTCAACAATGTCGTCAGTCCATCTCCTCTGTGGTCTCCCTACACCTCTTCTATTATGATAGGGTCTCCAATTCAGAATTTTGGGGGTCCATCTATCATCTTTCTGTCTTGCCACATGACCTGCCCATTACCACTTCAGCCTTCCCACTCTTTCTGCAATGTCGGTGACCTTAATAAATGTTTTTAATAAATAATATAAAAATATATTAAATTATGTGTATTAGGGCCTATCCTGTTTCTTATATATATGAATGACCTATGCAATATTCCCACAAAAGGACATATCATCAGTTATGCTGATGACACAGTTTTCATCTATTACGAAAAAACTTGGAAAAAAGTATACAAAATGGCTGAAACGGAATTGACAGAAGTAAAAAAATGGCTTGACAGGAACTCTCTGGCACTAAATACAAACAAAACAAAATACATTGCATACAGCATAACCTCCCGAAATAAACCTAGTGACGAACATAAACTAAGAATTCATGATTACTGTACCGAAAACTTAAGTGATCAACCAACATGTAACTGCCCGATCATTGAACGAACAGAGAGCATAAAATATCTAGGAATTATATTTGATGAAAACTTGAGATGGGACTATCACATTGACTGCGTGACATCTAAAATGAATAGATTAATATACTTCTTTAAATCAATCAGAAATGTTATTGACCTAAAACATTTGAAAAATATATACTATGCTCTTTGTCATTCAATAATGGAATATGGAATTATTGGATGGGGAAGTGCAACGCCAACAATAATAAAGAAAATAGACATAGCCCAAAAAGCTATTATAAAAGTTATACTTAAGGTACCTATTCGAACGAATACTGAAGAGATTTTTACTAAATTCAAAGTTCCAACAATTACAAAAATATATGCAAAAAATCTGCTAATATACAAGCTAAAAAGAGAAGATCAATATACTAGCTCACAACAATATAAACACACTAGATTAAGTACAACAAATACCTTAAATATACCATATATTAAAACAACTTTTGGACAACGTAGTGTACGATATTTTTCAACAAAACTTTTCAATAGTTTACCAACAAATATTAAAAACATCAGTAATGCAAAAGAATTTAAAAAACTATCACTAAGATGGGTTTATGAAATAGATGAAAAAATCCTTAAGGAAATAATTCTTCCAAATAAAATGTAAATGCACTATTACAAACAACAGAATAGACAATTGAAAAAAAGTGAAACAAATAATTTATTTCCACAATTTTTGGTTGTGTGTGCATGACTCAATATGAAATATTGTATTTAGAAGGAAAGATGCATACGTTTGAATGCGTAGCGTATGTATGTACATGTACTTATATAATATGTAAATGTATCTATAAATAAACAACGTAATAGACAATAACATAAAACTAGCTCACCTTAGCACAGGCTATGCCTAGTGAGGGGGCTAGTAACAAAGATACAAACAAAAAGATATGGCTTCAACTATGTAAGCACCAGTGAAGTGGTAAATTGATATTTATTGAAATGAGATAACTTATATTTACATTGTATGTTAACTATGTATGAATAAGCTTATATTATCTTAAGATATTTTGTATCTCATATATACTGTATATTTTTGGATAGAAATAAATAAAAAATAAATAAATAAATATTGTCATCAATGTATGTCAAAAAAGAGCATTAACACGCAGCACGAACAAATTATCACCATCATCATAAGCTCGACAGCCCTGGGTGGGCATTGGCTGAATCCAGGAGTCTCCTCCATTCCCGTCTATCCGTTGCCTTCGTTATCCAGTTTCTAATATCTATTGTGAAAGCATCGGCATCGACACTGTCCATCCATAAAGTCCTTGGTCTTCCTGGTCTCCTTCGACCTTGTGGCACAGAAAGTGTGAGGCGTTTTGTGGGGTTGTCGTCGTCCATTCGGATTATGTGACCAGCCCATCTTAAGCGCCCTATCTTGATGGAACTGATCACATCGAACAAATTATGATAAGGTAAAACTGCATCAAAACGTATGTTCATTCTTACTATCACGGCATATACATACCCACAACGACTGTAGGTACTAACTTTTTATTGTGATTAAGACATGTCACGAAATGACATCACATATGATACGCATGATATTTGATATATGTTATTCTCTAAAGATTACATAAGTATAGCCATGAGCTGTTACCGAAGAAAACTAATTTAACTTTCGCGACAGTACCTACTTGCGGTCTTTACACCTAAATACACTTTCTTCACTTTTATTTTTATTCTCTGGATTTATGAACGAAAGACAAAAATAAATATTTTCTATGGATTAAAAGTTAATTAGATACTTAATACTACCTTAAAACAGTAAAATATATTTAAAGTTGGATTTCTTAGATGATTAATTTAGGCACTAATTAATTATAAAATTAAATTATGTTTTTGTACGATTGAGTCAATATAGAATTTTACCTAGTTCTTAAGGTCGCGACCCGACCGGTCGGATCAATCATTGGCTCAAAATGTGTAAACTTTTTTTTACTGTAAAATACATTTTATTAAAGCATTTCTACATCCAGATACAATAATATGTGATACAATAACGATCATCATTATTTTCTGCCCCTCTATCCCAGTTAATCCGGGGTCGGGCCTCCTAATCATCAGTCGCCATGATCTGCGACTGCGACTCCTGAGTCTGGGTAGTACAATAACGATACAGAAAAAAACACCTTAAATCTAGATGCGAACGTAAACTGCTTCACTAGGTTAAGAAATTGTTCTGACGTAGTATATCTTAATCCAACTGTCAATTTATTCAAGAGAATTCATTTCTCTTAACATATCGACAAAGTATCAAGCCAAGATACGAAAGATTTGTATGGAGGGCCTATATTTTTTACTCTCCACACTATGGAATAGTGGAGAGTCATGATTTCACAATTTTAAGCGTATTTTTTTACATCAATTTCTCAACGGGTATCATGTAGAGAGTGCATACTATGAGTTTCGTCGTGGTGTGTTTATATGTATGGCGTACGGCGTACGCCCTACAGATTATCCTTATTGTGTCCTCTCTATAGCCCAAACTATTAGTCCGATTGACTTCATATTGATATCATATAATATATAAAGTCCATAAACTTAGAACTGCTCAGTTTTCCATAGATATCCGTTAATTTCTTCTCTATGATTTCATGTGTCCAAATTTTCAAAATGCTACCACGGTCTGGAAAATCGAGAAATTTTTAAACTGTTTGAAATTTTGATACAATAAAAACACTCTCATCAAAAATGCATTCAATGATTGTCAAAATTCAAAGAAAAAAATCTATGGTCTGTCATATCAAAGTGAAATAAATTTCATACTTGTATGAAAAATGTATGTAACAAAAGTAAAATAGCTTCTGTAATGGAAAATTGAGTGATCAACTTCATATTGATATTGTATGTGTCTCTATAGGCAAGTGTATTTTTTTACTCTCTACTTCTATCTTTCTGAAGGGGTAGGCAGTGAGAACCGAACACCGCATTCTTTTATATTGACACATCATATACACCGCCTCATCAACATTGATACACTGGCTCATACATGCTCATCTTGCTAGTAGGTAATGGAACTTTACATAACTTTCTCAACAGTATTATCACGTAGAAAGTGCATTCTGAGTTTCATTACAATGTTTTTGTGTGTATGGTGTATTGTGAAAACTTTGTCCTCAAGGAATTTTATATTTGTTTTAGAATCTAATAGAAATATACTTCATAAAAATTAAATGGAATCTAACCCGGTACATTTATCTCAGCAGTCCAACTGAGCCACTATGGGCGACTTTAATCGATAATTCAATTATTGTGCGTTCTCATAGAGTGGTTATGTCGTAGAACGGCAAATAATTATTACAATAATGTAGACTTGTAGATAATCCACACCTAATAATTATAATCTGTCTATTTATTGCCCAACAAATTATCTTAGCTGATTTATGGAACATAAATAATACACGTTCGTTTGTCAGATCCGTCAAATTAATTTATATTATACCTATGAAGTTATATTCATTTTGTTATAGTATGATAACACATAATTATAATTGCAGACAGACAGTATTAATATTCCACGTGTCACTGCAACAATTAGTGATGAGAAAAAATATTCGAATTATAATAGCCAAAGACTATTCAACCATAAACAGTCTTGTTTTCCAAAACTGACTAGTATATTCTTCCAATAAGTTGATCCACAGAGCTTTAAAAAAACAATTTTTATCTTTTTGTTGTACGATTGTTTGTCTTTCATTAGAATTATAATACACAAAAGGATCTATTATTATTATTTCAATATAGGCATTACGACCATTTAAGGACGATTTGTGCCATTTGTGACGTGACAATTTTATATAATTACAAACAAAAAACACAAAAGTATCGAACATGAAAATGACGTTTGGAAAAATATGAAAATAGACACTATGAAAAAAATAATAAAAAGTTGGCTTGTATCCATCGGCATAGATGAGTCCAATAACAAATTAAGCATATTCTAATAGATTGCTCTCTATTCATTTATAATTTTTATTTTACTATGTTTTAAAGCATCTTAAATTGGTTAAGTTATTGATACCTACAAATTGTAACTACACATCGGACGTCCTAAAACAGGTTCACCTAGTTGGACGTCCAATGAGACAATAATCTAATAATACAGAATTTTATGTTCATATTTTAATTATGTATCCTCCTGGAGCATTTTTGCTAGTACCAGATCACGCGAACCAGCCGATGACAGGTAGCTAGGTGCCTTGAGTTCCTGGTTCTTCTATAATATCCCAACTTCGTCTCTATTGAGATGTTAAAAATTTTGTCAAAAAAAGCTAAATATCAATTCATAATTCATTACATTAGCAAAAAAACATTTATAAGATTAAGGAGTTCAAGGAGTAGGAAATAGGATATGGCAAAGAAACTGGGATGGACTATGAAGATAATTAATCATATGTATATTTCAATAAACATATGATTATTTTTTTAGCTGTGAGGCACCGGCTTAGAATAGTGCTTCCACTCTTTTCTATTATTGTTTTCGAGTGTCTCGTAAGAGCCGGGTAATCGAAAATACAACAGGCAACAATAACATCTCACATTGTATAGTTCAGCAATGAGGTTCACCACCCATTCTGAATATAGTGCCTTTTTAGGTGAGACGAGACTGGTGTGTGGTATACACAGATATGTTGTGCTCCCTTTTATAAGGCAATGCACACCCGCACACCTTTCGCTGGTTACCCCACATTGTGGGCTATGCCGTGATGGTATGAATGAACCAGCTTACTTTAAACCTTTAATAGTAACCTAGAATTAAATTTAGGATATATTAACACTGTAATATTAAAATTATGTTGTTGTTATCCAACTGTCGATTTGTTCAGGAGAACTTTGTTCTCTTAACATATCGACAATGTATCAAGCCAGAATACGCGAGAATTGTATGGAGAGGTCTACTTTTTTCACGGCTTTTCCAACTTTGAAGTCAAAAAACACCAACTTAGAGGCTTCGCAGCATATATGTTCCATACACGGATTTACTCAGAATTCGGAGTAGAACATTTCGTGTGTCTGTGTGTCTGTGTGTGTGTCTGTGTGTCTGTGTGTGTGTGTGTCCGTCCCCCCCTTATAACTTTTGATCCGCTCAATTTACAGAGCCTAAAATTTCAGAATATATAAACAGTTACAGGCCTACAAAACTTTTATACTCGGAATTTTGAATTTTTGTTTCAGTCAGGGGTTATCAACTTTTGAATTTTTATTTTATTTTTCCATATATCTCAGAAACCATAAACGGTAGAACGCTGAAAATTGGTACAAACATAGACAAATACAAAATCTCAAATTAGTTTTTTCAAAAAAATTCCAGGGTTTCTCAAACATTTTTTATTAAGAAAAATATTATTTTTATGATAAATTTATGAGTTTAACTGCCTATATTTCCAAAACTTTTACAATTATCGAAAAAAGCCGAAACACCCCAACTAGATAATTTAATTTTCTATAAAAAATATTAACATTGTAGTAGAAGATCTCAATTTTTTTTTAACAATTTTTTTAAAAATTGAATTTAGTGACGACATCGCTTCATACATTTTGTATGGCAGTCGCCTATACACAATATGTAAGAAGACTTAATAGTTTGTTACTTCATCTCCAAACATACATACATACCATCATGCAATTTGCATATTCTGGGTAGGAAAAAGGATCTTCTTCCATACTATCCTATCTTGACATACATACCTACATATGTTGTATAGAAAACAAAATATCTGAAAATATTCAATAATTTGTATCTATGGGTTTATAGTTTGGTACATATTCTTCAACTATACATACTATCGCTATCGACAGTTGGATCTCATGTGTTACATGCAACTAGTAGATACTTAATGCTGGATTATGTATAATGTAATTATGTATTTTATTGCCTTAAACAAAAAAAAAATATGTATCGTGCCAAATAAATTATTATTATTATAAAATAAAATGCAAGACCATGACAAAAGAGTCTTCAAGGCTTGAATACAAGAGTTTTTTATATAGGTACTATCTATACCTTTTTCATATCATGTTTTTTTTCATGAATAATATTCATGCAGCACCTATGTTCTTGTTAAACAAATAGGTAACTCTGACATATTCCCTAATCTAAGCTTGATTCTATATCCAGCTGTCTGTGTGCATCACTGCTGGACATAGGCTACCCTCATATGGAGTCAAATCAATGCTTGTAAGTATTACTTATAGGTGAACGAATTCGGTCGAAGAAGGATTCGAACTCGCGACCACATGATTACTAATTCAGCGCGCTAACCGCTTTATCATCGACAACTGAAGTATGTAACTTAGCAGGTACCTACCGTCGAAAGCTTATTTGTGATGTAGGTATCATTGTAAATACTGAATTGTGAAAAAAATTAACTTTTTTTTTGTAAAAACTGTATGATGAGCATGATCATCATGATAAAGACCATAATCCTTTATGTAAGACAAAGGCCAAGATCATCCAATTCTCGGCCTTGCATTTTCTCATCGGTGCTTTCAAACATTATTATACCTTCCTAGTCTGTGATCATCCATTCGAAGTTGTATTTTTTAATTTAATGATTTCGTGGTGATATTTCTATTTTGGTCCTGTATATCGTTGAAATATCCGGATGGATGTGCGTTTATATGGGCAATAAATATGTATGTATATAAGGACGTGATAAAATTTGTACCGAATAACAATAAATAAATCACTCTACAAATCGCCTACATTCTTATCATTAGAAAATAATAAATATCGGTAATAATTTGCCTATTATACTACTTGCATGTAACACATGAGATCCAACAGACGATGGCGGTAATATGTATAGTTGAAGAATACGTATGAAACTATAAACCCTTAAATACAAATTATTGAGTATTTTAATTTATTCCGTTTTCATACAAAACATGATGTCAGGATAGGATAGTATGGAAGTCAGTCCTTTTTTACCTTAAATGTTCCTTAGTCCTTAAATAGTCGTATTGCCTAGGTATATTAAAATAATAATAATAATAAATATGTAAACAGCTTGATGGTATGTATGAAGATTTAGTATTAAACTATTAAGAGTTCCTTTAGATATTGTGTATTCCTCTATACAAGTTGTGTTTTTTTATTTTATATATTATATCTTGGTGTTATGTATATTTTCTTTGTTCTTTTGTAGCTTTCATTTTTTGTTGATGTACCTACATGTATTTTTGTCACTCTGTAATCTGGTTGATTGGAAGAAATTGCCTAATGGCAATAAGCCCGCTAGTGTGCATGATATTTGTTTATATTATGTACAAATAGTTAAATAAATAAATATGTAACGATGTCGTTACAATCCTCGCATATTGCAGTTATCATGAAACAATCATCAATTTTTATACAGGTAGGTACTAGTTGCATGTTATACATGAAATCTAACTATCGATGGCGATAGTATGTATAGTTGAAGAATACATACCAAACTATAAACCTTTAAATCCAAATCCAAATTATTCAATATTTTAAGATCCACATTTAGAAATATACACACAAATATTTTATTAGCATTTCCACTTTTATTTTATACTTATTTTAAATAACTTCTCGGGCAACTAACAGGTACTATGTCAAATATTAATTTAACACGCACCCAATAACAAGTTGCCACATTCTGGAGACTTACGATATTAATCGTCGAAAACACAATTAAAAACTGAGTCTCCACCGGGAATCGAACCCGGGACCTTTGGCTCAGCAGTCAGATACCTAACCAACTAAGCTACGAAGGTCGACATTTAGAAATATACACACAAATATTTAATTAGCACTTCCACATTTAGAAATTTACATACAAATAACCTTTAAACTTACTTGATGAATATTTTTGAATTTTTATTTAAAAAAAAACCTGTGTTTCTAATTTGGTACCATGTAGGTTGATTATTCTATAAGGGTATTTATAATTAGAACTGACGCAAATAAATTATTATGAGTTGTATAATTATTTCGTTTACATTAAAATGTCGTATCTTATGTAACAATATACATTCTCTAATTCTGAGGTTAATTGCACAAACGCCAAAACAAGTGATTTTTTTTCATTGTGTATCATCAAGGCCGTAGCCAGAAAATAATTTCGGGGGGGGGGGGTTTAGTTTAGTGAAACAGTAGAAACAAGTCGCCCCGCGAGCGAGTACCAAGCGAGCATAAAGCACAGTCATCTTAAGTAATAAAGAAATGATAGTGTTAGTGTGTGTCTTTGTCTCACGCGTCCTAGATAAATAAGAACATCTAAAAATCTAATGTATGTGCGAGCATGTACCAGTATACCTGACGCAGTGTCACGCTAAAAAAATGTGATGAAAATGCTAAATTATTACATATATTTCAATGAATATTTTTTTCATACAAAATTTTGAAATAGGTGCACCGTAACAACAGAGTGAAATGGGTGCACCGTATGTAATTGCAGTCTCATTGTTACTTACTCTTCTTTTTTCATTTCTGATCCCCCCCCCCCTGGCTACGGCCATGTGTATCATATATTATATAATTAAGTACAATTCTGCGAACAATTAATATTGAGTCACCTAATTATGTTTTCGGAATATCCAAGGTTTCGTGTATGTGTTTGGTTCCTGTATTAGGTGTCTTGTGCCTATTGTATACCTTTGGAGAAATCTACTTTGTGATTCCAACCGAAAAGCGATAATAGAAATCTGTCTTTATTCTGAGAAACTCAATTACTCTACTGTCTTTCTTCAAAGCAAAAGCTTACATTATGTAGTAGGATCTACAGGAGATATGTGTATGTGTGTGTGTTTAGTAAAATTTCCAGTCACACGGTTAAAGGCGTAAATGGATACCGAATTTTCGTTGAAAGTGTTTCTCCTAAATACAAATTAATGGTTGAAAAACAAATTGAAAGGGCTCCAAACCGTTTAGCAATCAATCGCGTATCAAAGTGACTAGATTTAATTACCGCCAACTAATCCAATATCTCTTTACTTTTTCCAACTCATCGCCTTCCTCTCGCATAGGATTGCTATTCCTTTGAGACGCCTCATAGTAATCTGCTTTAATTCATATCCATATCTTAGGAATCGAATATAATGCAACAGCAGATTAATTTGTTCCCTTTTGAACATAATATAAGGATAATTTATAACCGCATTATTCCCGGTATTGAAAGTTGTATTAGAAAAAAGGTAATAAAGATCCATCTAATGGGACTTAATTTTTTTACAAAAACACGCATATTGCTTACTAGACACATCATAATATCAGTAGCGAATTTGTAGATACATATATTATAGTAGAAAAATTAATATGGTTGGTTGGAAGATATTGCCATTAAGCAATAAATCCGCCAATGAGCACCATTGTGCTTTAATAAAAAAGATTTTTAAATCACTGTTAAATATATTTTTTTATTATTTATACAGGGTGTCCCATAATCCAACGTATTCCTTTTAAGGGCTGTTATACCAACTCATGACTCGCTAGAATATGCAAATATGACCATAGTGCCTTAGTTTTCGAGATATTGCTACTTTTACAAAGTGCCCGAAAATCTCCGCCTTAGATTGGTTTTTCACGCGCCATATTTACAAATTTCAATATTTTGTAATTCTAATTTATGTTCTACCATCTTGAATAAATTAGCTGTTGATCACAATCCAAAATTATAATAAAACTTTTTTTTTTGCGGAAAAAAATATGAATTTAAAAAAAAAATATTAAGTACCCAACTTTGATTTTTCACACTGAAAAAATAAATGTATGACGCCAACCTGGCAAATTGTTGCAAAAGTTGGCGCAATTATTGTTATTTCCAAAATATTATAACAATTTCTATGTTTTACAATAAAAAAATAGATATTGCCATTTTACTGAAAAATGATCTGAATGTGAAATTATTTAATTTATTAGGATTTATTTATATTTATTTATTTACTAGTTGCATGTAACACATGAGATCCAACTGTCGATAGCGATAGTATGTATAGTTGAAGAATATGTACCAAACTATAAACCCATAAATACAAATTATTGAATATTTTCAGATATTTTGTTTTCTATACAACATATGTAGGTATGTATGTCAAGATAGGATAGTATGGAGGAAGTTCCTTTTTTCCTACCCAGAATATGAAAATAGCATGATGGTATGTATGTTTGGAGATGAAGTATCAAACTATTAAGTCTTCTTACATATTGTGTATAGGCGACTGCCATACAAAATGTATGAAGCGATGTCGTCACTAAATTCAATTTTTAAAAAAATTGTTAAAAAAAATTGAGATTTTCTACTACAATGTTAATATTTTTTATAGAAAATTAAATTATCTAGTTGGGGTGTTTCGGCTTTTTTCGATAATTGTATAAGTTTTGGAAATATAGGCAGTTAAACTCATAAATTTATCATAAAAAAAATATTTTTCTTAATAAATAATGTTTGAGAATCCCTGGAATTTTTTTGAAAAAATTAATTTGAGATTTTTTATTTTTCTATGTTTGTACCAATTTTCAGCGTTCTAGCTTTTATGGTTTCTGAGATATATGGAAAAATAAAATAAAAATTCAAAAGTTGATAACCCCTGACTGAAACAAAAATTCAAAATTCTGAGTATTAAATTTTTGTTGGCCTATAACTGTGTATATATTTTGAAATTTTGGGCTCTGTAAATTGAGCGGATCAAAAGTTATAAGGGACGGACGGACACACACACACACACAGACACACGAAATGTTCTACTGCGAATTCTGAGTAAATCCGTGTATGGAACATATATGCTGCGAAGCCTCTAAGTTGGTGTTTTTTGACTTCAAAGTTGGAAAAGCCGTGAAAAAAGTAGACCTCTGCATACAATTCTCGCGTATTCTGGCTTGATACATTGTCGATATGTTAAGAGAACAAAGTTCTCCTGAACAAATCGACAGTTGGATTATCAAAGGTTACATACAGTTTTTTAATATACACATAAATTTTCAAAATGAATTAATAACTACAAAAACCAAAATTGTAACGCCAATTACTATGATACGGTCATAAAATAAAAATATAACTATACAGGTTGTCCCATAAGTCAACGTATTCCTTTTAAGGGCTGTTATACCAACTCATGACTCGCCAGAATATGCAAATATGACCTTTGTAAAAGTGCCTTAGTTTTCGAGATATTGCCACTTTTACAAAGTGCCCGAAAATCTACGCCTAAGATTGGTTTTTGGAGTGCCATTTTTACAAATTTCAATATTTTGGAATTCTAATTTATGTTTTATAATCTTGAATAACTCAGCTGTTGATCACAACCCAAAATAATTGTTTTTATATAATAATTATTTTGGATTGTGCCATAATTATTTTTTTTTCCGCCAAAAAAAAAAGTTACATTATTATTTTGGATTGTGATCAACAGCTGAGTTATTCAAGATTGTGGAACATAAATTATAATTCCAAAATATTTGTAAATATGGCACTCGAAAAACAAATCTAAGGCGGAGAAAGTGGCAATATCTCGAAAACTAGGGCACTTTTACTAAGGTCATATTCACATATTCTGGCGAGTCATGAGTTGGTATAACAGCCCTTAAAAGCTGGGCCTAGGTTGCGGCTCTAAGGGCCTAGGCAGTAAAGGCGGGGGTGGGCGGCCGACGCTGTTGGACCGAGGACCGAGGGGTGCGGGGGCAAGCCCTTCCGTTCGATCGGTTGTGCTAGGGGCTTGCACCGGCTGCCGATCTTGAGCGGTTGCCCCGCCGTTTGAGGTTGGATTCTCGGGGGCAGTGGATGAACCCGATGGATGGAGGATATTTTGTGTTTGACCGATGTTGCGGCTGCGTCCGGTGGCGAACAGGGCCAATGGGCTCTATAGCGTCGCCGGCGTGGAAGTGGATCGCGATCTCCCTCGAGCCCTTAAAAGCAACACGTTGGATTATGGGACACCCTGTATATTTAAAAAATGGGCCACATACAAAAATATTATTTTACAAAATTAATAAATAAGGATAACATAAGTAATTGTAACTTAATCAGCCCACCTTCGATTTCATGTTGCTGCTGGTAACAAAACAATGAATTAATCTGGATATACAGAATATGACTTCGGACCTGATCCTTTCCAAATTATTATATGTGGTAAGGGATCGGTACAATGGTGAATTATTCTGAGCGCGTTAGTGTTTTTTTTTTTCTAAAAAGAACGTTGAGGTGTGCCTTGTTCGTCTGTTTGGTATGTTGAAATTAAAATTTTACGTAGGTCTGTACAGTCAATATTGGAGTTTATTATGTTATTAAAGTACATTAAGTCTGAGGTCCTTCGTCTTGTCTGTAAAGTCTCCAATTCATGTTTGTAGTTATTACCAAATTTGTACTTCATGTGTTTCAAAAATATGTGTAAATACTGTTAATATTGCGGCAAATAGATATGTACATCCGTCGCATCGCAATTAATGTTTAATGCTGACATTGATATGTTTAATGCTGACATCCGCGCCCAAAACCCCACTCTTCAGTGTCTCATTGACGCTGGTGAGAAAATTAAACTAATAAAAGTAATTAAAAGAAAAAACGACAGCAGCGCGGTGGAATTACTGGTGGAGGCTACATCCAAAATAAGGAAAAAAGTCATGGAAAGTCGCAGAGTCAACTTAGGATACCAGCGTGTTCCGGTCAGGGACGCCAATCTTCTGGTGCAATGTTACCACTGCTTAAGAGTAGGTCACTCTTCGCTTGAATGCATGAACAGGAACAAGGAGCCCATTTGTTCCCACTGCGGTGGAGAACACAAATACAAGGAATGCCAAAATGGGAGAAAGCCTCCCACTTGCAACAATTGTGTGGATGCAAATTATAAGTATAAAAAAAATTACAACTGCGCTCATAATGCTATGGACAAGGAAGCATGCTCGTATTTAGGTTTCATGCTTGAAAGAGCAAGACAAAACGTGGACTATTGACTCAATCAGTTCGTGTTAATATGTGACCCCATCAATATATTTAAAAAATATTATTTTATTTTTGTTAAGCTCAAGCCGCAGCAAACACCCTGTATTTATATAATAATAATATTGAAAGCAAATTGTCCCGAAAATAATATTATATACGTGTGTATGAGTGGTTATTGAGTGAATGTTTGTTTATGTGTCAGTGTACGCGTAACATTGATAGTTGTATTTGTTTCTATAATATTCTGCTATATTCAGGTGAATCGTGGCTCTGTTGTAACTTTTAAACCATTCAAACCTCGATTAAACAATAACAATCCGATCTCCTTTAAGTACATCGCGTTGAACAATTTATTTATCGTACCATTTCAAGGAAGTTCCTTTTTTTCTTATCTTTTAAAATCATTAAAATTTTAATACCGAAAATATTTTATTTAAATTACCAAAATGTTAGACGATAATCTATTATCGGATATTGATAATAGCTATAGTGTAAAGGAGATCGAATGTGATACGGTCAACGAATGTAATAATGAATTTAGTATTGAACATAATACGAATGGTGCGCTTGTTGTTTTACAACAGAATATTAGGAGCATGAGAAAGAATTTTGATCAATTTTTGGTTCATTTAAATTTGTTGCGTGTTAAACCTGATGTTATAATATTGACTGAGGCACATTTACAAAATGAAAACACTGCATACAACATACCGAATTATAACTATTATTGCACTGAACATACAATAAACAAATGCAGTGGTGTAGTTGTATTTGTAGCAAATAAATATTCGGTGAGTGTTTTTGAATTGACCAATATAAATCGAACGAATTGTCTACTTATACAATTTGACATAGGACAAATTAACTATAATATCTATGCAATATATCGAACACACGAATCAAACATATCGGATTTTTGTGAAAGCCTCCATAATGTTCTGTCGCGAAATAAATGCAGGAATGTCTTGGTAGCAGGAGATATTAACATTAACGTATCTAAAAATTATATACACAGGGAAAAGGATGAATATATTAACACTCTTAGTTCTCTTAACTATAAACTATGTACCACATTATATACTAGGGAGGTAGAGAGACAGACTCCCTCTTGTTTAGACCATTTCTGGACGAATACCTCTCTTAGTAAACTTTCTAACATTAAAACATTAGTATGGAGAAATGGTATAACTGATCACCACGCTGGTATATATATACAAAGTCAATGTCATAAAAATATAAACAGTATACCAATAATTAAAAAAACGAATAAATTTTGATGAACTCAAGTCCACTCTTGCTGGTGAAGCCTGGAATACAACCTTTAATTCATGGAACGCTGACGAATGTGCACTAAACTTTCATAAAACACTTAGCTTACACATTACCCAGGCAGAATGTTTGGAGGGGGTTATAAAATAAAGGTAAATACAGAATAATTAAACCGTGGATTACTTTTGGCATAATTGTCTCAATAAGACAGAAAGATAAATTATATAAACTGATGAAAAGATTCCCTAATGATCATAACCGTAAACATAAATTTAGAGAGTACAAAAATCTTCTTACGCTGTTAGTAAAAAAATCAAAAATTTCATATTACTCAAAAAAAATATCGCAATACAATAGTAATAATAACACCAAAAAGGTGTGGTGTACTATCAATGAAATTATAAATAAAAAACGTAGGTGAGTTGATATCCGCGAAATCCAACATAACGATTCAGTGTTGAACGTGCAAGAGTCTCCTAAGGAGGTTGCTAATATTTTTAATAATTATTTTGCTAAAGTCGGAGAGCTTCTAGCGAAAACAATCTGTCCGCAACAAGTAGGAGAAACTCATGAAAATCAATTGTCAATGGTTACTAAACTTAGCAATTTCCAATGTATAAATGAGGAAACAATCATTAAATCATTAAAGGTATGAAAGGCGGATCTTCTCCTGGTTTTGATAATGTCACGGTAGAAATTCTTAAGCAAAACGTAGATAATATTAAGTCTCCACTGACACATATTATCAATGTCAGTTTGAATAGTGGAGTTTTTCCCGATGTATATAAAAACACTCAGGTGATACCATTGTTTAAATCAGGCGATCCAAGACAGGTAGGAAATTACAGACCAATCTCTCTGACATCTAATATAGCAAAAATATACGAAAAAGTTATAAAGACACAACTGACAAGCTTCCTCAATTCGGAAAATATAATTTGCAATGGACAATTTGGATTCAGAGAGAATATGGGCACCGAGGACGCTCTGGCAAATTTAACTTCAGACATATATAAAGTACTGGACTCTGGTAGGAAATGTCTGGGTGTATTTGTAGACCTACGTAAGGCGTTTGATAGTCTGAGTCACACTAAGATAATACAAAAGATAAATGACGTCGGTATTCACGGAGTTGCAAAAAAGTGGTTAGAAAGTTATCTTTTAAATAGACAGCAACGTGTTAAGATCGGGAACCATCTCAGCAACAGTCAAACTCCCACATTCGGGGTGCCTCAAGGCACGGTTTTGGGACCGATTCTATTTATTTTATACGTAAATCAAATATTTAAAATTGGTCTTACATCTACGATACTATCATATGCAGATGATACTGTCCTACTTGTGGAGGGTGAATCCTGGTCACAGATATCTAAAAAAGCTAGTTCTGATATTTCTCAACTGAATATGTGGTTTGATAAAAATTTGCTATCACTCAATGTAGATAAGACTGTCTTTGTTCCTTTTGTTCATCAACATAAATCATTACCAACAGATATAAAAATTACAATACATAATAATCAATGTTCGGCATCTTCTGACTCTTGTGACTCTTGTAATACCCTTTTGAAGGTTGAGCAGGTTAAATACCTAGGAGTGATTGTGGACTGCCTCGTTAAATGGAAGGAACACATAAGTTGTGTTACTGAACGCATAAGAAAAATGTATTATATATTTTATAACTTACGAGACATGTTAGACAAAAAAACAATAACATCTGTCTATTATGCGTTCGTACACTCAATCCTGCGCTACGGAATAATAGCATGGGGAGGAGCTTATGTGACCACCTTATGTCCTTTATATATAGCCCAGAGAAGTGTCTTAAAAATAATCCTCAGAAAACCACGTGACCACAGTACTAGCCAATTGTACAGTGAACTGCCTGTCCCTTCGGTACAGAATATATACAAGAAAGTGGCTATCTGTCAGGTGGTCAAAGAGTTGATTGTTAATGGGGCAAATAATGACATATTGTATGTTACTCCTAGACTACAACTTGAGGGCTATATAAGACTCCCCATGAGGTTAACGAAGTTGGGGCAGAGCCATTATTCATTCATGGGTGTAAAATGGTACAATGCACTGGATAGAAATATAAAGTAATAAATAATACTGACAACTTGTCAACTTTTAAATAATGACATATTGTATGTAACTCCTAGACTACAACTTGAGGGCTATATAAGACTCCCCATGAGGTTAACGAAGTTGGGGCAGAGCCATTATTCATTCATGGGTGTAAAATGGTACAATGCACTGGATAGAAATATAAAGTAATAAATAATACTGACAACTTGTCAACTTTTAAATAGTGACATATTGTATGTAACTCCTAGACTACAACTTGAGGGCTATATAAGACTCCCCATGAGGTTAACGAAGTTGGGGCAGAGCCATTATTCATTCATGGGTGTAAAATGGTACAATGCACTGGATAGAAATATAAAGTAATAAATTATACTGACAACTTGTCAACTTTTAAATAATGACATATTGTATGTAACTCCTAGACTACAACTTGAGGGCTATATAAGACTCCCCATGAGGTTAACGAAGTTGGGGCAGAGCCATTATTCATTCATGGGTGTAAAATGGTACAATGCACTGGATAGAAATATAAAGTAATAAATAATACTGACAACTTGTCAACTTTTAAATAATGACATATTGTATGTAACTCCTAGACTACAACTTGAGGGCTATATAAGACTCCCCATGAGGTTAACGAAGTTGGGACAGAGCCATTATTCATTCATGGGTGTAAAATGGTACAATGCACTGGATAGAAATATAAAGTAATAAATAATACTGACAACTTGTCAACTTTTAAAAATAAGTTAAAATAATTTTCCTCCTCATTGTACCATATGAATGTATTAATTTTGGTGTATTGTATTGTGTGTGTGAGATTGTTAGCTTTTTTTAATTTATTTTGCCACGTTTGTAAATTAAAATAATATATATATATTTTTTTTTTTATGAACTCTTTCTATGTATTTTATGTATCTTGTTAAATTTAAGTTTTGTGAACTCCTCCCCGAAGCACAAGGTTTCCTTCTTTTCGGAGAGAATTTCAAATTTATTTGTGATGTATATATTTTTTTATAATATGTCAAAAAGTATACTTTTTATACTTTCTTATTAATAAAATTTTACTTACTTTACTTACTTAATTTGCCCTAGGAAGAAGTCAGTAACCTACCAGAATATTCATAAAACTACCATTACAAGAGGTACTTTTCTATTGAGGAACTTTCAAGAACTGGGGTGGCTATTGACCCGGCATGTACACATTTAACCACCTCCCTGAGGGTATAAAAGACCATGTAGCGCTTGACACTTCATCGTAGTTATCAACATCTACCGTGAAATTATACATTTCTTAGTTGCTCTATTTTCAATATTATTTATTTTTTCTTTAATTAATGCAAAAGTTTATATTCTGATAATATATACATTCAATTGTGATTTATAAATATACATATATGCAAGTAATCAAACTTTTCTATTCTCTCTATATCTCTCTGTTTGATCTTATTTTATTTTATTTTTATTTATTTAGCACCACAGCATTCTAAAGAAAATATATTTAAGATCACTGCTTCACTAGACTAGAGGCCGTTCCGAAGCAATTATCAGTAAAGTTTGTAAAGTTATTACATTTAACAATACAACAT
The DNA here is from genome assembly GCA_963576475.1 of Molanna angustata. NCBI lineage: Eukaryota > Metazoa > Arthropoda > Insecta > Trichoptera > Molannidae > Molanna > Molanna angustata. The sequence continues at coordinate 15,219,056 of OY754975.1, forward strand.
AAATAACACATACATGTTACCTATACAAAAAAATAACAATAAAAATATATATTAGCTTATTACCTTACCTTAACAATAACCCAACTAAAACTACTCTGAAACAGAAGAATTTCTAGTATACGTACACCTACCGATACGCACACCTACATAATATGTAGAACAACCGATCTACCGCCTCACACACACATGTAAAAAAACTTAGCATACAATTTGAATTCGAAATTTGTTCTACACGCGGCTTCTGTACATTATAATTCTATGATTTTGATCCTTTAAAATCTTGTAGTAAACCAAATCTAAAGTAATAAAGCAATCAAAATGTTAGTGTTTGTGTGTGTGTATGTGTGTGTGTGTGTGTTTGTCTCACGCCTTCTGAAAAACCAAGAGCATCTAAAAATCTAATTTATGTGCGAACGTGTACCTGTATACCTGATGCAGTGTCACGCTAAAAATAATGCGATAAAAATGCTGAATTTTAAAAATATTTCAATAATTATTTTTTTCATACAAAATTTTCCAAGTCGTATCTGTCAAAAAAGTATACATTTTGCACGCAAATATCTGTTAGTTTAAAAGTTAGAAGTACGTATTTACACGAAAAAAATATATTTTCAAGTATAACTTAGCGTTTGAGTGAAAAACATGGTGAATATTTTGTATAATTATAATGTTTAACTTATTTTTAATGTAAGCGTTTTGTACATGAACGCCGCCATTTTAATATCTTTTCATACAATATTTCATTTTCCTACCGAATGAATATGTTCTTGAAAATAATAAACCTTTGAATTAAATGTAATTATGAAATAATAAAATGAAACACAAGACATTACAGCAAGTTTTAAGACATATATTGTAAAAATGTGTTTATTATTAGTAAAGATATAGGCATAATAAAATTGCATAATTTGTAAATAATATTTGATTTTTCTGACAATTTTCATTTTTATGGCATCGAACAAACCAATGTATGTAGGTACCTACATATTCAAAAAATGTCTCAAACCATTTGATATTTTTTACGTATTGGAATGGTTACTATGGTAACGGAAAGATTCTGATATTCAAATAAAATTTGTTATGAATCGAATTTATTTAGAACATTGTTGTAGGTAGGTACCTACCTATTATTATTTACTTACAAATCAACAATATACTGATTTCCTATCGGAAAATTATTTTATTTATTTATTTATGAATGTATGAATGTATGCAAGCGATGTGCTCCTAAACCGTATGTCCGATTACAATGAAACTTTGGCGAATTGTCGAGCGTGTGCCCGAGGTGGTTTCTGGATTTAAACTTTTTTCTTATTCTTCTTCTTCTTCGTGTATTTGGTCATTTTACCAATGAAAGCGGAATATCCTGGGAAAAGAAGGTCCGACTGTCCCTCCATCTCTTCGCAGGTCTTCCAGGACGGTTTCTGGATTTAAAATTTTTTCTTCTTCTTCTTCATCGTGTATTTGGTCATTTTACCTATAAAGGTGGAGTATCCTGGGAAAAGAAGACGGTGCTTACATCTCTTCGCGGTTCTTCCAGGATGGTTTCTGGATTTAAACTTTTCTTACCCGAATGAAGGGACGGGATGTAATTGAAGGGAAGGGAGGCACTAAAGGGCCTGAAGGGACGGGAGGCATTAAAGGGCCTGAAGGGACGGGAGGTACTGAAGGGCCTGATGGGAAGGGACGTGATGAGGGATTGAAGGGACGGGATGTACTGAAGGGTCTGAAGCGACGGCTCCTGGAGTCTAATTATTTTTCTTCTTAATTTTATGTAGACCTTTAAGGACAGTTTTAATACAAACTATTTCCTATAGATTAATCTTCTTCTTCTTTTATGAAGACCTTTTGCTCAGTTTTTATACAATCTATTTCCAATAGTCTAATTCTTTTTTTTATGTATTTTTTCTTATTTTATGTAGACCATTGGGATTTTTTAAACAAACTATTTCTTATAGTCTTATACTTATTCTTCTCTTTTTTATTTAGACTTTTGGGTTCGTTTTAAGTCTAATAGTCTATTGAGCAGAAATATTATTAACGATATGCACACTTGATGAAAATACATATGTAAAAACGAATGGGATGTGGGATGTGAAGATGTAACCTGCACTAGAATCTTTTCAATACTTTTGTTTAATCAAATTTAAACCATTTATATCATCCTATTTTAAATAATTTTTAACACCTACATAATATATTTGATTTCGTTGACAATATTTAAAGAAAGGGAGCTGTGGCCATTACTGAATTCTTCACAACGTTTATATTCAAATTATTTGCCATAGTTTAAGTCTTCTTCTTCTTCGTTAATGTAGACTTTTGTGTCAATTTTAAGTTCATCAGTCTAATTGTGCAAAAATATAATGCACACTTGATGAAAAAATATAAAACGAATGGGATGTGACCAACACTGGATCTTTTCAGTACATTTGTTTAATCAAATTTTAACCACATCCCAACATCCAAAATTACTAAATATTCAATAGGTAAGTACATATTACAATTTGTTTTCGATGATAATATTTAAAAATGGGGGTTGTGGCCAAACCAATCTCTTTACAATGTTGATAAACAGTCATATTTAAAACCATTTCGAATAGTGAAGAAATTGTATATTATACTTCATTCACACTTTATAGCAATATATAAAAAATAATGGGTTGTGGCCATCACTTGAACATTTTACAATCAAATTCAATCATATTTCAAACCACTTTTCATAGTCCGATTTTGCAAAATAATTGGGTGACAATATTATAAAAACGATTGCTTTTTCCTTCACAATTTTACATTCTTGGCCAACGGCGGGACATAAAAGCTAGTAATTAATATAACACGTGTGATTTTGTAAAATTCTTGTTGTTTTCGGTGTTAATCTACAAACATAACATCACGCAATGTGATGGTGATGGTGTTAATCTATTGCCTTCGCAAGATGGCTGACAAGTTTAGTTGTGTTTTGAATAAATTGTCAAGTGAAATACGTCGAAGTGAAGTTATATAGTTTTCCGAAAATCAGTAATAAATCTTTCTTTGTGAAAAATAAATTAAAAAAACATAATAATCTACAATGCACATTTTATTTAAAACCATGTGTATTTTATGAATTATTTGGCATGATTTTTGAAATATTGCAAATAAAATCCTTCATATGTGTTTTTTTTAATAAATAATGATGAAAAAATCGTTGTTTTTTATTTAAGTTATCCTTGAATCCATTCCTCAAAGCTGGAAACATTTTAAAATGGAAATTTCAATTTGCCGTGGACCGGTCGCGTATTCATTGCCCTTATAGCGGGGATACCACAGATAATATGGAAGTAAACTTTCAGTATACTTGGGGATACAAGAAACCTTATGATTATCCGGTTACAGCTTCTATGTATTGAGTGACACATGAATTTTACTGAAAGTTTACTTCTATATTATCTGTGGTATCTGACAAATCAAAAACCATCCTCAAGCATAATGTCAAAATTTTCTTTATGTTTTTTTTTTAATTTTTCTTCGTAGAATAAATTCCATTTTCAAATTATTTAAATAATAATGCTAATTAAATTAATATTATTATGTACCTACCTCAAGTTTCTATTCTAAAAATGATTTGTTAAGTAGGTAGCCTACCTACCCTGATGTTTTACATTCGATTTTTAATTCATTTATTTAGATTTCATAAGTTATATTGTTTGCATAATGGGTATCAGGCGTACAGCTTATTTACATGTTTTTTGTATTTTTTCAATTTTTTCCGTTAATTTTTCCGATGTTTTTATAGTTATTATATTATCCGAGGTGGAGACGAATCCAACAAATAAGAGATCATTACAATTGGTCCAGCCGTTCTTAAGTTATACTGCTTGTCTTAACTTAAGTTTCGATTCACTATTTCAAAGTCACCATTTCAAAGAGCTTTAATTACTCACTTTAATATAGCGACAGGCTAAAATATAAATATTGAATTGAGTGTTCCATATTATAGACAGACGCATGTTTCAATTGACTTCTAACAAATGTGTTATATAGTAAGCTAAATGTTTTCACTTGAGTAAAAGGTTTGCATATTCTCAACAGGAATCCCAACATTTTATAAGCTTTCAGCGTAATTGTGTCAATGTGTACCTATGTCAAATTAGGGTTTACTGTCCAGTTGTATGCCAAGTCTCTATGATTTCTTCTCAAGTGTATTGTACTCTTTTTCCTAGAAAATGTTACACAATAAGATGTTAGTCTATCAAGTCAAGTTGGTTTAGCTAAGAATAATTTGATCTTTTTATTCGTGTTAATTACAATGTACCTAAAAGTCATACTATATATTAATTTAATACTGCTATATTTTGTTGAGATATTTTTAAATATCACAGAAAAATAATTAACAAATATCTACTTGAATAGAATTTGATCACGTATATTTTTGCTGGTTTAAAATTACACAATTAAAGAAAACAATCAAGCTAACCAAATAATAAATCAATTTCGCGAGGAAAATTATAATTAACGATACGAAAACATTTTCTGCCCTTCCCTAGAGATAGTCCTACCGAATTAAAAATGGAAAATGTGTACGTTTTTAATTATTAAGAAATTATGGTACAACTTGGATGTAAATTTAGCCCGTTTGTAACATATAAATATACCACCATTGTGTCGGAAAGTGCGAAATCTTGGAATATTATTATATCTTATAACATATAAATATACCACCATTGTGTCGGAAAGTGCGAAATCTTGGAATATTATTATATCTTATAACATATAAATATACCACCATTGTGTCGGAAAGTGCGAAATCTTGGAATATTATTATATCTTATAACATATAAATATACCACCATTGTGTCGGAAAGTGCGAAATCTTGGAATATTATTATATCTCATAATATATAAATATACCACCATTGTGTCGGAAAGTGCGAAATCTTGGAATATTATTATATCTTATAACATATAAATATACCACCATTGTGTCGGAAAGTGCGAAATCTTGGAATATTATTATATCTTATAACATATAAATATACCACCATTGTGTCGGAAAGTGCGAAATCTTGGAATATTATTATATCTTATAACATATAAATATACCACCATTGTGTCGGAAAGTGCGAAATCTTGGAATATTATTATATCTTATAACATATAAATATACCACCATTGTGTCGGAAAGTGCGAAATCTTGGAATATTATTATATCTTATAATATATAAATATACCACCATTGTGTCGGAAAGTGCGAAATCTTGGAATATTATTATATCTTATAACATATAAATATACCACCATTGTGTCGGAAAGTGCGAAATCTTGGAATATTATTATATCTTATAATATATAAATATACCAAAATTGTGTCGGAAAGTGCGAAATCTTGGAATATTATTATATCTTATAACATATAAATATACCACCATTGTGTCGGAAAGTGCGAAATCTTGGAATATTATTATATCACATAATATATAAATATACCACCATTGTGTCGGAAAGTGCGAAATCTTGGAATATTATTATATCTTATAACATATAAATATACCACCATTGTGTCGGAAAGTGCGAAATCTTGGAATATTATTATATCTTATAATATATAAATATACCACCATTGTGTCGGAAAGTGCGAAATCTTGGAATATTATTATATCTTATAACATATAAATATACCACCATTGTGTCGGAAAGTGCGAAATCTTGGAATATTATTATATCTTATAATATATAAATATACCACCATTGTGTCGGAAAGTGCGAAATCTTGGAATATTATTATATCTTATAACATATAAATATACCACCATTGTGTCGGAAAGTGCGAAATCTTGGAATATTATTATATCTTATAACATATAAATATACCACCATTGTGTCGGAAAGTGCGAAATCTTGGAATATTATTATATCTTATAACATATAAATATACCACCATTGTGTCGGAAAGTGCGAAATCTTGGAATATTATTATATCTTATAATATATAAATATACCACCATTGTGTCGGAAAGTGCGAAATCTTGGAATATTATTATATCTTATAACATATAAATATACCACCATTGTGTCGGAAAGTGCGAAATCTTGGAATATTATTATATCTCATAATATATAAATATACCACCATTGTGTCGGAAAGTGCGAAATCTTGGAATATTATTATATCTTATAACATATAAATATACCACCATTGTGTCGGAAAGTGCGAAATCTTGGAATATTATTATATCTTATAATATATAAATATACCACCATTGTGTCGGAAAGTGCGAAATCTTGGAATATTATTATATCTTATAACATATAAATATACCACCATTGTGTCGGAAAGTGCGAAATCTTGGAATATTATTATATCTTATAATATATAAATATACCACCATTGTGTCGGAAAGTGCGAAATCTTGGAATATTATTATATCTTATAACATATAAATATACCACCATTGTGTCGGAAAGTGCCAAATCTTGGAATATTATTATATCTTATAACATATAAATATACCACCATTGTGTCGGAAAGTGCGAAATCTTGGAATATTATTATATCTTATAACATATAAATATACCACCATTGTGTCGGAAAGTGCGAAATCTTGGAATATTATTATATCTTATAATATATAAATATACCATCATTGTGTCGGAAAGTGCGAAATCTTGGAATATTATTATATCTTATAACATATAAATATACCACCATTGTGTCGGAAAGTGCGAAATCTTGGAATATTATTATATCTTATAACATATAAATATACCACCATTGTGTCGGAAAGTGCGAAATCTTGGAATATTATTATATCTTATAACATATAAATATACCACCATTGTGTCGGAAAGTGCGAAATCTTGGAATATTATTATATCTCATAACATATAAATATACCACCATTGTGTCGGAAAGTGCGAAATCTTGGAATATTATTATATCTCATAATATATAAATATACCACCATTGTGTCGGAAAGTGCGAAATCTTGGAATATTATTATATCTTATAACATATAAATATACCACCATTGTGTCGGAAAGTGCGAAATCTTGGAATATTATTATATCTTATAATATATAAATATACCACCATTGTGTCGGAAAGTGCGAAATCTTGGAATATTATTATATCTTATAACATATAAATATACCACCATTGTGTCGGAAAGTGCGAAATCTTGGAATATTATTATATCTTATAATATATAAATATACCACCATTGTGTCGGAAAGTGCGAAATCTTTGAATATTATTATATCTTATAACATATAAATATACCACCATTGTGTCGGAAAGTGCGAAATCTTGGAATATTATTATATCTTATAACATATAAATATACCACCATTGTGTCGGAAAGTGCGAAATCTTGGAATATTATTATATCTTATAACATATAAATATACCACCATTGTGTCGGAAAGTGCGAAATCTTGGAATATTATTATATCTTATAATATATAAATATACCACCATTGTGTCGGAAAGTGCGAAATCTTGGAATATTATTATATCTTATAACATATAAATATACCACCATTGTGTCGGAAAGTGCGAAATCTTGGAATATTATTATATCTTATAATGTATAAATATACCAACATTGTGTCGGAAAGTGCGAAATCTTGGAATATTATTATATCTTATAACATATAAATATACCACCATTGTGTCGGAAAGTGCGAAATATTGGAATATTATTATATCTCATAATATATAAATATACCACCATTGTGTCGGAAAGTGCGAAATCTTGGAATATTATTATATCTTATAACATATAAATATACCACCATTGTGTCGGAAAGTGCGAAATCTTGGAATATTATTATATCTTATAATATATAAATATACCACCATTGTGTCGGAAAGTTCAAAATCTTGGAATATTATTATATCTTATAACATATAAATATACCACCATTGTGTCGGAAAGTGCGAAATCTTGGAATATTATTATATCTTATTGGTGTAGCGGGGATTTGCTGGTTCATTGTAACATTGACCTATTTGGTATTGGTAATTTGATTTATAAGCGATTTTTATGCACTGCAGTTCGATAAATATGACACCTCGTATATAAGCCAAAAGGAAACAATGCACTTACCTTTAATTGGCTGGCAGATCCTTTTGGCAGAGGGCACTCTTCTCTTGCAGTGTTAGCGGGCGTTGAAGAATGATGTAGCGGTTGTAGCGGATGAAAAAACTGTTGAAAACGTTTATGAACTGCGATGTTACTGTAGAAGATAGCGGTGAAGATGGCGAAGATTTTGCGATGAAAGTAGCGGTTGGAAAGTAAGCGGGTTTTATTAATTTTGCGGCGAAAAGCGGCGGTCACATAGACACGAACAAATATGGATCCGTACTTTGCGAATGACAAGCGGGAAGTCGAAGTTTTTAGTGTTGCCAACTCACAGGTGCGAATATTAGCAAAATGTTACAAGTAGGCGGATAATTTTTAAATGCGGTAGTTGAGGCGGTGATGAGTGCGGATGAAGACGATGAATCCCAGAAGAAGCCTCTTGATTGCCAATGGCCATTGGCTTAGTGCATTACTTCTTCTGGCGATACACAAAGGCATCAAATTCATCGAATACAGTGCATTATATTTTATTTTATTTTATGGCAATTAAATGGCGCGAACATTCTCCCGGCCTTGGAAGTACCTGGATGGTACTTTCAAACAACATAAGAAAGACCCAACACGGCCGAAAGAAACAATTTATGTATAGAAAGAATAGATGAAATAATAAAATGAAAGAAATTGATAAATTTTAACTTATACTAAGAGCATGTTATTATATGTATATCATTATTTTTCAGCTAGGTGTGAATGAGCGGTTTCTTGGCGGACGATTGCGGTATTTTAATAAAGCGTAATATATAAAGTACTATTCTTATTAATTTGCTCCAGAAGGAAACTCGAAGGACCAGCGTGTATAATAATGGCGGTTCTTTAACAACTGTGGTTAAAGCTTTTGTATTTATTTCTGAAAGCTCAAAATACATAGGCAAAGAAAATGGTATAAGAGGCCACAAGGTTGGAGGCTTGATGGTCCAAGAAGGTCCATGCCACCAGAGGCCATTTTCAAATAACTGTGTTGGCAATAAGCCGCGAGAAAGATAATCACTGGGGTTTTCAATCCCAGCAATCTGATAAAAATATTTGGAACCTAAATTTTCCTGTATTTTGGCAACTCTGTTAGATACAAAGATTGACCAGCGGCGAGGTGATGAATGAATCCATGATAAGGTTATCATAGAATAAGAAAAAGCGTATAATATGTTACGAATTGTGTAACATAGGCTAAATGAATCGTAAACGATTCGAACTAATTTTGGAAGTAACACTGCGGAGTATAATACTAAGCTGAAAGAAATTACAATTTTTACTGGTGGTACTTTTGACTTTAAATAAATAAAATCAACATATATATTTACTTGCGAACCAATCACATTTAAATACACTGTACAGTCATATGCCTTTAACTTGGCGTCACAAAGGGCGACTATATTCACAGTGCATCCACTCGACACGCTTAAATAACATGACAATGTGATTCGCAATTTTGACAGTAACGTAAATTCTTGTACAAAATTTTTATGTGCGGTTATGATGTGATCAAGGGGCGAATCGTCCCAAACAATTTGAGAACTCCATAGAGATTTTATGAGAAATTTATAAAACAAAAGAGAAACTAAACCCAAAACGTTTAAAAGTCGTGGTGTTGTAGATAATATTACTCTATTTGTGCATTTATTATCACAAGCAGAAGTAATTAAAGAAAAGACGTTTGCGGCGGACTGACATTCCAATCCTTGTATTTTCAAATTAGGTATACATATGTTTATTTTTTGCGGTAGCAAAGATATAAGCAGTTCCTTTGAATTGCAAGCAAATTTAAAGAAATAAAAACCTTCAGCCGCAATGAGAGGAATCAATTCTTTTGAAAAATTGATTAATGTGTGCGCTTTCGGACTGTCAAGAACTAACGTTAGACGATCGTCCATGCGAAGAACAGTTGTAGCTAATCCAATGGCTATAGGAAAGTTTTTACATTTATTTGAAGCAAGCTCACGTACAGTGCGCATTGTACAGTACGGGCGAGATTTTAAACCAAAAGGAACGCATTGAAATTGAAAACTCAGAATAACTGCCTGATGCAGTATAAAATATCCAACCTTATAATCAGTGTGAGGCGTAAATTCACACAAGAAGTCTTTCTGGATATTGTCGTTCACGAATTCGTTCTTACTAACACGAAGTGCGGGATTATTTTCGTATTTGCATTCAAACGATGCAAATTGGGGTTGTGCAGTAGCACTGAAGTTACCTAGTTGGCAAGGATTCTTGTTAAATGGAAGAGCCACTATGTTATGACTATTTGAATTACGAGAGATTGATGAAAGGTATAAATTCTCACAATTAATTTCCTCTTGATTAAGGAAGCGTTTATTTGGCATTTCTTCCATTTCCCAGAACTTATTCTGTAAACTATGATCTAACTTATTGTTAGTCAAAGTACAGAAAGAAAGAGAATTTGTATTATTTTGATGGATGCGGGCGATAGAGGTGAAAGTAGTTTTATTATTATTATTTATAGTTTTATTTGTAGCGGTAGGTATATTACCCATTAATATGTATCCTAGCGTTGTCTCTAAAAGCGTTGCGAAGGGAGGCATCTCTAATGCGTCCAGTTAATAAAATATATGGAAACATTTGTGCTCCCAAAACTAGTTGTATTTCGCTTGGTATGTTCCAAGTCGAATCAGCAAGCGGTATGTGTGTTAAATTTATGAAATTTGAACAATCAATATATTCTGTTGGTAAATTATCCGTAATATAATCAATTATTAGGCAGTGAATATTATATTCCTGCTTTCAAAAGCGCGATTTTATTTTTAATGACGTATAACCATGGACAGGGCGAGAACTCATACCTACTCCATTTATAAATGAATTACTAAGTGGAATTATTGCTAAATTCAACTGTTTACAGCAGGAAAGCGTTATTAAATTATTCTGTGATGCATTGTCAATTAAACATCTTATTATTATTTTATTATTTTTATTACTGTATGCATATACTTGTGCGGTTGAGAGAAGTACATTGCTTTGAGGGGTACTAATACTGCGGGCGGACAGTGACATAACACCTATTGGATCTGTGTTAGGTGCGTCGTGATAAGTATTTGTCTCATTCTTTACTGAGTTTGATATTGAGACATTACAACTGTTTTGATTCGTATCGAAATGCAATAATGTGTGATGTCGTTTATTACAATTTTTACATAGATGATGAGAATTGCAAGAAGAAGTTTTATGAGAACAGCTTAAACAATTTATACAGCCATTCTTAGATTTAATGAAATCAAATTTATTTTTAGGAGTTAGATTTTTAAACTGATTACAATGATAAAGTTGCATATGATCAGTTTTATTACATAAAATACATTTTTTTAAAATACATGAGTTATTAGAGTTATTAGTTAGAAAGGATTTAAAAGTATTGCGCGATTTATTCTGAGGTTTTTGCGGTAAATATGTGTTATTTGAACGTTCCAAAATTTTAACCTGACTTTTGACAAAGTCAATTAACTCCATATACGATGGAACCTCCTTGTCACGTACAGTCATTTCAAATTCTTGGACAGTTTGAATATCCAGTTTCTTTAATGCACAAGTTAGAAATATGAAATCAGTAACCTCCTCAATTCCCACTTGATTGAAAGCGGCAATCGATGAAGATAATTTTTCAACAAATTCATCTAAACTTAAAGCGGTGCGGTTACATGGTTTAATTTCGAAAATATTATTTAAGTAATGGGTAGCTAAAGAACGTTTATCTTGATATTTTCTTACGAGACTGTCCCAGATTACAGAGTAATTTTCGCCTGTGGGTATAATACCACACATGACATTGGATGCGTTATCTTTTAATTTACCAAGTAAATATTGCATTCGCTGTGAATCAGTCAATGATGAATTGAGATGTATATTAGATTTGAAGGATTCGTAAAAAAGCGGCCAATTATCAATTCTTCCATCAAAATATGGGATATCGATTGGTGGTAATTTAATATTATGATTTTTATTGTTATTATAGGATGTATCAGGTTTATTTTGAATTCTATTTGAAAGAATACTATTTCTTTTGAATATAATTGAAGATATGAGATCTTCAAACGTGTTGATTATTTGAAAATCGGGAACATAATTAGGAATTGTTTTTAAATTAAGAGCGAACAAATCATCGATAATTGATGCGAATTGAATTTTTATTTCATTTATAGTTTCTGTTTCGGCGAGGAAAGATTCAGAAGATCTTGTGTCTTTAATTAATTCCTTTTTAGACAGATCATAAAGTTTAGAAACGCGTTCAAAAATTGCTTGTTTTTTAGCTTCTAATAGTTTAATTTTATCAGCCATATTAAAGAAGAAGAAGAATTTGACAATATAAAATGTGCCTATAAAATATTATATCGAATTAATTCAAACGAGGAACGTACTCAATATTGAAAAAAATAGAATGAATTATAAATCGAGAAAATGGAACACAGTTTAAAAATACTAAAGTAAGTACCTTATATTATTTGTTGGCTAGCGGGAGGTAAAAGAATATAATTTGAATTTTATATTCTATTACGTAATAATAATTAGCGGGAAAACAAATGACATACAATAACATGCAAAATTGCGTATGAGGTAAAATACAATATGGTAAAAATTTATATATTTTATTATGTTATTTTAAACGAATAAAAAGAGAGAAGTATAATATGATATTATAATTATATATTTTATACCAAATTAATCAATATTATCCGACTCGTATGGGCCAAATTTATGGTGTAGCGGGGATTTGCTGGTTCATTGTAACATTGACCTATTTGGTATTGGTAATTTGATTTATAAGCGATTTTTATGCACTGCAGTTCGATAAATATGACACCTCGTATATAAGCCAAAAGGAAACAATGCACTTACCTTTAATTGGCTGGCAGATCCTTTTGGCAGAGGGCACTCTTCTCTTGCAGTGTTAGCGGGCGTTGAAGAATGATGTAGCGGTTGTAGCGGATGAAAAAACTGTTGAAAACGTTTATGAACTGCGATGTTACTGTAGAAGATAGCGGTGAAGATGGCGAAGATTTTGCGATGAAAGTAGCGGTTGGAAAGTAAGCGGGTTTTATTAATTTTGCGGCGAAAAGCGGCGGTCACATAGACACGAACAAATATGGATCCGTACTTTGCGAATGACAAGCGGGAAGTCGAAGTTTTTAGTGTTGCCAACTCACAGGTGCGAATATTAGCAAAATGTTACAAGTAGGCGGATAATTTTTAAATGCGGTAGTTGAGGCGGTGATGAGTGCGGATGAAGACGATGAATCCCAGAAGAAGCCTCTTGATTGCCAATGGCCATTGGCTTAGTGCATTACTTCTTCTGGCGATACACAAAGGCATCAAATTCATCGAATACAGTGCATTATATTTTATTTTATTTTATGGCAATTAAATGGCGCGAACACTTATAATATATAAATATACCACCATTGTGTCGGAAAGTGCGAAATCTTGGAATATTATTATATCTTATAACATATAAATATACCACCATTGTGTCGGAAAGTGCGAAATCTTGGAATATTATTATATCTTATAAAATATAAATATAGAACAAGTTGGCGTGTTAATTATTAAATTTATTTGTTTATGATAATTTAATAAAATACGTCGAGGTTATTTAACCTTTTCTTATATAACTAGTTGCATGTAACACATGAGATCCAACTGTCGATAGCGATAGTATGTATAGTTGAAGAATAAGTACCAAACTATAAACCCATAAATACAAATTTTTGAATATTTTAAGATATCTTGTTTTCTATACAACACATAAAAATATGAAAACAGCATGATGGTATGTAGGTATGTTTGGAGATTTAAGTATCAAACTTTTAAGTCTTCTTACATATTTATACTATTGTGTATAGGCGACTGCTATACAAATTGTATGAAGCAATGTCGTCACCAAATTCAATTTTTATAAAAATTGTGAAAAAATTGTAGATGTACTAATACAATGTTAATATTTTTAATATAAAATTGAATTATCTAGTTGGGGTGTTTCGGCTTTTTTCGATATTTTTAAAAACTTTGGAAATATAGGCAGTTAAACACATAAATTTATCATAATTTTTTTTATTCTTAATAAAAAAAGTTTGAGAAACTCTGGATTTTTTTTGAAAAAACTAGTTTGAGATTCAATTTTCAGCGTTCTAGCTTTTATGGTTTCTGAGATATATGGAAAAAATAAAGTAAAAATTCAAAAGTTGATAATCCCTGACTGAAACAAGAATTAAAATTTCTGAGTATTAAAGTTTTGTAGACCTATAAATATTTATATATTCTGTAATTTTGGGCTCTGTAAATTGAGCGGGTCAAAAGTTATAAGGGACGGACGGACACACAGACACACAGACACACACACACACACACACACACACACACACACACACACACACACACACACACATACACACACACACACACACACACCCTCACACACACCCTCACACACACACACACATACACACACACACCCTCACACACACACACCCTCACATACACACACACACACACACACACACACACACACACACACACACACACACACACGCACACACGCGCACTCGCGCACACGCACACGCACACACACACACACACACACACACACACACACACACTCACACACACACACACACACACACACATACACACACACACACACACACACACATACACACACAGACACACGAAATTTTCTACTCCGAATTCTGAGTAAATCCGTATATGGTACATATATGCTGCGAAGCCTCTATGTTGGTGTTTTTTGACTTCAAAGTTGGAAAAGCCGTGAAAAAAGTAGACCCTGCATACAATTCTCGCGTATCCTGGCTTGAAACATTGTCAATATGTTAAGAGAACAAAGTTCTTTTGAACAAATCGACAGTTGGATAATTATTCAAGGGAGCTTATCAAAAATAATTTTGTACATAATGGTTTCTCGTGTACCTTAAAATTATTTTTTTTTACTAGAAAGAGATAAATATATGATCAATTATATCTTCATATATAGAGATGAATAAGTTACATATTTCAAAACCGGGTTTTAAGGCACCTACAGGACCTTCGGCTTTCGTGGCTTAGTTGGTTAGATATCTGACTTCTAAGCCAAAGTCCGCGGGTTCGACTCCCGGTGGAAACACAATTTTCAATAGTGTTTTCGGTCTGGATCTGTGAGACAAGAAAATAATATTGTAATTCATTTTTAAGTTGTGTGAGAGTTCAATAGATGGCGGTGTACTTATACAAATCTATGGACATCTGTATTACGCATCTACAGAAAATACCACAATCAATTACACGAAAAAAATGGGTATCAATAAGTTGACGAACATGCTTTCGTAATATTTGTTTTCAGCTCAAGTTTTATTATTATATTCAATTGAATGCTTGCCAGTTTGTTCATAAATATTATAGCAAAAACTACAACACAAAAAAAAAACTATAACAATAAAACTACCAAACAAAAAAAACTATAACAACAAAAACATGTATTAAAAATTTGGGGGTAAAAACTCGAGTAGGTAAATGTAATTTCTTATCTGTTTTATTTTCTTAATAATTATTATCTTCGTCTATAACAATAAAACTACTACACCAAAAAAACTATAACAATTAAACTACTACACCAAAAAACTATAACAATAAAACTACTACACCCAAAAAACTATAACAATAAAACTACTACACCCAAAAAACTATAACAATAAAACTACTACACCCAAAAAACTATAACAATAAAACTACTACACCCAAAAAACTATAACAATAAAACTACTACACCCAAAAAACTATAACAATAAAACTACTAAACAAAAAAAAAACTATAACAACAAAAACATGACATTAAAAATTTGGGGGAAATTACTCGAGTAGGTATATGTAATTTCTTATCTGTTTTATTTTCTTAATAATTATTATCTTCGTCTAAGAAATTTAAAATATCAACAAGTTTAAAGAGTTCTCTTCAAAACAGCGCGTTATATGACGCCAATGGGCTAAGAAGCGTCACTATGGCTTTTCTTTGTTTTTGAACGTTTATTATGTGTGTCGAAAACTGGAATATTTGTTAGCAAAAATGTTTATAACTTTACTGTTTTGTAATTATATTTTTCAAGTGGGGGATTATGTTCAGTTAAAAGGTTACACTTTATCCCATTGTCATCTTGAAAATAAATTTTTGTCAACAATTTTTTTTAATTTGGAGTATGTTTGTACAACTATGTACCAACCAGAGACGTTCCACCCACAGAAGCAACAAAGAATTGCTTGCGTATGTAATAACGTTAAGTAGTAAATTACCACTAAATTGAATATTTTTCATTAAAAACTTTCACATTTTGCTTATATAATTGTTTGATCATTATATTTGCGAGAATAGTTTTAAAAATCACTATAAGTCAAACACTGTGTTGAGATTCTGCATTTTTACTAATTTAAAATAAATAAATTAAATATATGACTTTGGACAAACAGTTAAAAATGGTTCCATAACTATCTTATCAACAGCGAACAATTTACTAAAATCAACAATCATAAAAGTGAACTCCTTACAAGCAACTTTGGAATTCCACAGGGTACAGCGGGCTAATACTCATAAAGTTGATTATAGTGAAATTAAGATTAGCTTCAGACTTTAACAATCTTTGAGGTTAAATTAATTAAATAATACTATAAATATACACAACAATTCCTGACAATTTCATACAAAACGTAGATATCAACAAATTTTCATGATTAAATGTAGAGAAAGATTAATATTGGATTATGATCGAGAACTTATTTATACATTTTTAAGATTAAGGCAAGCTAAGATCGTATTACGAATGTGTTTAAGATCGTATTACAGTTCTAGGTCCAATACTGTTCATTAGCTACATTAATGAAATATTTAATATAGATAATATGAACGAAAAAATAATATCTGTGCTTATTTATTTAAGAAAAATGGTGGTGAATTGAAACACACTTAGCAAATAGTATGTATTAATAAATTAAAAATATGGTTTTATAACAATTTGCTTTCCTTAAATAAAAAAAACAGGGTTTGTTCCTTTTCCTTTAATAACAAACCAATTTAATATAAACATAATACAAACAAATAAAACCCAAAATAATCCAAATAAAATAGCTTAGAAATACGAAGTAAAATATCTTGGAATCACTAACGGCAACAATTTTAAACGGAAACATTTCGTAGAATTAAAAAAAAATAGAATTAGAAATTAAATTTACATATTTTTACAACTACGAAATATTCTGACGTACCAAATTTTGAATGTATTATATTTCGCTTCTGTACAATCCTTACTACCATGTGGAATACTTGGACGGGGTGAAACATTTAAAAACAACTTAAAATGACTTGAAGTAACTCAGACACTTATCATAAAAATATTTAAAAAATAGACTTCTCCTAACTAAACAATTTCATGTTCTAAGGCGCTAAAAAAATTATTTGAAAAGTTAACTTTATAATTAACAGCAGTCATAATTTATTGTTAATAATGTGGAAATTTGTTATTGGTTTTAGTATTATACTAATGCATCTATATAATAAATGTTATTATACTGTAAATTTCCCGAAAATGAAATAAAATAAAATAAATAAATAATTACTATGAAATCCACGAGACAAAATTAATACTAGAACAATATCAAAAAATAACAACTATCCCTCGCCTCAATACATCTGCTGCCCAGCACCATTTTGTATTTTTGGGTATTAAATTGGATTGATAAGGGAACTCAATAAGAAGGCATAATTGGTGAACGTTGCACAAGCGCATAAAGTGATCACCTAATCAAACCGATGACAGGTCGTAAGCCCTGTAGATGCGTTAAGTTCCTGGTTCTTCTATAATATTCCAATTTCTTCTCTATTGAAATGCTAAAAAGTTGTCATTAAATATCAACAACTGTAATCACATACAATGATAGATTATTATGTAAGTGATCAAGTTTGTATCATTGGTGTTATGTACTTTTTGTTATTTTTCTTCTGTGTAAGTGTATTGATTTTATTTTGATGTAATATGTTATAGAGGTTTTTGAATCGTGGAAGAGGTGACGGTGGACGGTGAGTGCAGTTTTGCGGGAGACAGCCGGCGTTCGTCAGTTTGTATGCTTGCAAACGTGTGCTTCACTGATGAGCGTTGGCTTTGTGTTGCGAAATCAGACACCTGTTTACTGTTCACCCAGAATGTTCTTACTAGTAGACAGAAATGAACTAAAACAATGACTATGCTCTTCCCTTGAACACGAGATAATACTTTAGTTTTAAGATGCTTATTATAATTTTTTTATTACTAGTTGCATGTAACACATGAGATCCAACTGTCGATAGCGATAGTATGTATAGTTGAAGAATATGTACCAAACTATAAACCCATAAATACAAATTATTGAATATTGTCAGATATTTTGTTTTCTATACAACATATGTAGGTATGTATGTCAAGATAGGATAGTATGGAGGAAGGTCCTTTTTTCCTACCCAGAATATGAAAATAGCATGATGGTTTGTATGTATGTTTGAAGATGAAGTATCAAACTATTAAGTCTTCTTACGTATTGTGTATAGGCGACTGCCATACAAAATGTATGAAGCGATGTCGTCACTAAATTCAATTTTTAAAAAAATTAAAAAAAAAATTGAGATCTTCTACTACAATGTTAATATTTTTTATAGAAAATTAAATTATCTAGTTGGGGTGTTTCCGCTTTTTTCGATAATTGTATAAGTTTTGGAAATATAGGCAGTTAAAATCATTTCAAGGCAAATAAATTGATTGCATTATTTGCATTTATGCTTTTTTCTTTCTTTTGTAAATTTAATTTATGTTCTTATCGTTAGACTCCCTGAATGATTTATTTGGATCCATTGGACATACGGCCTCGATGCATGATGTCATGATAGTTTCACAAATAGGAAGTTTTAATGACAGACCATACAATTGTTTTATTAACAACAGTTTTCAGGAACTCAGGACTTTACTGGGGGGCTACTCATGACACATTATTAATACGTGCTTATCTTGCCTTCATCTTAAATATGTATAAATCAGTACTCGTTCATCTCTTCTTCTGGGTCACAATCAGTGGCGACTGGTAGATCGTATTTTTGATAATTTTTGGTAGTGCAATTTTTTCCTGAATTAATAATAAATTAATTGGTATTTAATCGATATGCATTTACGTATATCTACATAGATATATACGTCTACGTTGGTATATTATGGATAAAAATGAAATAATATACATATTCAAAATATTTTACCTATTTGTAAAGAAGTTCAATCCTGCGCTGTTTCTATTTGGCAAAAACTTCAATCACTCGTTTGTTATTGATCGATATCCACAATCTAATTGTGTTCTAATGTCAACTGTAGGTATCTAAGTTAGATAAATTTATTGTATTGCGTAAATGAATTTGTGAAGAAATAATTTATTTATTTATTAAATAAATAAATAAATGAGATAAACGAGCCAAATCATTAACACCTTTTATAATCCAAGTAGATATAGTCGCCATCGAATAGTTAACATGGAAAACAAAATAAACTATTTAATTTGTCACAACCACATAATCATGATGCCGTATCATAAAACTGCATTTTAAAAACACGAACAAAATTCTTAGTTCTAATTTTGCATTGTTGTTTAATATTTAACATTGGTCTTGAAAGACCTCCACGATTTATTTTTAATTTATTTTCAAAAGAAGACTTATTACTTTTAATGTAAAACACATCTATTAATTCACTCGTTTTTAAATCTATAAGATATCTGAACTATAGACAAATATTTATTGATTTAGATTATCTTGTAAAAAGCGATAATATACGATATAAACAAAGTTTTGTTTCAACTGACTAAAACCTGACAAATTACTCTAATTGCGCATGCTCAATGCTCATGTATACCTAGTGTTTACATTACGAAGAAAAAAGATAACACGCCAATATTCATGTTTCAATACTAATTGCGAACATATGTATTAGAGAGAGCGAGATAGAGATATACATTCTAAGTACATCTAAGATATGATAATTTGGTGCAACGCACGAAATTTGTGAAATGAATGCATTGCTAGTAAGTACAAGTATCTCTTTCTAGTCTTTCTCATCTAATACGGGACTATCTCTGTCTGTTCATACATACGATATACAATAGACAATTATAACTCGGTGCGTAATGAATATCGCACGCAGTACTAAATTAATAATATTATTTGTATTGCGGTGGTTACATAATATTATATCGATCGCGAAGATATAAAGTATATGGACAGTGTTTACTAATTATTTTTTTTTGGAAAAAAATAACAGCAATAAAGTAAAGCGTAATATTATTTTTAAAACATATTTAAATATTATTTTTTACAATATATCATTTAAAAATTGGTAGTGCAATTGATCCAACGCACTTTATATAGAGTCGCCACTGGTCACAATCCTAGGATTGGTCTGCACCAAACACTCGATCTTTCCACTTATCTCTATCGTCCGCCAGTCTCTTCATCTCTTTGTAACTGCTACAACGCACGCCACCGATTATCTGGTCTATATAGTTGTTTCTGGGGCGACCTCTACCAATACCTATCTATTGCCTCTACAGTTACTCCCATCAATAATTCCTTCGCTCTAAGGCCTATCCAAGTTGCTCTCTGTTCATAATTAGATTTAAATATTTCTCTACATTTATTCATAAAAAATGTTAATATCAATGTTTAGTATGAAATTGTCATTAATTTTTGTATAAATTAATACAAATATTATTTAATTTGAAGCTCAAAGATTTCTTAAGTCTGAAGCTGATCTTAAATGTATGTTGATCAACTTCATGAGTAGCCCTGCTGATTGACTAGTGATGTGCCGGATCGTTAAAAATGTATATTCGCAGATACGAATCCGAATACGGATATTTGGTGTCAAGACTTGCGGATACGGGTAAGGATCTTACCAATCGGTGTCGGTGCGGTCGAATCGAAGATAACTCCTAAATCTTTAATTTTGTCAACAGTTGTGAGTATATTATCGTCGATAGTGTAGTTATGTATAGTGGATTTTCTGTCTATTTCGTGTAAATGTCTTGAAAATTAATAAGGTAAAAGATCCGCCGAAAAAGTAACGGATACGGTTAGGGTTACGGATCTTTCTTTTCCCTCGATAATCCGCGGATTCGGATACGGATATCCGGCACATCACTACTCATGACACGTTCTTTTAACGTTATCACTCTTGTCTTAATCTTAAAAAAATTTCAGCGCTTCATTTGAAGTACGTTCAGCTAGACTCTGGAATAATTTGAGTCCTGTATAACTTCCTCAAACTCGTTTTACATTTTCAAGAAAAGACTAAATCAGGGATATCTATCCAAAAATACTTTATCCCTCTCCTTTTCCTTCCTTCCCTTTGCTACGTAATATTTACTAAAGAAGGAATATTTATCCCTAAAAACCTGATCTCGATTTCCTCTTCTTGTTCTTTGCCAATCTTTTTTTTGCTATAATGTTTTTTTTATTTATCTTGGTGTTATTTATATTTTCTTTGTTCTTTTTTAGCTTTCATTTTTTGTTGATGTACATATATAATTATTTATCTTGGTGTTGTTTATATTTTCTTTGTTCTTTTTTAGCTTTCATTTTTTGTTGATGTACATATATAATTATGTCACTCTGTGCCAGTGTGTATTATTTTTGTTTATATTATGTATAAAAAGTTAAATAAATAAATAAAAAAACTTATATGATAAAGTTTATTATGAAGGATAATGATAAAGTTTATAATGAAGTTTTTAATTTATTAATAATGATTTGTTGGTTTTAATCTAAAATATATCTTAGTCTGAATCAAATCTTAATCAACATATGTAAGAGACGGAAGAAGAAAAGAAGAATAGGTGTAACGAGGAATATTAAAAGAAATAAAAATATTGTGGAGATTGCAAGTTTTATTTAAATATAATAACATCGATTACATATAATTTTAATGGCAATAATGTATTTTACATCATTATTAACGGTATAGGTACATACATATATAGAATTAAAATTATGTATCAAAGTATATAATATGACAACATTTTCGATAAACATTTAATTAAATGGGTACACCTCTACTTTTATAAAAAAATAAATTTTTGGGTAGGAAATAAATAAATTAATATAACGTACACAAAAATAGAGCATTATTATTACAAAATCAAAATATTTTCTATATTTTTTATTCATATTTGAATACACGAAACATAAAAAAAACTTAAAATATGGTAGAATAATTGTCTCTTTTTAATATGTATACATAGGGATGTCTAGATTTAAAATTTATATAATTTTAAAACATTTATATCGATAGCTCAAAAATAAATGGACTGTCTTATTTCGTATCATTTTAAAAATTAAACTTTGCAAATAAAATTTAAATATATCAATCTGATGATCACTTTTATCTTTGTCAAAATCGACAGCCGTCTTTTATTACAGATTTTTTTAAATCACAAGTTTCGAAGTATGTAAATCAAATGGCAATAAACGGATGACAGTGGAGTTTTCTTTTAAATATACCAACATAAAAGGGCAAGAGACCCCTGGGAGGACCAAGGCAGAGAATGATGGACACGTTACCCGAGATCTGAACGTACTGAATGCTTGTGATGACTGGGAGTCCACTGCAGCTGACAGGAAGGCTTGGAAAGCTATTGTTCAGGAGCCTAAAGCTTTACCGGAGTTGTATGGCCATCGGAAGTAAGTAAGTAAGTAACATGAAAGTTATTCATTAATAATTTATTCGCAAAATTTATAAATTTATCGAGATTGATGATTAATTTTTTAAGTTTCTTTTTTTGTTTCTTTCATTATAATTTTTTTTTTGTATAGTTTCTCGGGCAACTAACGTGTACTATGTCAAATATTAATTTAACACACACTTAATAAGTAATTGCCACATTCTGGGGTTTTATGATATTTATCGTCTCACAGATCCAGACTAAAATCATAATTAAAAAAACTATATCTCCATCGGGAGTTGAACCCGGGACCTTTGGCTCAGGTGTCGAATATTAAACAAACTGATTTATGACGGCCGACAATAATTGATATATACGGAAAATGACACGCTTGGTTATGATAATATTATACTATGTATATACTGTGACATGTCGATGTATCGCCTGTGTAGAGGCAATCGGTATAGCATATAGTTTAGTACGGATGTAGCCGAACGGAGGTTCGGAAATCTTCGTATTATTGGATGATGACGTATATAAACGGGAGATCGCGGGAGATATATAGGAACGCCGTCTTTGATATAAATATCTGATTTTGGTTCATACGCAGTGGTTCATTGTGTATTCATACTACATATATTACGTTCTATAATTATATATTTTGTGTATTTTATATTTTAATCACGCGTTTTAATTACTGTATATTGTATTAATAGTACAGTATACCTCATGTATCTACTAAAAATATTATTTCAGCTCTAATCTTTACGTAGTCTGACGAAAAAAGTGATCTCAGATTAAATATTGAATTTTTACCTAAATTATTAAATTACTTCAAATAGGATCTATATTTAATTATACATTCATTTACATTCAATTGTATCCTCGGTAGTTGATTGTTTTTTTTTTCCGATTCGTAAATCTGAACAAAAGCTCACATCCAAAGCGAACCTTTCTATTCCAATTGGTATTTTAAGATCATACCTCCAAACCAAAAGCATTTTTTTCCACAAATACATACACACGTTTAATATACAGGAAAACGTTTGATTTTTATATTGACTTTAAAAAAACCTTTCGACGAATTAAAATTGACACATATGTAATATTCTAATAGGATTTATGTTGACAATTTTATTTATTACAAATAACTCTGTTTAAAATCGACAAAATACTAATAATATTAAGGTTGGCACATTATAAATTAAACATGTTCGTACGAAACACATAAAGATAAAAAAACATGCATGAAAAGTGCATTAAAATATATTATTTGTAAGTTACTATTTACAGCAACGTACTGTATAGAAAAGGTTCACGTAAAAAAATATATATTCAAAGTATAGAAAAAGCCTTATTTTAAACATTATCAAGATAAGGAGATTAATTAATATTTGTGTTTTATGACTAGAAAAATAATTATAATAGAGAGGTGCTCCAGCCTATATACACTTTTCAGTTGACTTCATTTTTAATAACAGTATTTTTTTAACAGTTAGGAGATTTTTGTTATTTAAGAATATTTATTTTCTATCGCACATTCTCGATAAATACGATGAAAATTCCATAGATTAAATTGTCTATTCATTTTGTACATTCGTTTGGTCATCATGTGCAAATATTTAGATGTTTGTATCTTTTTTTCAATGTTAATTTTATTCAATGCACACTTAATAATTGATCAAACGGTAGGTACCATTGAACCTTCTGTAAAAATAAAATAAATTGAATCACTACATAAAAAAAAATCATTTTACGCCACCACTGAACGGTTTCCAAGAAAAAAAACTGTCTTTTCATCACATTATTGTAAGTTGTTAAAAAACATCCTTTATTGTTCTAAATACAAATTTGAATTGTTGCAAAAGTTGCCATAGTAAAAAATGCAGTCAACTAAATAGTGCGTATTGAACAACGATGGCACGAATATAGTCTAAATAGTTAATTCATTAATTAAAAATAAATAAATAAATAATTTCAAGTATTCGATAATGATCATTTTAACAAATTAGTGAAATGTTAGTTCTTTCAATATCTATTATAGCGATTGGCGGTGCTTTTCGCAACCTTTGCAGATGAGACGTCTCGCTTGACAAAGGAGTCGAAGTTGGCGTGGTCGATTTCGTCGAAGTTCTTCTTCTTCTTCTGGAAGCCGACAAACCCGGCGTGGTCGATCTCGTCGAAGTTGACCCTCTTTACTGGCTGGAATCTGTACTGGTACTCTGGAGGGATCTCGTCAAAGGTGCGCTTCAGTCCCCCGAATGTCAGTCCGCTGTTGAAGAGAGAAAAAATATTTAGTTCATTAAACGGATGAAGTTGCCAGACTGTGGTAATAAGATCAATCCGCATTGGGGATGGGACAACAAGAAAAACTATCTCAATGCGGATTAGATTACCTTATTCGTTAGTTTATATTACACCACTGTTGGTGCAGATAACATATAATTCAAATTCATACTTATACTCATCTTCCTGACATACCAAAACCCAATTCTTACATACATCCACACCTTTAATTGAACATGACAACAATAATCTCGCCCTTTCTCGGTGCGAGAGTAGGCCATACTTCAGTCTCCATACTCACCTCGTGCTGTGCACATATAAAAAGTCAATAATGTAACAACCGCGCCGTGCGCATAGTTATAAAAAGTTTTAAATACGTTCGTGGCATTCACTCGTGTCTCAAAAGAAAGTTTATATTTGTATTCAGAGCGTTATGTGGAAATAGTTCCAGCAGGACGGAGCAACGTCACACACGTCTAATACATCTGTGCCACGAGTTCGTGAAATTTTCCCAGGCAAATTGATCTCCAGGAGAAGTGACATAAATTGGCCTCCACGCAGTCCTGATTTAACCCCTTTGGACTTTTTCCTATGGGGTTATCTTAAATCTAAAGTTTACGCCAATAAACCGACTTCCCTCGCGCATTTGAAAGAAAATATTCGTCACGAAATGGTAGCCATCACTAAGTCCACCTGCCGAGCCGTCATAAGTAATTTTACTGTTCGATTAAATGAGTGTTGCAAACGCGAGGGTCTACATTTGGACGATATTATTTTTAAGAAATAAATTCCCAAATTGTGTACATTAATAAACATTTTTTCGATACACGGCTTGCTTTTTTTTAATCGCACCACTAAAAACTTCCTTTTGAGACATCTGTATATGACATACAATTAAGGGGCCATATAAACCTAATCACCTCAATTTCAAATCAAATTCCTCAAATATGATACACAGTGTGTTTCTAGAAAAAACAGTATAAGTCTTTTCAACATTTCTCTAGTGAATGTTCGTCACACAATTTAAAAATTCAGTCTATATTTGATTTGATTTGATTTGATTTTATTTTTTATTTAACACTTACAACATTAGATAGTTTATTACATGGATTAATACATATGATACATCAATTATCTAAATCTAATGTCAGTTACATGTGTCAAATAAATTTTGGTTTGTGTGTGTAGTGTAAGTAGTAAAGTATTTTTATTTTTTATTTGCTTAATTGTTATTCCGCTTATGTAAGAGAGAGGGTGTGTATATGTATGTGTGTGTGAGAGGTGTTTGTGTGTGTGTGTGTGTGTGTGTGTGTGTGTGTGTGTGTGTGTGTGTGTGTGTGTGTGTGTGTGTGTGTGTGTGTGTGTGTGTGCGTGCGTGTGTGTGTGTATGTGGACTTAAGAGTGATGGGCCATGGTTAGCTATTGTTTTCTAAATTATCTATTTGGGATATTTTCCGTCGATATTTGTTTGGGGAGTCGTAAAAAATGTCCAAGTTTAAAATATCCACATACCTTGTGTAAGCATCCATGGCCCTATTGATTGGTGAATTTATTGCAGCATTTGTTTTATAATATTTGCATTTAAATAATGGTGTATGTCTTGTACGTCTTATAGGTATATTAAAGTCAATAAGTGTGAGTATATCGGCGGAGTCTATATGGTTATTTAAAACATTATAAATAAAAGATAAATCAGTCATTGTTCGTCGGTTCGCTAAACTTTGAATATTATTAACCGTTGTATTATTGTTGTATTTATAGTTGAGTCGTTTCAAAAATTTGCGTTGGATATTTTCAATATTTTTTATATGGATTTTATACAGCGGGTTCCAAATAAATGATGCAAACTCCAGTGTACTTCTGACTAGTGAGAAATATAATATTTTTAATGTTTGCGGATTTTTAAAAGATTTACCTATTCTAAATATGAATCCAAGTAGTTTGTATGATTTTGTAATAACAGTGTTTATATGTTGAGTAAAGGTAAGTTTAGCATCAAGGTGCACTCCAAGGTCTTTACATTCATTTTTATGTTTTATGTTTACATTATCTAGAGTGTAATTATGGTAAATTTTATTCCTTTTTCTTGTGTACGATATGATAAAACATTTAGAAGCATTAAGAGAGAGGTAGTTATTTTTACAGTAAATCATAAGTCTGTCTAGATCTGATTGAAGAGCGCAACAATCGGCACCCGACTTCATTTCTTTGTATATTTTCATATCATCTGCAAACACAGAGAATTTGCAATGTTTGAAGCATTTCCCAATGTCATTTATGTACACAAGGAAAAGCAATGGACCGAGATGAGAGCCCTGGGGTACACCTGATGTAACATTAACTGATAATGAGGAAAACCCTTTAACAACAGTTGTTTGGTATCGTTGGCTTAAGTAAGAATGGAGTAGATTAAATAGGTTTCCGCAAATGCCCATATGAAGTAGTTTTTTAAATAGAGTATTATGATTCACACGGTCGAACGCCTTGGAGTAGTCAGTATATACACAATCAGTTTGAATATTTTTATCCATCGTTTCGTGTAGGAATTGTATGAAGACGGTTAAATTCGAGATAGTGGATCTTTTTTTCATGAAACCGTGTTGTTTATTTAAAATGAAGGGTGCTATGGTAGGATATAATTGGTCGTATACGATTTTCTCATAGATTTTACTGAGTATTGGAAGTTTAGAGATAGGCCGGTAGTTTGTCACGTCATGTTTGTCTCCTGATTTATGTATAGGTGTTACTAGAGCAGTTTTCCATTTAACTGGAAATATTCCCTGATCTATAGATTTGGAAAATATGTTTGATATTGGGAGTGCTAGGGTTTTAGCGCATTTTTTTAGGAAGATACCCGGTAAGTTGTCGCATCCTGGCCCTTTGTTAATGTCAGTTTGGGAAATATATTTATATGTTACTTCTTCGTTAATGTTTACTGTATGGATCAGTGCGGTGTCAAGTTGATGAGTCGTTGAGTTGGGGTAATCCGCATTGATAGTTGTATCCGGTACAAAAACTGATGCAAAAAATTTTGAAAAAAGATTTGCGTCACCTTGAGGTTCATTTGTAGACTCAGAGTCTGGTATATTTGGAGTTTGTATATATTTTTATATATTCCTATAAAGAAAAAAATTAAAAGATCCTTTTTTACAGCATTTTTTTTAAATTACTCCATAACTATGTGTCGTAGAGAAATAAATCTTTTATATGCTTAAAAAGTGTATAAAATCAAAGTGAATGACCGATAAAGTTTTTTCATTTCAACAAAGGTTTGTTCTTTAAATGCAAAAAATCAACAAATTTTGTATTTCCGATCATTCAAATCACGTATAAACCTTTTTTAACGCACGCGATAGTTACCCTTACTAACGCGTAACGTCATAGTGCATTGGGCGGTTTTAATATATCATGTTTTCAGTCCCTAAGTTTAGCGTTATATGTCCTCTTTAGGTGATGAATACTGTCGAACCAGTGACAAGAAGGAGAGGGGCTTAAGCGAGAGATGAGATAGAAGATGGTTGGCACAGTAAGTCCACTTCCTTCAAATTTTCCATCTCTCCAATCTGTTTTTCTTTTGCCGTTATCGCACAACGAATTTAGTATGAAAATTAGTTACTACTGTATACATACATTTAGGTATGATAAAAACTTTATATGCAATTACAAGTAGGTACTTATTCAAATATCTGATGGATTGAGAGATGGTATATGGACTACCACTTAACCTAAATCCTTAGATATGAAATATCTGGATGATATCTGGAAATATTCAATATAAAGTACGATCATCGTTTTTTGCTACCAGTGATCAGAATTGTTGACTTTTCCTAGATATTTTTTAAAGTACCTATACGAACATGTCTAATATCTATCTGAAAGCATCTGATTCCTATAAACTCTTATTGTTTTCCTTTCATTGCTTTTAATTATTTCTCTCCTTACGTATTCATAATTTGGGATACTATTTCTGAAGACTTGATTTATTTGAAGCTGAATTATAAAATATCTATCTTTTTACACCTTTTTCTTTTTTTTAGAATTTAGCAATAGATTTTGAACTCGCGACCAGTTAGAGCTCTGCAACATTCAAAATTCGTGTACTTTGATGAAAATTAACAGAACATTTTTTTATTTACCTACTTGTTTTCCTTTTAATTATTTCTCTTATTCCGGTTTTTCCTTTTATTGCTATGAATTATTCTCGAGCTATTTTCAATTGTTTGCCAAAATTAAAAATAATATTACACTCAGACGCTGCCCACATGGGTGAAGAGGATACAATTACCAGAGCCACACGAAAAATAAACTAAGTTATTTTTAATTGTTTGCTATATACTTTTATCTGGCATAAACACTGATTGGTTGGATCAGATTTTGGGTGCATAAAAAGCTCTTCAGTTTACAGAATATCATCCCAAAAGTTGAATATATAATCAAATTACATACCTATAGTGAACTATACTATTGATCAGTAGTTTATAAAATATATGGGTTTCATGTATTTTGTAATAATACCTTACGCAGACTTCAATATGTACTTGAATAGATATTATAATAAAGTTACAAAATTGTCGAGTGAAGATATCTCTCCACCGATGTATTTCGAAATGACAACAAGATTTGCATGCAAAAGGATGTGTACAAGTGGAACAATATTAGTTTTCGTTATTACAGCGACTGTATACATATAGAAAAGGTAACCTATCGACAAAAAGGGACGATGCGAATGTTGTTTATTTCTACGACTTGAAGTGGATCAGACAATACAGCACAAAAGTATATGTCAACAGGACAACCCTATTAGTTTGAATGAATAACAACGAAACCTATTACTAAGTCTTAAGATGAAAAACAGACAAACGTGGGTATAGTGACTGCCTACTCATATTTTGTTCATCAAGAATACACCTATGTATGTCCGACGAAAATGATTATTTTCTCATAGAAGAGTATTTAATTATTTCTTGATGATTGATCGGTTTAAGGAAAAGGTTTGATAATGAAGATAAGTGTTTGTATATTCAATGATGCGTAAAAAACAATTTTCGCCATATTTAATTCCGACTGTTTTGGACCATGGAAAGACTGTTGGAACATGATGAACCAAAATAACCATAGAATATTCTTGAAATAAAATACGAATCTACACAGAATACATAGGCACTAGGTACCTATCTCATTAACAAAATTTGATTTATTTTATAACAACTTGATATATTTTATTACATGAACCGCGTGATCCTGTTGACGCTCAATTTAAAGGTTTATTTACAGGTTCCAATATTTATTTAGTAATAGGTACATATTATTAAGTTATTTTTTGGAAAAGGAATGTTATTTTTGTAGAAAAGCGAAAAGTAGCGTATTATTTTATGAATATTTGTTTTTATTCTCCACAGCCCAAACTATAAGTTCGATCGACTTCATATTTACATCATAAAGTACATAGACCTAGAGCTGATTAGTTTTCCATAGACAACTATTAAATTCTTCTCTATGATTTCATCATTTACGTTGTTTTTTTTTGTGTCCTCTCTACAGCCCAAACTATAAGTCCGTTCGACTTCATATTAACATCATTTGTGTAAAGTGCATAGACCTAGAGCTGATTAGTTTTCCATAGATATCCGTTAATTTCTTCTCTATGATTTCATCTGTCCATATTTTCAAAATGCTCTCACGGTCTGGAAAATCGAGTTTTTTTGTATACTGTTTGAAATTTCGATACAACAAAAATACACTCATCAAAAATGCATTCAAGGATTGTCAAAATTTAAAGAAAAAAATCTATGGTTTGCCATATCAATGTGAAATAAATTTCATATTTGTGTGAAAAATGTATATAACAGAAGTAAAATAGCTTCTGTAAGGGAAAATTG
The DNA here is from genome assembly GCA_963576475.1 of Molanna angustata. NCBI lineage: Eukaryota > Metazoa > Arthropoda > Insecta > Trichoptera > Molannidae > Molanna > Molanna angustata. The sequence goes on from OY754975.1 coordinate 15,250,056, forward strand.
AGTGATCAACTTCATATTGATATTGTATGTGTCTCTATAGACAAGTGTATTTTTTACTCTCCATTTACATCTTCCTCAAGGTGTAGGCAGTGAGAACCGAACACCGCATTCTTCTATCTTGACACATACCTACATCGCCTCATCAACACTGTCTCATACATGCTCATCTTGCTAGTAATGCAATTTTACTTAAAATTTCTCAACAGGTATCATCTAGAAAATACAAACTATGAGCTTCGTGTAACGTTTTTGTGTGTATGGTGTATTGTGAAAACTTTTGACCTCTGGGAATCTTATATTTTTTTAAGAATCTAATAGAAATGTACTTCATAAAAATGCATATAGATATTGCCAACATTTCAAGAAGAAAACATGAACGCCTACTATGGTGTGGAGAGTTTAGTGTTGGCCACAACCCACTCGTTTCATTAAGAGGGTGAAATTTTTATCATATCGATGCTTCAACAACACTTTGTTCTACAAAATAATGTAAATTAAAAAAAATACACAAATTATTAAATTTGTAAGTTCTTATTTTACTATAAATGATAATATTATACTTAAATAATTAAAAATATATATTCAATGGGTCTATTGTATTCATATACATATAAACAAAACAGATTTTTTAAAATTAAATTTTAATTGGATTCAAACTTTAGAATCGCCATCGTAGCCAAGTTGTTTTTTCAAGGTTTGTTCTTCTGTCTGCCAAAACAGTTTCATTGGAGGACACAAACCTCCTATATGAATCAACATTAACGTAAGGCATCCAAATTATATAGCTTAATTTATTTTGACAATTAACAATTTCTCAAAATAAAAATATTGTCTAATTTTAAATAAACTCTGTTTAATGCATTGACTATGTAGATTTCTCCTGCAGAAATTTGAGTTATTTTAGCTTTTCGGTGGATAATTGCTGTGTATTTTTTACGAAATTGTCCTAAAAGGGCCAATTTCAGAGTTATTTTTCTTAACGTGAAAATTCGCGTTCTCCGCGAAAGAAGTGATAATTGCAAATGCGAATAATTCAGTTCTCTAGTAATAGGTAACTCGAAAAAAAATAAAGAATTTAAATAAAAGCAAAGAGTTTTAACATCACAGATAATGGTTTGTCTGTATAACGTTTCAATTTCGCTCATTGTGAATAATATCTAAAGAGATAGAGAGAAAGCCAACCATGAATACAACAGCTTATGGTGAAATTGTTTAGTAATGAGCAAATGCCAAGACCAAGACCAAGGGTGGTCTTGATCTTGTATCCCCGGTCTTGGTCTTGGTGTTGCATACTCGATCGAGTCTTGATCTTGGTATTGCAAGCCTTGCAACTTTTACAAAAAAAATATTTTTCTGTTAAAATGTAGTAGGTATTAAAATATGTCAGAAAACACAAATTCATAGTATCTTCAGGCTGCGCTCAGAATGCTCAGAATTCGTTTATTTATAGCGCATGCAATATTTAACGAGTTCTATGACGCAGATCTGTTTAATAACTCCTTTCTATAATTTAGGACATCTATTACAAATTTTTTACTTCGAGCGTCATTGAAGAGGTTCCCCCCTCTTATTATACCCATTTTCTTTTTCCCATCAACCAAGCTTAACTTATTCAGTTTTTTTTACTTTTTCAGTGCCAGTGTTTATGATTTATCTATTTTAATGTGTACATGAGCTAGGTAACACTATGAAAACTTTGTAGGCTTATTACTCTTCACTAACCCAAGGGGATATGGTGGGGAGTTATGATTTGGCAATTTTCAAGGGTATTTTTTATTGCAGATTATCAACTAGTATCATGCTGAGATTGTATTCTTAAATTTTCATCACAACGTATCTCTGTGTGTGTGCTATGTGCTGTGTACTATGTGCTATCTACGGCGTGTTTTTTTTTACATTATCGATTATATGTAGACTAAAGTACTTATTCGATTCTTTTCAAATTTTGCAAATATGTATATCTAATACTCGCTTAGACCTCATTAGATTTTGAACGATATCTAAATAGTGCTTCTTATTTTTTTTAACTGTCAAATATTTCAAAGTGACCCCAAGCTCAGGAAACTTAAAATTCGAAAATTTTATTTTCAAATTGGTGAAAAGATGCATCACTTTCATAAAATGGCATTGAAGAGTTGTCAAGTTTTCATAAGAAAATATTGAAATAAAAAATAATATAACAAACTCATTTCATGAAAATGCTGAATATTTTCCATACAAAATTTGAATACTTTATAGAATGACATGTTAGTGAGGAGTTTAGCGTTGACCAAAACCTACTCGTTTTTTTGTTATGTGTGTATTAGATTTTTTTTGTATAGCTGCATGTTTAATTAAATAAATAAAATAATATAGTAAGTAGTTAATTGTTTACTTTGTAATTAAAATAAATAACTTTATAAAATTTTGGGAGAACGCAAGACTCTTGCAATAGGAACGTCTTGTAAAACTATTGGTCTTGCATTCCTAGGTCTTGATCTTGCGGTCTTGTCAGCAAGATTTTTGCTCATCACTAAAAGCATTATGTAAAGAAGTATAGGCTTATCAATACACATTGACTACCAACATCTATTCAGATTACGTATCACTTGTCTTCACTCTGAACCTTCCCTCATGTCTGTCAGGTAGGTACAAGTACAAAGAATCCATTCTCTATACATCCTTCATATACCATACTTACAAGATACTGTAACTCTTCCATACTTTCTGCTAATAGAACCTTATCGTCTGCATACATCAAATCTCGCACCATTACAGTACTCAATTTCAGACCCTTGCTTTCATCCTTAAGGGCTCTTATGCAGAAATCAATGTACAAGTTAAAGAGCCATGGAGATAGCACGCATCCTTGTCTAACGCCATTATTTATAGAGAACCACGTTGTCACTTTGTCGTTGACACGAACACATGCTTCGCTGTTCTCATATAATGACGCGATTGCGCGTATCAGTTTGCTCTTCACTCCATACACTGCTAGTATATCCCATAATTTTTCTCTAACAACTTTATCATACGCCTTTTCTAGGTCTATGAAGGAACAGAAAATTTTCTGATTTTTTTCCAGAACCTTTTCTGTGACCGTGCGCAGAGAAAAAATTTGGTCTATACATCCTCTGCCGCCCACAAACGCACCTTGGACATCCCATATCTTGCTTTCTGTAATCTTTCGCACTCTTTGATCCAGGATCCTTGCATACATCTTACCAACTGTGCTTAATAAACTTATGGCTCTATAGTTTTTGCAGTCGAGCTTCGATCCTTTACCTTTATACAAAGGTACAACGACTGCATTTCTCCAGTCTGAGGGAGTGTGTCCTTCTTCCCAACATTTGTTGAAAAGAGAGAGACACCACTCCAACGTCTGTTCGCCGCCATATTTTATAAGTTCAGCTGATACACTGTCATACCCGGCAGCTTTCCCCGCTTTCGCGTGTTTTACTGCTTCAAACACTTCTTCTTGCGTTATTTCATCCTTATCACTTTCGCTTACTTGCCATGTTCTCTGACTCACGTCCCCACTTACTCCGCTTTCATACAGTTCCTTGAAATATTCTTTCCATCGTTCTTTCACGCCGTCTTCGTCCATAATTATTTTTCCATCTTTATCATTTATTCCTTTCGAAGCTTTCACAGTTCCATTTTTTCTATCCGCTACGCCTTTCCAGAACATTTTCATGTTTCCAGGAAAGTCGTTGGCTATTTTCAGGCTTTCTTTCTCTTTTATACCATCTTTTTCCCTTTTTACTGTGTCTTTGACTACCTTCTTGCACACTTTATAATTCTCTTTTGCTCTTTCTTCATTATTCGATCCTTTCGCGGCTATTAATGCCATCCATGCTTTCTTCTTTTCACCCACAACTATCTTAACTCTCTCATTCCACCATGCATCGCCTTTCATTCCACCTCTTTTAGCAATACCACATACCTTTTTCGCTGTCTTACATACGGTCTCTTTCAGTGTCGTCCATGCTTCCTCGATATTTTCACTCCTGTGTATTGCTCTAAGAAGTTCACTTTCCGTATCTTTCGTATATTGTTTTCTTACACTCTCATCTTGCAGCCTTTCTACTTTGGTTCGCTTCGGTGGTTCACTTCGGTGGGTTTTAGAGCGCCAGCCAGTAAACAGAACAATTCTTGATATCACCAAGTAGTGATCTGTCTCCAGATCCGCGCCCCTGTACACTCTAGTGTCCACTGTCGCTTTCCTTAGTGCGGCGTCAACACATACATAGTCTATTATAGACCTTTCATTCCCCCTTTCCCATGTATACTGGTGAACTCTTTTGTGGCTGAATACTGAATACTGACAAATACATTAATTATTATAATAAATATTTTATTCCAGTCTGTAAGCAGGGGGGTGTAATACTATACCTATAAACCTTATCTTTTACATAAAAATACATATGTAGGGGAGACCTAGGAGGAAAGTAACAAAAGAGGAAAGTAACAAACGGAATAATTTGAAAAGTATTTGCTGTATGCGCCTAACACTAATTTAGAATATATTGTCTTAACATATTACACACATCTTTAGTACTGACCGATGGTCTGAAGTCAACGGTTATGTGTGTTTCGAGGTCCTTGCGAAAAAAAATGATAAAAGTATTTTTTTGGCGCTATGTGTTTTGTTTCATATTTTGTTAATTACAGACATTTCTATAAGATATTGTGATTTGGTTCAGTGGTTGGTGAATCACTATATAAATTAAACCAAAAAAGTAAGTATGATAGTGGATTTAAGAGTAATATAAACATATTTACATCAAATTCTGGAAAATAATAGACAGAGGAGAAAAGTAACAGTGTGTTACAACCCTCCTATATGTATGTAGTTTCCTAATAAGTTTGTTCATTATATTTTTATGCTTTATTTAGATTTTAATAAACTAGGTGAAGACCACATACTCCAAAACGGGAGCGGACGTGAATAATTTAATTGAATTGAATTATTTACATTTTCACTTTTGTTCTCTTTTCAGAATACCGAACAAGTATACGAGGAAGACTGAGCGTGGTTTAGCCAATGTATGAGCTGGCTGCAGAAGAAATTCTGCAACGCGGCCAGAGTTTAAGAGAAGCGGCACGCTCTTATAATCTTTGCCACAGACAAAAATCTACCTCATCATCTGACGAAGATGATTATTATTGTATTATCTGCACAGTGGCTTTTAAAAACAGCCGTCCAAAAGAGCAATGGGTTCACCCATTATGTGTGCCACAATTGTTTATCTAAATAATTTTTATGAACTACTTTTAATATAAATAAATAATTTAATCATAAATTATAATGTAATTGTAACAATGTTGAACTTTTATATTAAAACAATAAAATGTATTCTGTTGGTTCTAAATATTTGTATGGTGTTACAATCCTCCTCATTAGATGTTACAACCCACCTCAGGGGTAAGGTGAAAAGTAACAATGTGACGTCTGTGGTAAAACGTGTTTTTATCAGACATATGATCAGTAAATTTATAATTTTATCTTCTAATAATCTAGTTTAAATAATAACCTTTCAAATCAATATTTTCTTTTTTCGTTCAAATTAATAATTAACTCTCCACGTACTGAAATCCAAATTTTGTTACGTTTCTCCTAGGTCTCCCCTACATTATAAAAAAATACAAGATATAGATTATAGATTACATTTGGTATTATTATTATTAACTACCAACAAAATGAAAAAAGGCTATTTGATTGCCAAAAAGTCTATAAATCCCTCTCAACTAACTCAACAGACGTTTTTAAATTCAAAGTAAATTCGACAGAAAAATTTGCAATTGTAGGACGCAAAAGGAGTAGGTACCTTACTATTGTAATTATAACTACATATTGTACTTTATTTAACTGTTGTACCATGTGCAGTAATTATTTTTATTTTTATTATAATTTATTCCAGATAAACCGCCAAAAAATTACCCGAATTAAACAGGATTTTTTTTTGTTTCATAAACATAAAACAATTTTTATTTTATTAATGGCGTTTTTGTAGGCGCCACAATAATCCATCAGAATTTATTTTTTCAAATAATAAAAGTTCTATAAATCTTACAAAATTAAATTATCAGAATCCCGCGAAACTCCCGTAAAAGATATTTAAAATGATGAAGATTGTTATTATAAAAGTCAAATATGTAACAAATGTTTTATTTATGTATTTTTACTGTGAAAATTTCCTTAACAGTGAAATGGTCTGCAGCTACAAAGATTGTTTTTGTTTATTGCTTAAATTTACGGAGAATTTTTTACAACTCAATTTTCCATTGTTGATGGTTTATAAATATAAAAAATAATAATTTTATTCCGAAAGCGAAAATATCAAAAAAAAATATTAGCTCATTTCAAAGCAAGATTTTACATATTAACCGATAGATGGCAGTTGTTTATCAAATATTTTAATTTTCCACTACTTCCTATATAACAAGGAGAAATATTATTTCGAAATTTTAAAACATGATATTTCCTTTAAATTAACTCTTGGTAATTAACTTAATATTGAGATAATATATTATTATATTAAGTAGTAACTTATAGTCTGAGAGATAGCAAGTTTTCGATGAATCATTTTTTAATGTTTTTTTTTTTCTTTTTCTTATTGAATATAGGTACGAAAAGGGTAAATCTGACACCTGGCTCTTGTGTTACCAGTGCGTAACCTCTTTATATGTGGAAATTGCATATTTTAACATTATTTTAATATAATTGGTAGGTACTTGTACTGATATTTGTACCTATAAAATCTGTCTGTGAAATATGTAAAAAAAAGAAGTAGAAATTTTTTTGTTTTTAGAAATCTTTCCGGGTGTAATCAGAAGGATGGTATAAGAGCACAAAAAGAACTTACAACGATGCGAATTATTCTAAAATCTGCAATTTTCACCTATAGAAAGGGGGTGCGCACTGGTAAACGCAACCACTCCCAGGTCCCAGACTTACCCTTTCAACAGTCATATCAAAATTAATTGTTAATTAACGTTGCCATCTCTTAGACTATTACATAAACTGAGAGTTGATTAGTTCATCTGTGTAAACATTCATTAAAATAGTTTTCTTAAAATTTGTTTAAATATTTTTTTATATGAACAATGGAAATGGGATTTGAGATGTACAATGTTTTCAGGAATCGTCTACCTTAGAAACAAAAGATTCAGTAAAAAGATAAAACCTTTTCGAGTACCTATATATGTATACGTATAAACATAAGTATCGGTAATAAATTCTATAGGTCAATACATGTACATGTATGTACCTATTATAATATATTCCATTTTGATTTATTACCATTTCATTTTGAAAATACACAATGTTTCAATACTTTCAATAATTTCTCTTACTTGTGTCTTCATTCTTTAAAATCATATAGTATAAACTATAAACTGTACGAATAAAGGAGGTACCTAATTTGTAACATTCAAGTAATTTGTCAAGAATTATTTTCTCAGCAAACTACACCGTATCTTTAAATAAAATAATGCTTGACTAATCTTTTCACGTTTTTGACATAACTTTCAATTCGATAGAACCTCAATTTTTATTACAAAGCTCAGCATTTAATTGACTTTCAATATGTGATATTTATTACAGTTTTTGTTTATAAACATGAACTAGAAAACCTGTAAGTGCGGCTTCTACATAGTTTAACCGGTAACCTTACCTAACCTAATCTAACGTTATTATAACAACATGTTTTATATATTGGCTTCAGCTACCGGAGCGTGTATTTTTGTATGAGCAACATCCAGGTTTCACGTAATAGGAAATCGTTTTTTAATGGATATGTTATTATTTTACTCTCCGTTTCAAGCCTTGTGGGATTTTTGGTATGAGTAATAGATGTATATATGTGTATGTATGTATATGTATGTTACAGTAATTATGTATTATAATATACTCTGTACCAAAATTTTGATAAATAAATAAATTCCCCTGTATGCCTTGGAATTAGAATAAAACTTACGAAATCATGTCATTTTTAACCGACTTGCAAAAACAGAGGAGGTTATGAATTCGTTGTAAAGTTTTTTTATGTTTGTTCAGCGATTTCTTTATACCACGATGACCGATTTCGATTAATTAGATTTAATCTTTTGATCGAAATTTCTTGATGTAATTTCATTAAAATTTTCAATAAACGTTAAAAAAAATGTTTATACCTTAATTCCACTGTTTATTACTTAACTTAATTCCACTGATAAACAGTGGAATTAGGTTATTAACGTTTTTTTATTTTTAATGTTTATCGATTATTTTCGATTACCTATTCCTTTATTATTAGAAAGGAGGTATCTTCAATTTGCTCAAGATATGACCATGTGATCCATGAGAAATTCATCACACTATTCAATTTGCTCTTCACGATAAGAACTCTTAATTACATAAATGATTTCTTTTTAAAATGAAGGGAGTACTTATGAATTACATCGAGTTCTGATGATGATATTCGCGAGAATTGTCAAACTCTTCAATTTGCAAAGTCGTCTGTAATTAATAATAATTACATATTTACCACGTCGTCCCTTTTGGATGATTCTCTTTTCAGTAGAAAGAGATTATTTCTGGGGTGGTTCCATCTCAACGAAGCCAAGAGGTTTTATGATGGGAATCATGAGAAATCATGAAACCCATCCATTTGCGTAATGTTGTATAGGCGAATTGTATGAAAGATATTATTACTACATACATAACATCACATCATTTCCATCATGGGTAGGCAGTGATAATCGAACGCCACGTTTTTCTATCTTGACATACATTCATTTTGAAGTCAGTTATTTTATATGAAAGATTATTTAAATAGTCATTCTTTCCTTTTCGTCAAAACTATTTTATAAACCTATTTAGTTATTTTATTCCACATACATTGACCTACAATTTAAACATAAGACTTAATTCTGTTGATATCATTATTTTTTAAATTTGCATATATATATATATTTTTTTTCTTTTACGTTACTTCAGTTGTTAGGGAGAAATTTTATTTACGCTACGTTCAGTTGAATTGAATTGATTGATTTAATTAGCTAATTTTCAATTGAATTTAAGTGTAATATTTATATTTGAATTAATGACATTTGCATGTTTTATTATATAATTGTTTCTTATAAATAGTTATATTACATTTGCAGAATATTAATTTATAGATTTAAAAAGAATCCTATCTAATATAATGGTGCTTAGTTAACAAAACACGTTGAATCTATATATGAATACAGTAACAATCTCCTACTGAAAATCGTGACAGTTTGAGTAAAACATGTAGTTTATTTTTTATTTGAGCAAATTTGATTTGGACAGAAAAAATATTTTTTTTTTATAATACTAGGCATTTCACCCTTAGAAAAGTGATTTTTGTCAAAATAAGATTACTACTCGTATGTATGACACTGTATCGTTCAAATTGTATGAAAAGTTTATCCTTTGGAAAAATGACAGAAGAAAACGTACATAGATATACTTACACGTTTTTTATATAATATTTAAACTATAATACATTCATACTATTAGACATTTCATAATATTCAAACTTTAATACATTCATTCTATCAGACATTTCATAATATTTTAACTATAATACATTCATACTATTATACATTACATAATTATTCAAACTATAATACATTTATACTATTAGACATGCTATATCATAGTATAAGATTATGGAACACCTGAACTGATGATATTAGGTCATCTCAATCAATTCAACATTAAATAAAAGACTAAAGCATTTATTTATACCTTCCCCATCCTCTCTCACATCCCACAACTTGTGAAATCACAAAATTATTGTGATTTTACATTTAAAAATGTTACGTGTTAATCTTTCTTTTTTTTGTCGTTATAAATTTAATGTATCCATCACTATTAATCACAATTTATGGCCTCACAGTGCTTTGGTAGGATGGAAGAAATTGCCTTATGGCAATAAACCCGCCCATTTACACATTATTGTACAAGATGTAAAATGAATAAATGTTCTAACTGTAATACATTCATATTATAAGTCATTTCACAATATGCAAATCACTGACAATTTTTTGTCGAATATTTTTTTTGTCATGTCGATTGTACATATTTGTACAATTCTCTAAATTATTTTATGATATAATTATGTCGATCAAGGTGTAAAACGTAAAATGAAAGCATATTAATAAAGCATATACATGTAATACATGAGATCCAACAGTCAATGGCGATAGTATGTATAATTGAAGTATAAGCACTTAAACTTATACTCAAATTAATAAATATTTTAAGATATTTTGTTTTCTATATAAAACATGTAGGTATAATAATAATAATAATAAAAATAAACACATTTTAGCACCATGCGCAAGTGGCAACTTTATAACCAAATGGCAATTTCTTCCAACAAACCAGTGTATGTATGTCAGAATCAGAATAGGTAGTATGGAGGTTAGTCTTTTTTTCCTACCCAAAATATGAAAACGGCATGATGATATGTATGAATGTTTGGGATTAAGTATCAAACTATTGAGTCTCCGTAGATTGTATATTTCCTTACAAATTGTATAAAACGATGTCGTCACTAAATATAATTTTTATAAAAAATAGTTAAGAAAAGTTTGAGATGTACTTCTACAATGTTCATATTGTTTGTAGAAAATTAAATTATCTAGTTGGGGTGTTTCGGCATTTTTCGATATTTTTAAAAAATATAGGCAAAATATAAAAAATATTGGAAATATAGGCAGTAAAATACATAAATTTATCATAAAAAATATCTAGTTTTTATGGTTTTTGAGATATATGGAAAAATAAAGTAAAAATACAAAACTTGATAACCTACTGTTTGATACAAAAATTCGAAATTGTGAGCATAAAAGTTTTGTAGGCCTATAACTATCTATATTTTCTGAAATTTAAGGCTCTGTGCATTGAGAGGATCAGAAGTTATACGGAACGGACGGACACACACACAGACACAATACTACTCCGAATTTTGAGTAAATCCATGTTGCGAAGTCTTTAAGTTGGTGTTTTTTGACTTCGAAGTTGAAAAAACCGTGAAAATATATACCTGGCATACAAATCTCGCAATTTTTTGGATTGATACTTTGACGATATGTTAAGAGAAATAAATTCTTTTGAACAAATTGGCAGTTGTATAAATATAATAATTCTCTGTTAGTTAGAAATATATTTTAAAAAAGCCCATTTCTTTCAATACAAATCGATTGTTAAAATGTACCAAATATGGAATACTACCTACCTTTAGGTTTATTCCACATTATTTACTCTCTGTGCGGGTTTTGTTGATTATTTTCATATAAATTATTTTATTTTAAAATAAACATAAAAAGCGTGCTCGGTAAAATAACATAATATTATTAATTAACTCATGTACCTACCTAGCTACCAAAATTTAAGATAATGAATTTATTATATAAATTCTCTTGAAGAAATCGACAGTTGGGTTGGTAATATATATAATCTTATAGGTACATAAATATATTCCTACCACAATCAATTCTATCATTTTGATTGAGAGACGCGGTGGCGACATTTGCAAAAATAATATCAATATAACCGAAATGTCGAGGAAGTCACAGTTAATGACGTGTTTCCCGCTGCGAAGTTTGTTTTGCACGGGAAATCGTAATGCAAAATTCATGTGTTCCGGTCAACAGTCACCAGCGCAAATAATCTATGGTCCAATCAGTTTCCATGGATAAAAGGGTCGTAAGAATACGAATACTTTCTTCGATGAACTATTTTTATCTTATACATAAGTATTTTAAAATTAGAGTGATTGTCAATGATCCATAGTATGTAAAGTTGAAAAATACGTTCCAAACTATAAACACTTAAATACAAATTATTAATTTTTTAAGATATTTTGTTTTGTAGACAAAACATGTTGGTATGTATGTCAGGATAGGATAGTATGGAGGTCAGTCTTTTTTCCTACCCAAAATATGAAAACAGCATGATGGTATGAATGAATGTTTTTAAGCGTATTTGTACACAATTCCTCAATGGGTATCATGTAGAGAGTGCACACTATGGCGTACGCCGTAATAGGCGATCGCCGTATCGACTTCATATTAACATCATATGTGTAAAGTGGATAGACCTAGAGCTGATTAGTTTTCCATACACAACTTTTAATTTCTTCTCTATGAATTCATAATTTACATAAGGCCGCCCAAACTATAAGTCCATAAACTTAGAGCTGATTAGTTTTCCATAGATATCCGTTAATTTCTACTCTATCATTTCATCTGTCCAAATTTTCAAAATGTTCTCACGGTCCGGAAAATTGAGGTATTTTTATAATGTTTGAAATTTTGATACAATGAAACACACTCATCAAAAATGCATTAAAGGATTGTCAAAATTTTAAGAAACAAAATCTATAGTCTGCCATATCAATGTGAAATAAATTACATATTTGTATGAAAAATGTATATAAGTAGCAGAAGTAAAATAGCTTCTGTATGGGAAAATTGAGTTATCAACTTCATATTGTTATTGTTTGTGTCTCTATAGACAAGTGCATTTTTTATTCTCCACTTCTACCTTCCTTAAGGGGTAGGCAGTGAGAACCGAACACTGCATTCTTCTATCTTGACACTTATACACCACCTCATCAACATTGATACACTGTCTCATCTTGCTTGTACTGCAATTTTACATAAATTTATCAACAGGTATCACGTAAAAAGTGCATACTATGAGTTTCGTGACAATGTTTTTGTGTGTATGGTGTATTGTGAAAACTTTTGTCCTCTGGGAATCTTATATTTATTTAAGAATCTAATAGAAATGTACTTCTCAAAAATGTATTGAGAGATTGTCAACCTTTCAAGAAGAAAAAATAAACACTTACTATATAGTGGAGAGTTTAGCGTTGGTTACAACCCTCTCGTTTTTTGAAGCATTCATTACCAACTCATTTTGTCACGGGTCGCTACTGGTTTCTATGAGTCGTCATCGCATCTCGACGCCTACTATAATTATTTCATCACACAACGTGTAAATTACAATGAAGTTATGTTATTATATGAAATTCATACAACGTGCTACGTTACAATTAGTGTTTAGACAGAGTAGAGTTAATTAACAGTGATAAGAGTTGAGCAACTAGTTTCAAAGGTGATTGTTATGAAAACACGGAGTATGATATTAAGATTATTAGATACCTTCTAGTAAATTTATACCAGGCATATCTATCTAAGACAAAGCTTTGATTCATTCATAACAAATAACAAACTACCTTTCGTAGAACACACGTTTCAGGCGTTTGTTTGTAACTAAGTTAGCGAGTTAGTTATTGAAGTTCATCAATCACTTTTCAAAATCTTTTAATGCATACATTGTTACATTGATTGATCAATATAATCATAATATTGTGTTCATGTGTAAATAAATGATTACCCTTATACTCATATGGAGTTCTATAATATCCTAAGATATTATATTATAGAACCTTTTTTACGCTAGTTCAAGATGTCTCAAAAATATCATATGGCATAACAAATACCTATATAAGAACGGATAGTAAGGTCAGAATTTATAAGACATGTGTTAGACCAATCATGACATATGCGGTGGAGACAAGAGCTGACACGACCAGAACCAAAAACCTCCTACAAACATCGGAAATGAAGGTTTTTAAAGGCTATCACAGGGAAGACGCATAGGGACAGAATTCGCAATGACGACATTTGGCGGACCTATGAGACCGAGGACATCATACGATGGAGTAGAGCTAGGAGAAGATTCTGAAGGGACCATGTCAACAGGATAGACGCATCTCGAATCTCATCCATAGCGGCAAACGAAATCCCACCAGGGCATCGCCTCCCCGTAAGACCACCTAAGAGGTGGAGGGATAGCTGGACCTCAGCTTCACAGGAATAGCTTTTTCGAAAAAAACAGATCTACGATCTAAAATAAGAAGGAGAAGATCTTTATATGATCATTATTTCCTTGACATTGGTAATCATGAGGGTTTTGATTACACCGTTTGTCGGGAATTGACCCTCTGATGACTATTTGCTTCGAATTTCAAGTTTTCCAGGACAAACTATAGGTAAGCACTTCCAAATAAGGACTGTTTAATTCAAAATTGATGTTATCACCAGAGAAGTTAAATACAAAGTTGACGGTCGTGATTATTAATATTCTATACAGTCTAGCTACGAAGTATGTACTTGCACAAAGTAAAGTTAATCAAAGGATACAACTTAGTCGAAGTTTAATAAAATATCGAGAAAAACTTCCCTTGGCTGATGTACGTAACTTGGTTGAACAATATTAAAGTGCACGAAGCTTTGTGGCGTTGAGGGAAGTATAATCATTTGTGAATCATCAAAGTTTAAGTTTTCATACACTCCAGTACAAACAGAGCCAGGGCGAGCGGGGCAATTACACCATGAGAATCTTCTTCATGGTTACAATCGGCGGTCAAATTTGTCGGCCTTCATGGATCAGTTGGTTGGGTATCTGACTGCTGATCTAAAGGTCCCGGGTTCGATTCCCGGTGGAGACACAGTTTTTAATTGCGTTTTCAGTCTGGATCTGTGAGACGATTAATATCGTAAGTCTCCAGAATGTGGCAACTTGTTATTGGGTGCGTGTTAAATTAATATTTGACATAGTACCTGTTAGTTGCCCGAGAAGTAATAAATAATAATAAAATAATAATCCTAGGATTGCTTTGCACCAAACACTCCATCTCTCCACATATATCTGTTGTCTGTCAGCCTCTTCATCTCTTGGTAGCTGCTACAGCGCACATCACAGACCATCTCTATGGCAACTTTTATAGTTTCTGTCCTCCGCCATTCCTTCGTCGATGGTAACAAACAGACCTGGATGCCCGATGTTATGGCCTATCCATTTGAATCGTTGCTGGGCAACCCTCTTTAGGAGTTGTCTCGTTTCTCCGACTCTACTCAGAACCACTTCGTTTGGATTGTGGTCTTATCAATAGGTCTTAAGCCATGCGCCTGTAGCACCACGTTTTGAAGGCAGCCAGACGTCCAAGAGAACATCAATTGGTTAATGAGAGCTTGGTATTCACGAAATTCCAATTCTTTAAAATATTATACCATCATGGTATATTTCCACAAAGCGGGGTAACCAGCGAAAGGTGTGCGGGTGTGCATTACCTTATATAAGGAAGCGTGACATATGTGTGTATCCCCTCACACCAGTATTGTCTCACATAATAAGGCACTTGCTGAAATTTTGTCTCTTGTATTATTATTACCTGGGTCCTACAGACCACTCGAAAATGATGAAAATGCGGAAAAAGGGTGGAAGCACTATTCTTAGCCGGTGCCTCAAAGTGTACGTGGATAAAAATGACCGCGAAGGACAAGAATAATGGTATACATATAACGATATAACAATTTGATTACTAAGTTATATAAGGAATCGAAGTTTGAAAGGTGCGATTTCCAGTTGACAAGAAATTTATACCATTAACAAAGTTCTTGTGTCAATGTTAATATTTCAAACGAGGGACTGAGAAAGTTTGATAAAACTGCAAGTAGAAACTTCATCATTTGTGCATTACTCGAACCATTTGCTAACACATTATTATTTATAATATAAAGTCAGGTAAGATCGTACAATGGAGTTTCAAACTTATATGCAATACTTGACGACAAAAGTCAACTATGTCGCTGTTTGCGAGGTTTGTTCAGAAATTCATACACTTTCCATGCCGTAGATATTTTCATATTCCTAATTATACCTACCTATTGTTGATGTATGCAAGACCGTCCTACATAGAACTGGAACATTCGGCGAGTGATTGAGTTTGGCCGCCATCCTTAAGCGCACTGTACATTTTTTTAAAGATATTTATTTTTTAATAAAAAGTAATACATATTTATTTTCTCGCAAACTGCAGATTATCTCTTTCACATAATATTATAAATTTCACATAAAATTATTTCATTATTTTTCTCAAATGTTAAACAAACAGAAACTAAACAAAAATTTGTAAGAAAATAAATTAAATAAACCTTACACATAATATATATTATAGGTACCCATTATTAAATCAACAATAATAATTCAAAGTCTAACGAACGCTTGATTTTAGATACAGATGTTTCATACAGAATATTTTTTATAGCTACTATTTTCGTCAGACTTTAAAATATTTCTTATCCTAATCGGCAACGCGTTAATAATATGCGGTACAAGACAAGATGTTTCCTGGTACGATCTCCATACACGTTGTTTGTCTTAGGTACCTGCAGGGCATGCTCCATCGCCAGCCTTGTCCCATATATGTGACTTATTTCTGTTTTAAAAGATTCATTTTTGTATTCTTCCAAAATGATGCACTGTTTTACTTTATTTTGTATTGGGAGTATTTTACATATTTCAAATAATTTTTCATATTGACTATTACAAGATTTTTTTGTATTTTTGTCCACCAACATTTTCAAGAAATTTTATTGGTGTGTGTTGGGTAAGTTAAGCCGTAACAAGTTAACGCGTAGCTGACAATCGAGTCGACCATAGCATAGTACATAGAATACAGTATGGCCCGAGAAACACTACCCTTTAACATATAAAAATTACACAATATTGAATTTAATTTTGTACAAATGAGTTCTACGTGTTTACTCCAATTAAATGTATTATCAATCTGTAATCCTAGGTATGTATATTGGTCAACTTTTTCAATTTCTGAACATGCACAATCAATATAATTTTTGTGCATGCATTCATAGGTATGTCCAACAATTTTGAATGCTACATTTTTTTGTTAAAACAATTTTTCAACAGGTATCATGTACAGTGTGGATACTACGAGTTTTTGTGTGTATTATGAAAACTTTTGTTCTCAGGTTAACTAATATTTGTTTAGGAATCTAGTAGAAATGTATTTCGTTAAAATGCATTTAGGGATTGTCAAACTTTCAAGAAGAAAAAATGTACACTTACTGTGTAGTGGAGAGTTTAGTTTGGTACGTTAATATATCACGAACTGCGGGAGAACTAAAATGTATCAAATATTCGAGATCGTAGTGTAAGGACGTTATGGACATACTTTATATAATTATTATTTTTTTCTTTTCTCTTTCGTAAAAAAATCCTAAGTGTTTTATAAATATTGTGCTGTCTTAATTTGATCTGAGACTCGACTGAATAAAGATACGACAGGTGGATCACATCTATGCTCTGTCAGTTCAGTATTCACAAGATATACTATTTAAGATTTATTGTGCAATTAAAAATTAAAAATGACAAGATACCTACATACACAATATGTATATGCATATCACCATGACTCCAATTCACTTTTTTAATCTGTGTACAATACTTAAGTTTATATTATATTGTTTAGATACTTTTTAAAAATGCAAATAGGTACAACCTATAATGTCTCCTGGGAAATATTTAATAATATTACACTGCTAGCCCTAGAACAGGTATACCTACATACTTGGGAAGCAGTTATCTATTTGTAATGAAGCATATTCAAATGGTGTGATAAATAAATAAATGAATTAATTAATAAGTAAAAGAAAGTCTTTAATATCAAAACATACAATACCGGAGAATATTATTTGATACACGTTCAATTTTTGAGAGCTAAGAAGTGTGCAACATTAAAAGGTCTGGAGATTTCACTAAACTACGAAGATTGGATTGGGCACGAAAATAACAGAGGATCAAACGTTTCTTTATTGATATTGCATTCACATACATCATAATCAACTAATTTAATTTTATTTAAATGACTAGCAGTGGTCATACGAGAAATGATCGAGATATCTTTTTTAGAAAATTTAACATCTTCATACCGAGGTTTTCTTGAAATGGTTTTATTTTGGATATATTTGAGAAATGATACCTTTGGTGAAGTTTTGTTTCGAGACCAAAGAGATAGAAGAGAGATTGTACTATACTGTAGATGTTCACATTACATCAAAAGTTCAATATGAATAGTAAATTTATGGACTAATGCGGTATGTACTCTACCTCTATTTTCAGTGCTAACATTTGAAAACTCTGGCACAGCAAATTAATGGATTCCATTTAAGCTAAAACAGTATTATATGGTATTTTGATTTATTTAAATTTGCCTTATTAAATTCATAACTTTCTAACAGTATATTATCTTTTTGAACATTCGTGGAAGCTGTTACACGGCAAATAAATATACCTGTCAAAAAATAAATCGTATTATGTATAAAAATCTCGTGTGACGATGTTCATACACGCTAATCTCCGAAAAAGACCAATCGGTTATAATGAAATTTATCGGACTTATTATAGTTTTTATTGGTATTTTGAATATTTTTACATTCGACAGTCGGAATCAATTATTGAAAGTGTCCTAATTATTGCATTGGTTTATACTTCTTTATTACATATATAAAAAATATATGTAATAAACAATACATTATGAAATTATAAAAAAAATAAAGTGCGTATCAAAATCACCCTTTGGGGTGCGGGCAATTTTGATACCCTATTTTATTCCCCTCATCTGTCGATTGTGAACTTTCCTATCGGATGTTTTCAATTAGCAGAAAGTAAAATTAATTTGTATGCGATATATGAATACACATACTAATAATAAAACTATCAGTGAAGAAATAATTCAGAAACAATAAAATTGTACTCATAATTAATACAACTTCAAAAAAGCCTGTAAAATATCGGTGATGTTTGAGGAGGTAATTAAAAAAAAAAACCAATATCACTACAATTTCGTTTCTGACAGTCCATACGTAGTTAATCTGGCGCCAAATAAAAAAAAAGCATTATCAATGTCGCCCCTTGATTTCAATTTGTCTCACTTTACGGTAATAATCATCTAAATTCAGCATTAGTGAATTTGATAGTAATAAATATGTTTCGTTTCAATGTACTGCATAAGATTGCACCGGCTTGGGAACCAATATAGTGCTGTTGATATATTTAATGTACACACTATAATATCTACAAATTATATTTTTTCATTTTTTGTTAGTTTATTTTCTGGTTTAAAAATAAAATCTGAAATAATGTTTATTTATTTTTTTCTTCTTCTTTTTGTGTGTAGTGATATATTGTCTATTCTTTAACTAATTTTTTATTATTTATGTTATTGATGTTTTTGCACTTATTGTTGTTTTGTTGTGCCTATATTGTTATTATTTATCTTTACTTTTATTAACATATATAATAAATAAATTAATTAATGCCTACACTCTTTTGTACTTGCCAATAATATTGAGCGATGAACACAAAATTATGAAATTGTGGATTTGTTCAAGTAAATTTATTTCTCTTAACAGACCGACAAAGTTTCATGCCACGATGCGCGAGATTTTGTATGGCCAGGTCTACTTTTTTCATGGTGTTTTAATTTTGAAGTCAAAAAACACCAACTTCGCAGCATATGTGTATGGATGAACTCAGAATTCGGAGTAGAACATTTAATGAATGTGTCTGTGTGTGTGTGTCCCCCTTATAACTGTTGATCCGTTTAATGCACCGAAACCAAAATTAAAAAAAAACATATATACGTTAAAGGCTCACAAAACTTTTATTCTTATGAATTTTTGTTCAGGGGTTGTCAACATTTGAAGTTCGATTATATTTTTCCATATATCTCAAAAACCATAAAAGCTAGAATGCTGAAAATTGTATAAATATAGACAACAACTACAATCTCAAATTGGTTTTCATAAAAAATCCAAGATTTTTTTTGAGATATATATTTTTTTCGACAAACTAATGTGTTTAACAGCCTATGTTTTCGTTTTTTTTAAATATCGAAAAACGCCGAGACAACTCAACTAGATAATTTAATTTTCTATAAAAATATATACTTTATAGTAGTAAATCTCAAACTTTTCATAACAATTTTTGTGGAAATTGAGTTTAGTAACGACATCGTTTCATACAATTTGTATGGCAGTATACACAATATCTACGGGGACTCTCGAATAGTTTGATACTTAATCTCCGCACATACATATATACATACCATGATACATGCTGTTTACATGTTCGGGGTAGGAGAAGAGGATTGACCTCCACACTATCCTATCTAGACTAGTTGCATGTAACACATGAGATCCCACTGTCGATGGCGATAGTATGCATAATCAAAGAATGCGTACCAAACTATAAACAACACAAATTAATAAATATTTGAAGATATTTTATTTTCTATATAAAACATGTAGGTATGTTTGTCAGGATAGGATAGAATGGAGGTCAGTCTGTTTTTCCTACACAGAATATGAAAACAGTATGATGGTATGTATGTATGTTTGGAGATTTAAGTATCAAACTATTAAGTCTTCTTACATATTGTGTATAGGCGACTACCATACAAATTGTATGAAGTGATGTCGTCACTAAATTCAATTTTTATAAAAATTGTTAAAAAAAAATTGAGATGTGCAAATACAATGTTTGAATTTTTTATATAAAATTAAATTATCTCGTTGGGGTGTTTCGGCTTTTTTCGATATTTTTAAAAAAATGGAAATATAGGCAGTTAAATTCATAAATTTATCATTTAAATAAAATATTTTTCTTAATAAAAAATGTTTGAGAAACCCTGGAATTTAAAAAAAAAACTAACTTGAGATTTAATATTTGTCTATCTTTATACCAATTTTCAGCGTTCTAGCTTTTATGGTTTCTGAGATATATGGAAAAATAAAGTAAAAATACAATAGTTGATAACCCCTGACTGAAACAAATATTCACAATTCTGAGTAAAAAAGTTTTGTAGGCCTATAACTATTTATATATTCTGAAAATTTGGGCTCTGTCAATTGAGCGGATCAAAAGTTATAAGGGGGGGACGGACACACACACACACACAGAAAACACAGACACACACACATACAAAACTCACATAAAATGTTCTACTCCGAATTCTGAGTAAATCCATGTATGGGAACATATATGCTGCGAGGCCTCTAGTTGGTGTTATTAGCATGCAAAAAGTCCACTACACCATACAAAATTTTCCTTCGTACTGCACGTATCTTGGCTTAATAATGTCGATTCATTAAGAGAATTGAATTCTAATGAACGAATCGACAGTTGGAAAACAAAATACATATTTAATGCTTTGAATGAAAGGGTTTATAGTTTGGTATGTATTCTTCAACTATACATACTTTTGCCATTGACAGTTGGATCTCATGTGTTACATGCAACTAGTATTCTAAATATATGGATCATTTTGTTGAGGTGAAAGTAGGTTCCTAACCCAAGTAATATGATTAAAGAATTCTGAATCAATATGAAAGAATTTTCCAGCTAAAAAGGTTACGAATAAAATATTAACTTACCTAGTGTAGGTTTCCGTTATATTTTGGACTTTTTAGAGTTGGTATACTTAGGTGACATATCCTTCTAAGAATTGGTATTTCATAAATTTGTATCTTTTTTTATCGCGGTCGTAACAGTCAGCCATTTTATGAATACGCTATTAGGGTTATCAAAAGTATTTTGTATATCTGATCAAATACGAATTCAATAATACGTTAACATACTTCGGATAAAGCTTTTGAAATAGAGTCTCCATAATTTCACTAAGAAAATCTATGATTTTTTAGGTATCGAATCGAGGAATTCTGGTTTATATGTCCAATGGTAAAATATTTGTGCAGTTTTCATATTATCTGAGAATTTGTCATATAATTTGATGCATTTTTTTTTAATATTGCTTACCGGGCAACTAATAGGTACAATGTCAGATATTTATGTAACACGCACCAAATAATAAGTTGCCACATTATGGAGACTCACAGATCCAGACTGAAAACACAATTAAAAACTGTGTCTCCGCCGGGAATCGAACACGGGACCTTTAGATCAGCAGTCAGATACCCAACCAACTGAGCCACGAAGGCCGACGCAGTTGTCATAGTATATATGATAAAAATACAGATTAGTGCAAATTAGTATTGAATTTATCGACTGTGTAAAAACATAGTGGTAAGTATACTTGAAATATTATGTTCCATGTATATTTAAAGTTAAAAGTTGTGATTTTAGTTTGTTTTATATACAACAATATAGAGAAAATATACGAGATAAAATAAATGAGTATTTTTAACTTAAAACGAGTTCTTTACATCTCTTAATATCGACTGACAAATCCTGGGAAGATTTGAATGTTGTTTATTCACTATGTTTCCACAGAGATGAAGAATCAATTATTTATTTTCCCTGTTGACGCAGATGACAGATACTTCACAATTCGCCCCTTCTTAGCGCGCGAGTACCTAGGCCATAAGTTCAGTTTGCATAATCATTACGCGCCGTGAGCGTATAATATATTTTATAATTCACGTTCACGGCATTTCGCACGAAAAACTACAAAAAATTTACAGACAGTTAATTATAGACATTTATTAATGATAACATTGTTGAACCAGCGACGACAAGGAAAGAAGAACTCGACGCGAGAGAGAAGAAAGAAAACGAATGGTTCACTTATACCACTTCCTTCAAATTTTCCATCTTTCGAATCTGTTTTTCTTCTGCTGTTATCGCACATTCCCATATTCAATAACCTTAAACAATCAGGCTTGTCAAAATTAAAACTATATATCAAAATAAACATCACGTAAGAAAATATTATTGATCTTGTTTTGTATGTCTTGTTTTGATTTTTAGTTATTTTTAAAAATATAATATATTATTGAATCATCTGAATTTTGTGTTATAAATTAAAAATATGTATGTTTTTTCATTATCATCTATTGTTTGACAACCATGACTATTGTCAACTCCCCTTTAGGTGATGAACCGGAATCAAATTTTTATTGCGTGGGTACCTTCATCATATATACCTGATTACAGACTTAAAAGAAATATTTTATTTCCTGATATAAAGGCAATCTTGTTAAATTCCTATAGCGAAAAATTGCTATCTTACGTACATATTTTTATTTAAAATGTAATTCCTTCGGATGAAAAAATATTTACTTTAAATTTTACCTTGTTCGTTGGACGGTCGTAAATTCAAAAAGATAACAGGTACCAGTCAGATAATTTCAACATGAAGAATAAGAAAGAAAATAAACAATATTTACTTTATCAAAATGAACAGTACAAGCTTGGTTAACCGAAGAGATTATGTAGCTAAGATTCTGGAAAACGTAGTAATAAAAGATACAGGATTCCAGTTTTGTCCTTCGAAAACGTATAAAGAAATATATGTACACACTAAATCAAACATCTTGGTACAAATGTTTTTTAATTAATTTATTACACAAACAAAGCTTACATCTGTAAGGAAAATTACATCGCCCCATTAGGCGAAAGCCTGGTCTGTGACCGTTAGTAATTTTATTTAGTATTGCTTCTTAGGCAACTGACGGGTATTAGGCAAGTTGCAAATTCTGGAGACTAACGATATTTGTCGTCTCATAAATTTCAGACTGAAACCAATTGAAAACTGTGTCTTCACCGGGAATCGAACCTAGGAACTTTCGCTCAAGAGTCAGATATGTAACTATCTGGGCCACGAAGGCCGAAAAAATTTACTACTTTAACATAGTCAGGTATTTAAATTCAGCTGAAATTTTCATACTATAAATCTCTACATATATGTAGGTATGTAGGTAAGTATTAAAACACAACATGTTTTGTAAGCGCTGTCTTACTATTGCCTTATGAATGGCGTTTTAACGATTACGCATAAAATTTTCATTTTATTATTAGAAATGTTTTATGTACTTTTTTATTTTATTTTTTACATTACTTCTCGGGCAACTACCAGGTACTATCTCAAATATTAATTTAAGACGCACTCAATAACAAGTTGTCACAATCTGGAGACTTACAATATTAATCGTCTCACAGATTCAGACTGAAAACATACTATAAAACTGAATCTCTACGGGGAATCGAACCCGGGACCTTTGGATCAGCAGTCAGATACCTAACCAACTCAGCTACGAAGGCCGACAATGTTGTCTTGAAAAACAAGACTAAAATTATTCATATCTTCCCTTTTTTGAAACATTCAGCATTTTCAGTTACTCCGAATCTTGTTTTGATAATACTACAATCTGTTAAGAATCTATGACGGTACTTTATATTATAAATGCGAATAAGTCTGTTTGTTATTCACCCAATTCGACCTCATTGTAAAACCACTAGTACAACTCCACTTGTTGCTTGAGAGAGCAACAAGTGCCAAATATGGTATTTGGTGTTGTACCAGATTTCTCTAAACCCTAAATCTTTTCAGAGTTCTGAAAGAGGCTCATTTTATTCCATTAGTAGTACAGAAGGGATACGCATGGAGTTGATTATCAAAAGATTGAGTTCATGTTCAGACTTTAGAAATATTTGAGACTAAAATTAATCAATTAATTTTACTAATTTATACAAAAATTAATGATAAAGTATTTTATTTATTTATTTTCTTTATTAAAATCATTACAAAATATACGAAAATACAAAGTTTATATGTTCGCATATTTTGTTACTTATCATGATAGTATTGTAAGCTTATAATTGTTGTATGTAGTTGGTTTTAAGGCAAATTATTTTATATTCTGTATTTATTTTTTAATGTACCTACCTATATCTACTAAACCCATACTAAATTATTAATTCCATACTAAAAATTGATGTTACCAATTTTTATATGCTTCAACGTAGATAAGAACGTCTAATGGGTAACCCCATTGATCAATGATAGTGAAAGATTATCAATACTGTACAAGTAGATTACATTTTCTTATAGCATTTTTTAAAAATTAATTTTCATCTTCACTACTGCTTTTTTAAGTTTATTACGTCTTTACTTGAAGAACGCTAGAATTATAATAGGTACAAGTCGTATCGGTCTATTAATATAAGTACCTACTATAGTAGGCTATAAAGTAAATTTTGAAAATCTTTTCCCCAGTACCTTCAAAATATACGTTTCTGAAATAAAGAACACCAAAAATATAGTGTATTTCAGTGTTTAATGCCACGAAACGTTTAGAAATAAAACGTTTTGAATTTTTTCGCAAATTGAAATTTGGTACAAATATATTTTTTGTTTTAACCACTGTGAATTCACAGTGGTTAAAACAAAAAATATATTTGTACCAAATTTCAATTTGCGAAAATATTTAAAATGTGCCACAAAGGTATAGCAACGTATGAAGAAATCGTTTTGAATTTGTTTACGTAAATGTAGTTAGGTTATTTTTGGGCCTTATTATTCCAAAAAGGTGTGTCTTGAGTTGTTTTTTGGGTGTCGTAATATTGTTTATTTGTCTGAGTATGTGGGGGTAGCTTGTTCCTTGTTTTGTTTTGGTAGGGTGTTGTTTGTATTTTTTGTTTTGCATATTACGTATTATGCTGTTTATTTTTATTGTATTGTTTATTAAAAAGGACGAAAAAAAATAAAAAAAATTAATGACAGAGTTGTAGAGAGTCACTGAAGACCAAGCGGAGTGAAGGAAGAAATGAATCGGTTTGCTGCCAATCAATCCCCAAGATTCAAACCAAAAAAGAAGAATAACCTGCTTTTCAATGTTTATTATCGCAGACAAAGTTTTCGATTTTCTTTGTAAAATAAAAGCTTTGCTTAATAATATAATTTATATCCTTTGAAGATTAGCTCTTGTTTAAGGCAAAGGTAAATTTGAATTTATTATTTAACCTGTAAAATTTATTTACTTAAATATTAATTATTTATTTAAATATTTCACGAAAATATATGTACATTGATTAATTGTTGCGAATTATTTGCAATGCGGCTTAATTCGATCCGTTTTGATTTCAGTATATTATGTTTACAATTATTTTCTTTAGTTTAGCGAAATAGACGATTTAAAATGTATAAGAATAAAGTTTCATGTTGTTTCGTTCACAGAGTGTAAGTTTCCTATGGATATTACTAGAAATGGGGGTTAGGCCACATAGAAAGAATGAATGATGACCATCTGACAAAAAATAATATAAGGCTGATAAAAGAGGAACGAAAAGTAGAGGTCGGCCAAGGAAAAGATGACACGATCATATAAATGGAATGTTGAAGGGTGGAAACGTTAGAATAAAGAATAATAGAAGAGCGTGTATGAGACGATGCATAGACGTGATTGACGTGTATGTCAAGGGAGTTGTCTGGGGTTCGGTTCTCTCTGTCTGCCCCAAATAAGGAAATAGCGTTATGGTATGGTATGGATTGATATTCATAAAATTAATGGATACCAAGATGAATGCAAAGTATGACTCAGGATAAAAAATTTCAGTTAAAAATAGGTAAATTTATTCATGAAAATGTTTCCTTGTGATTGGATCCGATATTATGACATGTGTATTATTTGTTAATGGTTATATAACTTAATCCCAGAACCCTTTTGGACAAGAATAGAACGATCTTTGTCAAAAGTATACCGCGATATAATTTATTCATAATTTCTTCAGTAGTATTATGTCATATTTTTGTGATTTACAAACACATCACGATTTGGAAATCTTGTCTGCTTAAAATAAGATAGTTTTATAACTGGCGCTAGTTTTATAAAAGTCTTTTTTTTACTGCCAATACTATTTATATTTATACTGGAAGGTAACGAATTGGAAATATTTATAAATTAAATTTCCAAAAAAGATGTCGGAAAATTTTAATTGATTTTATGTTGATAAGATATGTACAAAGTAGAATAATTATAGCCTTTTGGTTTTATGCAAAAAAAATATTATTTACTTTATTTTATTTTTTAACCAACAGTTTAAATAAAGCTCTGCTAAGCCAATTGAATTGCCTTATTAATGCATTATCTCAAAAATACGAGTATAGATTTATTTTATTTATTTATTTATTTATTTAATATATCTTTAAACTTTTATGACATAATGTTATATAATAATCAACCTCACTAGGACTAGCCTGTATCGAGGTCGAAAATTTTACAAAATCAAATGGTAAAGACAATATTATAAAATGATATAAAAATAGTATGTAATACAAAAGAAACATAAAAGTATAACAAAAAAAATTTAAAACTATAAGAAAAGATACATAAAATAACAGAATACAAATAAACACAAAAATGAACCCAGAGCTATAAAATATACTATGCTGCAGCTAAATACAGTTGGGTACCTGCGTCCATAACTGCAACAATAATTATATACATCACAGCTCTGGACTCACTATATACCTACATACATACTAATAAAATTCTACACAAAAACTAGTGTGACCACACGTTTGGAATAAAATATAAATTAAATGACAATATGAATATAAATTATAAGAATAAAAATTACATGACAATGTGAACACTATTGAATATATTTAGCATATTTATACAATTTGAAATAACATAGGATTTTACCAGTTTTTTGAAAATTACAATTGTTTTTGCTGATTTAATTAAAGTTGGAAGATCGTTAAATATAATAGGTGCTACATAAAAGTAGTTTCTCTGACCAAATAAAGTATTCATTCTATCTGGCCGGAAATTGAGAGAGACACTGCCTCTAGTCAATCTATTTTGTTGTGATCTAGTAGCTGTATCCAAATTAAAAAAAAACTTGCACAACGCTTGTATGATAAATAATTGTCTAGGGCTAAGTACACCTGTCTCTTCATAAAGTTTGTCAGTGGGATAGCGAAAATCTTTTTTATAAATAATTTTCAAAAAAGTTTTTTGCACTATGCAAAGCGGAGCAAGAGCAGTTTTAGAACACGCTCCCCAACAGCATATATTATAAGAAATTATTGACTGAATTAATGCATAATACACAGATTGAAGTTCATAAATACCAATTACATTTCTTAATTCTCTGAAAATATATGTTAGTTTCCGTAACTTTTTTGATAAATTATTGATATGTACATCCCACCTTAGAAATCTATCTAACGTAACACCCAAATAACGTATAGAATCCACATTTTCAATTATATCACATTTGCAGTCAGAATAATCTTTACAATTATGAATTTTAAGTGAATACTCTGCTGATGGCACCCCTCTATTAGAAATACTGAATGTTACAAACTTAGTCTTTTTTATGTTCAGTGTAAGTAAGTTAGAATCAAGCCATTTCTTTACCCTAAGCAAGTCCTTATTACATGTGCTGTAAGTCTGATCCCAAGTAGGGGCATGAAAAATCAGTACAGTGTCATCAGCAAAAGTGATTATTTCACCACTGACATTCAGATCACAAAAATCATTTATATATACCAGGAATAATATAGGACCAAGCACACTTCCCTGGGGAACTCCATAATTTATATTTTGAAAAGTGCTTCTGTATCCCTGGACCTCAACTAATTGTGTTCTGTTTTTTAAATAACTTTCAAACCACAACAGTGGTTCTCTTTTGATCCCCAAAGCTTCAAGTTTCTTAAGAAGCAAACCGTGCGACACAGTGTCAAAAGCTTTGGCCAGATCTAAGAACACAGCCAGACATTTATTTCCAATATCAAGATTTTTAGTTATAGATTTTAGAACACTGAGCAATGCATCACAAGTACTTTTACCCTCACGAAAACCATATTGATTAGCAGATAAAATATCATTCTTTTCCAAGTATGTCATAATCTGAGTTTTGACAAGTTTTTCAATGATTTTAGACACTATATTGAGTAAGGCTATTGGTCTATAGTTGTTTACATCATACTTATCACCTCCCTTATATAATGGTATAACTTTAGCTTTTTTACAATGTGTAGGGAAATTGCCAGACTCAAAACTGAGGTTAATTATATGGGTAAGGGGCACAGCCAAAGCTGAATTATTTTGTTTGAAAAGAGATGAAGTTAAATGGTCAACTCCACTGGAGTATCCAGAACTTAATTGGTTGATTGTTTTAGTAACATCTAGCACACTAACTTTTTTAAATCAAAATATAGAATTAACAACCTTTGACGGCCTGAACTCATGAGTTAAATCACTTTCACATTTACCAATGGATTTTATAAGGCTATCAGCAAATTTAAACCCCACATTACTAAAAAAGTTATTAACATAGTTTGTGGCTAACTCATAGTTTTTAGACACTTCCACTAAGTCATTATTTATTTTTAACGAGGTAAGAGATTGCGATTTTGTCTTCAAATTGACAGCTTCTTTGATAATAGACCATTTTTGCTTGATATTATCTCCAACATTATCAAATTTATTCTTGTAATATGAATGTCGAGTGGTCCTGACAATCCTAACGCACCAGTTCCTGTAGCGCTTGTAATAGTTGAACAGTTGAATATCATTTGGAGATTTCTTACTTTTCAAATGAAGGCTGTCACGTTTTCGTAGGCAGTTGATAACACCTGCAGTTATCCAGGGAGTAAGTTTTTTTATTTTAGGTTTAGAAATATTAGTAATGGTACATTCCTTTAGGCGTTGTTGAAGCAAGTGGATGAAATTGTTTGTAGCCTCATTCACTTCATCAGTTTCTAGGATTGGTAGCCACGTCTCAAGACTCAAACTATAAGTCAGCTTCCTTTCATCGATTTGAAAAGTCTTTTTATTTTTAATTGGTGTATGTTTATAAATTTTAGAAGATTCCAATTTCAGTATAACAGCATAATGGTCAGTGATGCTAGTCCGGTAAATAAAGCCAGAATGAATAAATTTAGATCTTAACATAATGTGGTCAATACATGATTCTGAGGAATTAGTAATCCTAGTTGCATCATTAATTATAACTTTCAGCTTATGCAAGGCGATTAGAGATAAATATTCTTGAGTGTTGACATTGTCATGATCCAGAACATTGATATTTACATCACCAATAATTCCTAAATTTTTTTCTTTGGAACTAGTCAGTAAGAGACCATTTAATGAGCATAAAAATTCAGAAACTGAATGCTGTGATGGAGATCTGTAAATTGCCAAAAATCTTAGGTCTTCTGGCAAATCTATCTGCAAGCAGTTTGCCTCATAAATAGTCACCTCTGAAACATCTGCTGCAATGCACTGTTTAATGAAGACAACTACTCCATCATTTTGTAATTTATTATTTACAGTCTGATAGACTTGATAGTTCGGGAGAGATGGTAAATTATTTTCATGTCGAGGCCAACACTCAGTCAGAATTATAACATCGAATAAATAATCAACAGCACTCAAAAGAACACAAAATTGGTCAAAGTTTTTCTGAATAGAACGAATATTTAAACAAATTATTGAAACATTTGCATTTTTCATCATTTCAAAACAGGTATGAGGATTACTTATAGTTAATGACAATACATCATTATCCAGATCTGTATTTATAAAGTCATTCATTTTTTTAATTTCTATTCCCTGTTATCATATAACTCTTGAGTTATATGAGTTTCTTTAGATCATTTAGACATTTTATCACACTGATCCTCGATTCATTTTCAGAATTTTTGCGAATGAAAATCTTGTTGCGCTTGAACCAGACATATTTGTAATTCATATCTTTAGCCCATTGTTTAGTTTTCCACAGAAGCTCCTTATAGTAAGGTGTAATCACCTCCCCAATAAAAACTGAAGTATTGCTCTCTCTTGCCTTCTTACGAGCACTTAACAACTCTTGTTGGGCTTCATCCGTCTTAAACCGTAGCATGATTTTTTTTAATTTCTTTTTTTCCTTTGATCTGTCTGGGTAAACAAAAACATTATCGACAGTATCAGGGTCGATTTCAATGCCAAGCGCATCGAAAGACCTAATAACAGTCTTCAATGGGGGCTCTTCAGGCAGTGCATCAAGTCCAGATATCTCAACACACTTTTCACTAATTATACATTGTTCAAGATCAGCAAGTTGGATTTCTAGTTTATTTATTTTCAGATCTTTTATCAAGTTTTCGTTTTCCAGATGATCTACATTTTTTTTTAAATCCAAGATCTTAGTCATATTGTTAGTCATTTCATCATATTGTTTGCTAATGAATTCAATGTTTTTTATGACTTCACTCAGCTCAGTTTCAAGATTCTTTTTAATACTAGAGATTTCAAACTCAATCTTCTCAAAGACTTCTAGTTTCATTTCATTCAATTTTTTATCCAAGTATTTCATAATTCGATCATACTGATCATCAGATTCCATAGTTTTAGCTCTTGTTTGTACAGGATTTTGAGGCATTTTCAGATAATGTTCACAAAACAAAAAAAAAAAAAATATATTGAAGTTATGGTCACCCCAATACCAAATTTGTTTACACTCAAATGTTATTGTTGCAAATAAAAAAAACACAACACGTCTTCACCATACAAAGATAGTATTAACACTGATAACGAAGATAGTATTAACATAGATGCCTTCAAAATTTGGAGCGCGCTTCTCGGAGCGCACAGCCGGCGCGGCGCGGTCATCACGGCGCGCGCTTCAGGAGCGCATAATCGATACGCGGCTTAACATATTATTAAAGTTATGTGGTATTTTTTTATTTCGGCTAGTAAGTTTTGTCTTTTTACTCTCCAAACTATGGAATTGTTAAGAGTCATGATTTCGCAATTTTTAAGTGTATTTTTTTTACATCAAATCTTTAACGGGAATCATGTAGAGAGTGCACACTGTGAGTTTCGTCGTGATGTGTTTGTATGTATGACGTACAGCGTACGGATTATCCTTTTTGTGTCCTCTCTACAGCCCAAACTATAAGTCCGATCGACTTCATATTGATATCATATATGCAAAGTCCATAAACTTAGAGCTCATTAGTTTTCCATAGATATCCGTTAATTTATTCTCGATGATTTCATATGTCCAAATTTTCAAAATTTACTCTCACGGTCTGGAAAATCGAGGTATTTTTATACCGTTTGAAATTTTGATACAATAAAAATACACTCATCAAAAATGTATTCAAGTATGTCGAAATTCAAAGAAAAAATATATGGTCTGCCATATCAATGTGAAATAAATTTCATATTTGTATAAAAAATGACAAACAGATAAACAGAAGTAAAATCGCTTTCGTATGGGAAAGTTGTGTGATCAACTTCATATTGATATTGTGTCTGTATAGACAAGTTTTAATTTTTTACTATCCACTTCTATCTTCCTCAAGGGGTAGGCAGTGAGAACCGAACACCGCATTCTTCTATCTTGACACATACATCGCCTCATCAACACTGTATCATACATGCTCATCTTGCTTGTAATGCAATTTTACTTAAAATTTCTCAACAGGTATTATGTAGAAAATGCATACAATGATTTCCGTGACAATGTTTTTGTGTGTATGGTGTATTTTGAAAACTTTTTTCTTCTGGGAATCTTATATTTGTTTAATAATCTAATATAAATATACCTACTTCATAAAATGCATTTAGAGATTGTCAACCTTTCAAATGGTGTGGAGAGTTTAGTGTTGGCTACAACCCACTCGTTTTATATATAAACTTATCAAATTGTTATACATATATAAGCAGCTCAAAACCTTTCATATAAAAAGCGCTGAATTTCATAGGTTTATACATAGGATAGATTTAATCATTGCATAAATTCTTGAGTGTAATATTACAATTAAAAATTTGCTTTATTACTCTTATTAACTTCGTATCTGTTTAAAAACTGTCCTAAGAATCGTATTCAAAAACCAAGATGGTATTTTTTCTATATATTATTCAAAACAACAAGATGGTATTTTGTCTATATATTATTCAAAACAACAAGGAAATGAAAGAAAACAATACGTAAAAGAAAGATAAATTAATATTTCTCGAAAAAAAACAGTTTACGGGACATTATTTGAAATATCCCACAGAATAACTGATTGATTATATTAGATATACATTATTCATCCGAATTTATACGTATGTACAAAGAAACTAGGTAGGTATTTTAATAAATTGGGACAGATAATAATTAATCCACGTCTGGAAATGAAAGTGATTGATTGTATTATACATGTGTATGTATTGTATGCTAATACAGAATTTTAAATGTGTATATTAATTATGTGATGACCTTATGTATATTGGGTTCAATATGAACCCCATTTGTAATTTGCTAATAGGATCCACAAATACGAGATATTTTAAAGGTTATTGAATAATTTATCAGATAATACTAAAAAATAATCGAAACAAAATATTTTGATATTATCTAGCGAACTAAGAAGTAAGAAATTAAGTAAAGTTTTTATATTATTTAGCTAACTAAGAAGTTAGGAATTAAGTACAGTTTAATGAGAGTCTTCCCTCGGGCCACAACGTGGAGTGGCGTACGTGGAAGTCACTAAACAGACTGAAGACGGGCGTTGGGAGAACGTTGGATAGCCTGTCTACATGGGGCTTCCTGCAACAGGGAATACCAACGACATGTGACTGTGGAGAGCAGCAGACCACCGCACATCTGTGCAGCTGCCCCTCAAATCCAGTAAACTGCACCATGCACGATCTTATGGTGGGCAATGATTGTGCTATTGACGTTGCTAGGCACTGGCAGAAAATTATTTAAATGCGTTGCTGACACGATAGAAGAAGGAGAAGAAGTACAGTTGACACAACACAATATTAATATTGGAACAGATTACATAGATTTTTACGTAAATTGTTGTAAACACTGCGTAGTATTATAAGAAATGTCTCTCGAAAATTTAGAAACAAAAATATTATAATACACTTATACAAAAGTGTATGATTTATTTTTTAATTTATACGAAGATACAATATAAAGAAAGAAAATAATTTCGGCTGATAATAAAACATTTTTTCCCTACTGCCAGTGTTCAAGTCTCGTACGAAGACAAATTTGATCTCATTATAAGACCATCATTAGGACCTGGTTGGTTTACGGATGTAAAGCGCTGACACTAACCGTGAAATTCGCCGAAGCATCGGATATTTTCGAAACGAGAGTTATTCATCGAATTTGTGGTTCTGTGAAGAATGGGTTAGTGTGTCGGATAAGAAACAACGAAGTAAAGTACAAAATTTATCGCAAGCATCTCAACTCATATAAGGCCAATATTTAGTTATTAATAATTGACGAAGTTTTTATTTTGTAGAATTCCATTATAAATTATATCTATAATTAAGAGTAAAACACTTTTTTGATTCTACATGAATTTAATTTATGCGATAGGCCTATTTCGCCTTGTTATAAGCTCGGACATGCCCTTGTTGGGCATTTGTTCCACATTGATAGGAACAAATAACATATTTGTTCCTACCTATCAATGTGGAGTGTGAATAACTGAAGGCATTAAAAATTAATGTTAATAAGTAATATTAGTACATACATGAACAATTTCAATTAACATTCAAAGGAATTTTAATTTAAATCCACGTGTCTGAATAAACTCGTAAAAAAGCCATATAAATTCAATTGATTGAGCCAGCATGAGTTGTCATCAAATTGATAACATTGTTGATAAGGTGTTTTTTATAGGCGTGTTTATTCGGTGTTCAGATAACGGTTCATTAAATACAACGAGAGAATGATATATAATATTAATTAATTACCTATGATCAAATGGTATTGCTTTTAATGTCGTAGAAAAAGTACGGAAAATTGTACTCAATGAACCAGATAGTATATATTATACAAATTTAATATATTCTACTTTAATTGATAAATATTACTGTTAAGATCAGTTTCTTTGGAATGCAAAACCTATGCAGGAGGAGACAGTTAACTGATCTATTCGTGCAACACAAAATGGTGAACTAAACGTCTCAACAACGAGGTCAATTTTGACCATATAGTCTAGAATTACTAGAAAAAGAGAACTATTAAACAAGATAATAAGTAGCTCAAATTTAGTATGTAGGTCAGTTTCTACTCTCCTCTAAGCAGAGCCACTACATCTTTTTATTTGGATCAGTATAGTTAAAGTAAATTTTGTAATGAAATGAAGTACAATTCATTGTTATTTATAAAATTAAATCCATACCAGATCTTTTGCTTCTGCTGGATCCACTATCGTCCGGCTAGGACACACGGTAGAGCATTTCTTTGATTCTCAGAGGGAATACAGGTGGGTAATTGAGAAACAGCGAGCGTGACCAGAACAAAACTGTATATTCTTTTGTGTAAGAGAGACAAATTTAATTAGAGATATAATGGTACATATGGGTTAGTGTGATATGAGGTAATGATGGTGATGTTTGATGATTAAGAATTGTCTTACTTTCTAGGGTGGCCAATTAATTAAAATAAACAGTGATCACTATTGTACATTTATATGAGCCTTAAGTATTTGAATATTTCAAAAGTCAGTTCCAGATTAAATTGATTTTTCAGGCCGAAGGCCCAACACTGAGTAATTAAGGAAATTTTTTTTTTTTTTCTTTTACCAAACTTAGTTCTAAGGGTATGTCGATATCAGCAATTCTAAGGACGATTCACGTAAAGGGGGTGGGCGAAAGTCAATGATCTCAAACCTTTAGTCCGACGGTGGGGAGAAATTGCCTTATCACGTACTCAACAAGGCCTGATGTTTCCAACCGTGATGGAGGTGAAGAAGAGAAGCGGCAGGGGCGATCTAATGTTGAAGGCGTTCCAGACTTTCTCTCATCAAGGGGAGAAGTCTAATCCGAGGTGATTACAAGGTAGTTGGCATACTGTCAGTTGTATACATCCCGTGTGGCAGACAGAGGTGTTAACACTTCGTTATGTGTTCATACAACTACGCGAAGTCACTTTGAAGATTAATAAACATTACAAAACTGTCACGAAGTATGGCTTGCTACCATTTATTCAAAAGGTATTGCTCATACGCAGCAGATTGAGATGTTAACACTTCGTTATGTGTTCATACAACTACGCGAAGTCACTTTGAAATTTAATGAAATTGAAAAACAGTCACGAAGTATGGCTTGCTAACATTTATTCAAAAGGTATTGTTCATACGCAGCAGATTGAGATGTTAACACTTGTTATGTGTTCATACAACTACGCGAAGTCACTTTGAAAATTAATGAAATTGAAAAACAGTCACGAAGTATGGCTTGCTACCATTTATTCAAAAGGTATTGTTCATACGCAGCAGATTGAGATGTTAACACTTTGTTATGTGTTCATACAACTACGCGAAGTCACTTTGAAAATTAATGAAATTGAAAAACAGTCACGAAGTATGGCTTGCTACCATTTATTCAAAAGGTATTGCTCATACGCAGCAGATTGAGATGTTAACACTTCGTTATGTGTTCATACAACTACGCGAAGTCACTTTGAAAATTAATGAAATTGAAAAACAGTCACGAAGTATGACTTGCTACCATTTATTCAAAAGGTATTGCTCATACGCAGCAGATTGAGATGTTAACACTTCGTTATGTGTTCATACAACTACGCGAAGTCACTTTGAAAATTAATGAAATTGAAAAACTGTCTCGAAGTATGCCCTGCGACCATTTATTCAAAAGGTACAGCTCGTACGCAGCAGATTGAGATGTTAACACTTCGTTAAGTGTTCATACAACTACGCGAAGACACTTTGAAATTTAATGAAATTGAAAAACTGTCTCGAAGTATGCCTTGCGACCATTTATTCAAAAGGTACAGCTCGTACGCAACAGATTGAGAGGTTAACACTTCGTTATGTGTTCATACAACTACGCGAAGACACTTTGAAATTTAATGAACTTAAAAAACTGTCTCCAAGTATGACTTGCGACCATTTATTTAAAAGGTACAGCTCGTACGCAGCAGATTGAGGTGTTAACATTTCTTTATGTAGTCATACGACAACGCGAGGTCACTTTAAAAATTAATAAAATTAAAAAAAACTGTCACCAAGTATGACTTGCGACCATTTATTTAAAAGGTATTGCTCGTACGCAGCCGATTGAGATTTTAACACTTCGTTATGGATTCACACACCTACGCGAGGTCACTTTGAAAAATTAGAAAATTAAAAACCGAACCGAAGTATGTGTTGCGATGTTGTTTTATACGCCTCCTTCACGCGTAAGGCGGTATACTCAGAGATCCGACTCGGATTTTTAGATAATTAGTTTATAACAACATTCTCTGTTTAGTTACAATGCCTTACATCGATTTCAGGCATAAAACACAACGAACTGAGTGAAATACGCTAATTGATCGCGGACGAAACAAAAAGCGTGGTGTTATGACCGTTAGAACAGACGCCGACTGGCTAGCGGAAGTTGACGGGGGGGAACGGTAGGTGTTTGAGGGGAGCGGTGCGGGCCGCATGTGACACAGCTGCGTCTTCCGCGAGACCTTGAACTAGTTCAAGACGTAATTACTGCCGCCAAATTTAAATTTGAAAAGATGATTATTTAAATACGTAGCGAGCGTACCGCTCGCTACACTCCAATCAAAGTTACCCAAACAAAAAGAAAAAGAAAAGAAAAAAAAAATCCGTAACCCGGCCTGTGCAAATTGGGGAGAATGAAAGACCCTGACTGTAATGAAGAGAAGTAACGAGAGAAACTTATAACCACGACCAGATTCTTAGTTTATGAGGAATGTGGTGAGTTGCGTGTTCTCGGCTGGTCACACCAGTACATCGCAACCACCTCCAGTAGTGAGACCGACCTAGTGACTCTTGGTCATCGTAGGTTTGTCGAGGGTGTAGGCAATGGGTAACATACTTAAGGTATGTGCCCCCCTACTCAAGATCAAGGTTTCGTACGTGAATCATAATTGATTATAGCATTCAGAAGGAATACGCCCTAATTGTGCGAGTTCGGAATCATACTAATGTTCAAACTTCGTTGAAACCTAGGTTAGACTCGAATAAGGACTCCTACTCGCGATACGACACGATCGGGGTTATATGTTGGGTTGCGCAGCGGTGTGGTACAGATACCAATGTTCGGCAACTAGCTTCTACCTATAGCCATGATTAATTCTAGGAAAACACTCCATTGATGAACAATACAGGGGGGGGAGCACCGAAAGAATTAGAGTTGCCAATCTAATAGGCGAACTCTCTTCAGCCTTACCCAAACAAACTTAACAATAATTGGCGAACTCGAAGCTAGTCGCTTTCCTACACGCATGTGAGTTGAGCAATCAGATATCTCACTCAGGGGAACCGACTGGAAACATAAGTATAATGTCGCGGAGCAAGCGTGCTTGAACAGTCCGCTTGCTATGTGCGAAACAACAAAATTAATGACTTACATTCACAAAAGGAAAATAACAATCTTGTAGCTACAGTTTGTGACCACACTGGATAGCTGGGCAAGCGATCCATCACGATGGACGCGAATCGATGCTTGCCAATTCTCAACACGACTCCTCAAGTGAAGACTTGGCATCAGGCTACTACCTGGGATTCCTTCCTAACGACAGTTTACAAATACAATGAATATAAGGACAAGGGGCCTATCACGACAGACGCAAACTGAAGTTATTATTCACTTGCAGCGACAGTTCACAAATACAATGAATATCAGGACAAGGGGCCTATCACGGTAGACGCGAACTGTAGTTTGCACAGCCTCAAAATGACTCCTCAAGTGAAGACTTGGCATCAGGCTACTACCTGGCATTCCTTTTCAACGACAGTTTACAAATACAATGAATATCAGGACAAGGGGCCTATCACGACAGACGCAAACTGAAGTTATTATTCACTTGCAACGACAGTTCACAAATACAATGAATATCAGGACAAGGGGCCTATCACGGTAAGCGCGAACTGAAGTTTGCATAGCCTCAAAACGGCTCCTCAAGCAAAGACTTGGCATCAGGCTACTACCTGGGATCCTTTCTCAACCACAGTTCACAAATACAATGAATATCAGGACAAGGGACCAATCACAATAGACGCAAACTGAGGTTCTTCACGCAACCGCTTGGTACTACCACTCTTGCTTAACTCTACACCGGTCAAGTAGTACCCAACCGAAGGGAATCAAGCCAAATGGCGAGTTGACAATCCAGTATTCAACTCGTTAATAATACACAAGAAAAGGGTGAGTTGACAATCTAATATTCAACTCTGGAATAATACACACAAAACAAGGGAGAGTTGACAATTCAATATTCAACTCAGAAACACTTATATATAATACAAGGCGAGTTGACAATCCAGTATTCAACTCTGAAATAATACACACAAAACAAGGGTGAGTTGACAATTCAATATTCAATTCAGAAACAATTAAACATAATGCAAGGTGAGTTGACAATCCAGTATTCAACTCGGAAATAATACACACAAAACAAGGGTGAGTTGACAATTCAATATTCAACTCAGAAAAAATTAAACATAATGCACGGTGAGTTGACAATCCAGTATTCAACTCGGAAATAATACACACAAAACAAGGGTGAGTTGACAATTCAATATTCAACTCAGAAAAAATTAAACATAATGCAAGGTGAGTTGACAATCCAGTATTCAACTCGGAGATAATACACACAAAACAAGGGTGAGTTGACAATTCAATATTCAACTCAGAAAAAATTAAACATAATGCAAGGTGAGTTGACAATCCAGTATTCAACTCGGAAATAATACACACAAAACAAGGGTGAGTTGACAATTCAATATACAATTCGGGAACTTATGTATTTTAACAAGGAAATCTTTAGCGAGAACTCCTATTACACAAGGGGAGGGAAGGTGTTATATACAGTTAGAGCTACCACATAGGATGCCTGTCAGAAGGCGGCTAGCTCCTTCAGGAATGGAGACAGGATCCTAGCAATCATGCATTGGTCATAAATAATTATACACAAACCCTTGCGTACATCATTCTTTTACAGATGGTCCTTACAAAATTCATCGTTCACACTACTTTAATTTCACGCGATCTTTAATTGCCAGCACATTTTATGACGGGTACATGACTGCAGGGCATAATTGAAAAGGGGTTACATAATTCATCCGGAATGAGAAGTGTATCGTTAGGCGCCACTGATTTTTTGCGGATCAAACCAGAAACCAATTTTATAATTTGCAACTTAACAATAGGTTGATTGTCAGGTAAGGGTCCCAGCA
The DNA here is from genome assembly GCA_963576475.1 of Molanna angustata. Lineage (NCBI taxonomy): Eukaryota > Metazoa > Arthropoda > Insecta > Trichoptera > Molannidae > Molanna > Molanna angustata. The sequence continues at coordinate 15,289,895 of OY754975.1, forward strand.
CAACAGTTAATACTTAATTAAACTTAATAAGGTCCTTGATATGGTACCTGCCACTATGTTTACCCTCGCAGTCGCGAACCTCGTAAATGGTGTCCGAAATCTTATTTGATACGACGCATTTGATGAATCGAGGGGCGAGCTTGTTTGAAAAGTACTTTCCAGCGTCGGATTGGGTGAATGCCCTGCGCCAGACTACTGCGCCTACAGACAGTGAACAGTGTTTCCTACGCAGGTTGTATCGTTTCGCGTTTACCTTGAACGCAGTCAATAGTGCGCTTGATACCTTTTCATAAAGTTGCTCCATGGTTGAAAGGCTCGTTCCATAAGAATTATCCGTGCTCGCTGGTTCCTCTGAGCTATTGGTGACCTGTTCCATTTTGTCGTGAAATGAAGCATGCGGACAGGGGTGGAACCCGTGCGTCAGGAAGAACGGTGTGTAATCGGTGGCGATGTTCACGCAATTATTGAGGCAGGAGCAGATCTTAGGCAGCATTGTGCACCAGGTTCGCTGGTTCTCCCCCACTAATATTGACAGGGCGGTTACGATGGTAGAGTTGTATCTTTCCACAGTATTGTTCTGGGGGTGATAGTACGCGTTATAGAATAGGTCTCGTATACCGAAGCGATTAGCGAACTCCTTGAAATCCTTGGATATGAATTGCTTGCCGTTGTCCATAATTAAAGTACGAGGTACACCGTAAGGCAGAAAGATCTTTTCTTCTATCAGTTTGGTGATAGCCGGGGCTGTGGCACGTCGCAACGGCAGTGCCCATAAGAATTTCGTGAAGTTATCGACCACCGACAGTATGTAAATATTTTGTTTATGTGAACAGGGAAGCGGCCCAACAAGGTCTACGCTCAATGACTGCATGGGATGATCTAGACGTTTAGGCACGCTCATCAAACCCAGAGGTGCTTGGTTGTTATGTTTATATGCCTTACAGGTGTCACATTTTGAGACAACCTGTTTAACCGTGTTCGTAATGTTTTTCCAATAGAAGGTCCGTGAGACCACCTCCAAAGTTTTTCTGATTCCAGGGTGGCAAAAGTTGGTGTGGAAGTCTTGTACGATACTTTCCTGTTCTCCGGAGGACACCACGACCTTCCAGGAGCTATTTCTGAATGGAGGGTCAGTTTCGGGGACTGTTTTACAGTATTTGTAGAGGTGTCCGTTACATGTCATATAGTTGGGTGTGGAATTAACATTGGTCGAACATTCCTGGAACAGACGTAGATAGGCTGGATCAGTAACATTCTGAAACGGTGCAGGGAACGTTAAACTGGATACTTCAATTCTGCTTAGCGCGTCGGCCAGGTTGTTCTCGCATCCCTTTTTGTATACAAAGTCGAAGCTGTACTGCGAGAGGCGGCAGGCCCATCTGGCCAGGCGTCCCGATGGTGAAGACAAATTGTTCAGGTATTTAAGACAACCGTGGTCGCTGATCACTTTGAAGTGCGTTCCGTCTAAATAACTCCTAAAGTGGTGTACCGAGTCTACAATGCTCAAGAGTTCCCTTTCGGTAGTGCTGTAAGATCTTTCAGCGGGCAGCAGTTTCCTGGAAAAATATGCAATGGCGTGCTCTGAGCCGTCCGGGCTCCTTTGGGCCAGGAAGCTTCCAATGCTCACGCCGCTGGCGTCACAGGTGAGTACATATGGTAGGGAATAGTCGGGGGGCTTCAACACCGGAGAAGATATCATTGCGCTCTTTAGGCTTACGAAGGCTTGTTCAGCTTCGTCGTCCCAAGGGAGATTATTCTTTGCGATTTTCTTGCTGGTGAGGCGACATAGAGGGGAGGCAATACGAGAAAAGTCCTTGATGTGCCTTCTATAGTATGCACATAGTCCAATGAACCCGCGAACCTGTTTGACAGTTGAAGGCCTAGGGTAATTGACCATCACGTCTATCTTTTCTGGGTCGGTTCTGATGCCTTCTCGGTCAACTATGTGGCCGAGGTACTTTAAGCTTTGTTTGCAAAATTCAGATTTTGATAATTTAATGGTTAGATTGGCCTGTTTTAGTCTGTCACACACAGTTTTCAGTAGCTTGCAGTGTGACTGGAAGTCCGGACTGCATACCAGTATGTCATCAAGATATACAAAGACGTGGTCTCCCAAGTCTGTGAACAGTCCATCCATCATACGTTGCATTTCGGCCGGGATATTTTTTAGTCCGAAAGGGGTAACCTTGAACTGGAACTGTCCTCGGCCTTCTACGAAGAAGGCAGTTTTTGGCTTGGATTCCTCGTCCAGCCTCATCTGCCAGAACCCGTGGGAGAGGTCCAGGGCTGTGAGGAACTTGGTGTCGCGCAGGTTATCCAAGATGCGATGAATGTTGGGCAACCGGTAAGAGTCAGAGCGAGTGATCGAGTTAAGGCGACGTGGATCAAGTACGAAGCGCCCAGAGCCGTCTTTCTTGGGAACAATGAAAACATTGTTCAACCAGGGGCTGCGCGCCGGCTCTATTACGTCGAGTTTGATCATTTCATCCAGTTCTGCGATGAGTTGTTCGCGCCTTACGTGAGAAAGGGGATAAGTCTTTTGTTTAACAGGGGCGTGATCACCAGTGTCTATGATGTGGGAAACTAGGTCGGTGCGGCCTAGTCCCACCTTTTCATAAGCAATCTGGTCGAACTCTTGTTTGAGCAGATCCAGTTGTTTCAATTCTGCAAGAGAAAGGTCAGCTGTAGAGTTTAGACAGGAAGGGGTCGACAGCGGTGAAATGTACAGGGGAGGCATGTTGATAGCATATAATGATGACACCTTATCTGGGAATAGGGTCGGGGTTAGTCCGGACTTCTTCAAGAAGGGTGCCCCCAAAATAAACCCTTCTGCAAGAGACGGAGCTACAAGAAATTCAACAAAGGTTGTTTGCTTATAAAATCTGAGGGGCAGCGTGAGGGAGCCCAGGATCGCATGGGGATGGCCGTCCGCTGTGTGAATGGAAGTGTCGCCCGGCACTAGGTCATAACCCAATTCGAGAAAATTCTTGTATAATGTGCCACCCAAAACATTAACTGCAGCTCCGCTGTCTAAGAGCGAACGGAAGGCGATGTTGTTGATCTTGAAGTGTAGGTATGGACGATCGTCTCGCGCATTCGTGATGGCTGATACATGTAGGTATTTAGTATTGTAGAAGAGTTTGACCGATCTCAACCAGTCCTCCCACTCTGTCTTTTGTTGAGAATGGGACGGTCTATAATAGGGCTGGGTGGTTATTCGTTTTTTGGCAACTTTTGGAGGAGAGGTGGGGGTCTAGAAACGTCTGGGAGGTTTCTGGGGGTTGTCGGAGGGTGACCTTGTGGGTCAGTTCTCTGGTACTTTTGAAAGCGGGGAGAGGTTCGTCTTCCGAGGGGATTCGCTCGTGACCGATTAGGGCACAGTCTTGCAAAATGTCCGGTTCTTCCGCAGGAGTAGCATTTGGGACTGTACGAACGCGGTTCAGGGTTAGACAAGGAGGCTGCAGCCTTGGTGCGCCGGGGCCGGCGGGGGGAGGTAGGGGCAGTCTCGTCCTTGTGGCCAAGCGACATCTGTTCGAGTGTAAGACGCAGTCGCTCCAGATCCAATACTGTCGTGGGTTGTGAGCCGATGATAATAGGGAGGAACTTCTTGTCGAGTCCTCTTTTGAAAACTTGAAGGAGCTCGTCCTCTGGCAAGGGTGAGGACAATGAGTTATTTTTGTTGATGATTCGGCAAATATAATCGGCCGCAGATTCAGAAACCTGCTGTCTAGAGGACCAAATTTCTAGCTTGATGTCGGTAGAGTAGGTTTGTGACTCAAAACGGTCGAGAAAGAGTTTCTTCAATGTGTTCCAGTCGCAGTTCTTTCTAGGGTTGGTTCGATAAAATAATAACGCCCGTCCTGCGAGAAATTCAGGAATGATTGTGGACAATAAGTTGGTATTGAACCTACGGGAAGTAGCGATCTCTTCCAGGCGTACGAGGAATTCTCGCGCGTCATTTGTTCCATCAAACTTTGGGACAGGCCACGTGGCGAAGTTTGTGTTTATAATTCCTCCAGGATCTCGATCTCCACGTGAGGTATAACTCGACGAGTTGGAGAGCGGAACGACGGGGGATTGGGGCAACAAGGCAACAGTTCCTGGGGGAGGGGCGCTCTGGGGTCTGGAGCTCGATTCGGAACTGGATGAGAATGGGCGGGCTATTAGATCATTCTCGGCGGTGTGGGAGCGCTCGGAAACCGACGCCAGTTCGGGGGCGTTTTCAAGTGAGTGGTACGCTACAGACCTAGTGGGGATGGCTACGTTGTCTGTATTAAGGGGACGGGAGGCATTAAAAGCATTGGCCTGGGAACGCAAGGAGGCCAAATTGTCGGTAGGAACGATGTTTCTGTCGCGCAATGCTTTAGTAAGGGTTTTTGCATTTGCAAGGTTTATTCTCTCGATTAAATCCATGACGTCGACTATTGCGAGACAACAGAGGAAACGAGGATTTCCGTTACGACGTGGTTACAATATAAGAGGCTGTCAGACTAAAGGGGAAAAAATAAAGCACAAAAGAACAAGCAGTTTCGAGTGAGGGTCCGCTCGCAGATCTCATTGAGCAGACTGTCATCAAAGGACAAGTGTACGTGTCAATTGATGAGAGTCATAGCCCCACGTTGGTAAACGTCAGTGTAATGAAATGAAGTACAATTCATTGTTATTTATAAAATTAAATCCATACCAGATCTTTTGCTTCTGCTGGATCCACTATCGTCCGGCTAGGACACACGGTAGAGCATTTCTTTGATTCTCAGAGGGAATACAGGTGGATAATTGAGAAACAGCGAGCGTGACCAGAACAAAACTGTATATTCTTTTGTGTAAGAGAGACAAATTTAATTAGAGATATAATGGTACATATGGGTTAGTGTGATATGAGGTAATGATGGTGATGTTTGATGATTAAGAATTGTCTTACTTTCTAGGGTGGCCAATTAATTAAAATAAACAGTGATCACTATTGTACATTTATATGAGCCTTAAGTATTTGAATATTTCAAAAGTCAGTTCCAGATTAAATTGATTTTTCAGGCCGAAGGCCCAACACTGAGTAATTAAGGAAATTTTTTTTTTTTTTTTCTTTTACCAAACTTAGTTCTAAGGGTATGTCGATATCAGCAATTCTAAGGACGATTCACGTAAAGGGGGTGGGCGAAAGTCAATGATCTCAAACCTTTAGTCCGACGGTGGGGAGAAATTGCCTTATCACGTACTCAACAAGGCCTGATGTTTCCAACCGTGATGGAGGTGAAGAAGAGAAGCGGCAGGGGCGATCTAATGTTGAAGGCGTTCCAGACTTTCTCTCATCAAGGGGAGAAGTCTAATCCGAGGTGATTACAAGGTAGTTGGCATACTGTCAGTTGTATACATCCCGTGTGGCAGACAGAGGTGTTAACACTTCGTTATGTGTTCATACAACTACGCGAAGTCACTTTGAAGATTAATAAACATTACAAAACTGTCACGAAGTATGGCTTGCTACCATTTATTCAAAAGGTATTGCTCATACGCAGCAGATTGAGATGTTAACACTTCGTTATGTGTTCATACAACTACGCGAAGTCACTTTGAAATTTAATGAAATTGAAAAACAGTCACGAAGTATGGCTTGCTAACATTTATTCAAAAGGTATTGTTCATACGCAGCAGATTGAGATGTTAACACTTGTTATGTGTTCATACAACTACGCGAAGTCACTTTGAAAATTAATGAAATTGAAAAACAGTCACGAAGTATGGCTTGCTACCATTTATTCAAAAGGTATTGTTCATACGCAGCAGATTGAGATGTTAACACTTTGTTATGTGTTCATACAACTACGCGAAGTCACTTTGAAAATTAATGAAATTGAAAAACAGTCACGAAGTATGGCTTGCTACCATTTATTCAAAAGGTATTGCTCATACGCAGCAGATTGAGATGTTAACACTTCGTTATGTGTTCATACAACTACGCGAAGTCACTTGAAAATTAATGAAATTGAAAAACAGTCACGAAGTATGGCTTGCTACCATTTATTCAAAAGGTATTGCTCATACGCAGCAGATTGAGATGTTAACACTTCGTTATGTGTTCATACAACTACGCGAAGTCACTTTGAAAATTAATGAAATTGAAAAACAGTCACGAAGTATGGCTTGCTACCATTTATTCAAAAGGTATTGCTCATACGCAGCAGATTGAGATGTTAACACTTCGTTAAGTGTTCATACAACTACGCGAAGACACTTTGAAATTTAATGAAATTGAAAAACTGTCTCGAAGTATGCCTTGCGACCATTTATTCAAAAGGTACAGCTCGTACGCAACAGATTGAGAGGTTAACACTTCGTTATGTGTTCATACAACTACGCGAAGACACTTTGAAATTTAATGAACTTAAAAAACTGTCTCCAAGTATGACTTGCGACCATTTATTTAAAAGGTACAGCTCGTACGCAGCAGATTGAGGTGTTAACATTTCTTTATGTAGTCACACGACAACGCGAGGTCACTTTAAAAATTAATAAAATTAAAAAAAACTGTCACCAAGTATGACTTGCGACCATTTATTTAAAAGGTATTGCTCGTACGCAGCCGATTGAGATTTTAACACTTCGTTATGGATTCACACACCTACGCGAGGTCACTTTGAAAAATTAGAAAATTAAAAACCGAACCGAAGTATGTGTTGCGATGTTGTTTTATACGCCTCCTTCACGCGTAAGGCGGTATACTCAGAGATCCGACTCGGATTTTTAGATAATTAGTTTATAACAACATTCTCTGTTTAGTTACAATGCCTTACATCGATTTCAGGCATAAAACACAACGAACTGAGTGAAATACGCTAATTGATCGCGGACGAAACAAAAAGCGTGGTGTTATGACCGTTAGAACAGACGCCGACTGGCTAGCGGAAGTTGACGGGGGGGAACGGTAGGTGTTTGAGGGGAGCGGTGCGGGCCGCATGTGACACAGCTGCGTCTTCCGCGAGACCTTGAACTAGTTCAAGACGTAATTACTGCCGCCAAATTTAAATTTGAAAAGATGATTATTTAAATACGTAGCGAGCGTACCGCTCGCTACAATTTTATAGCAAAAAAATATTGTAACACGCATTATGTTTATAGAAACTCGAATTGACAACCCTGTTACATACGTTTTGTGACAGCAGATGAAGAATAAGAAGAATTATCAATAAAAGCAACAAGTAGGAATGAGTAGGCTTTTTGATTTTTTTTTGTTTTAATAGCCAAAATCACTCAATTTTTTTTAAATATCTCAATAAAGACGAAGCGGAAATATATATTTATAAGAGAACCGGAAAATGAAAATGCACTAATAATATAATTGACTCTCGACATTGCGTTATGTGCAATTATAGAAATATACGAACCAAAATTACATTTTTAAAAATTAAAATTTTTGAGTTTTTAATGTTGGCGCAGATGAGAGATAATTCCAATTCTTACCTATCCTCATCTTTCTGGCATACCAAAATCTATTTTTTACCTACACCCATACCTTGTTGCCTCTTCTCCGTGCGAGAGTACGCCACCGATCAGTTTTAATACTCAATTGGTGCTGTGCTCTTACAATTAAAGTGAAGAATATTAATTTGTTGAAGCAGTGACAAGTACATAGATACGAGCTCAAGTGAGAGAGAAGACACAAGACCGCTATCACACAGAGTCTTCGTCCTTCAATTTGTTTTTTTTTCTGCCGTTATCGCACACCGAATTATGTTTTTAAACCGTTATATTTTTAATTTTCTCTCTGTGTAGCAATAAGAAGAATGAATCTGAGTAAATACTGAATATGACAAATGAATTAAGGAGAAAAAGGTTATTTACATTCTTTTATACCAAGAGCCAAATTTACGTTATAGCATAAATGCTGATTTTTTTTTTCTGTAAAAGGACACCACAGCAGCTAACAATATGAACCCTGCAGGGCTACTCATGAAGTTGATTACAGTAAAATTAAGATCAGCTTCAGACTTTAGCAATCTTTGAGGTTAAATTAATTGAATAAAATATTTATTTCTACAAAAATTAATGAAAAATTTATACTAAACGTTGAAATTAACAAATTTTCGTGATTAAATCTAGAGGAAGATAAGGATTGGATTACAATTGAGTACTGATTTATCCATTTTTAAGGTTAAGAACGTCTCATGAGTAGCCCCCCTGAAGAGTGGTAGCTTTCGAAAATATCAGCCTTCAAAGTGTTAGAAATTGTTAAAAATTGCTGTTTTTCAAAAAATTGACTTTTATGGTATGAAGTGTTAGAGAGTAAAGTATAATATAATATTTAATAATAAATTAAAAATACAAAAAAAAAACTGGCCGAAACTTTGAAATAAGAATTAAAGAACACATGAGGTGTCTAAAAAGTGATAATTTTTCCGAGTTCGCCAATCACTTAATAAACAGTAGCCATTCATTTGACAAAGAAACGGGTGTTAAAATCTTACATATACATAAATAAGGAGGGTCCAAGACTTGACAACTTGGAGGCGTTGGAGATACAAAAATCGATAAATAAAAAAGAAGCAATAATTAATAATCAAATAAATTTAAACCGGACGCCCCTGTTCAATATCTTTCCACTACCACCCACACGCACTTATAACTCCTCCCCCTAACTGCAATAACACTACACACGTTCGTTACATAGTTTTAAGTTTTAGTATTAGTTTGTTCTGATGAGGGAGCGGGTCAGCTCCGCAACTAGTTAACTATATCTAAATACTCACTAGTGGTGTAAACAAAGTAATTTGTAATTTTAATTTATTAGTTAAAATGTGCCACAAAGTATAGCTACGATGTATAAAGATATAATATATTTTACTTTTACTACGGAAAAATGAGAAATCACGCTTTTCATTGATCTTCAACTTCTACACGTCTTACTGTGGATTTATAATAATATAATAATAATAATTTTTTTATTCCAGTCTGCATGTGAGCAGGGGGGTGCAATGCTACACAAACCATATTTTTACATACAAAGTATACACTAAAAGTCACAAAAGAAGAAAAAAGAAGAAAGAAGAAAATATTTCTCAGAATACAGACTATATACAACAAAAGAAAAAAAAATGAGAAGGAAAAAAAAATAACAAATGACAATTATACAATCTAAATTTAATTTCTATTGAGTGATTGAGACTTACCTTAGTGAGTCAAATCTCTTGTTTCCTCCGAATGTGATACCGGCTAAAGAGTCCATACCCCTGGTGTCTCTCAACAGGTTGCCTCCGCCCAAGGCATCCAAGTTTCGTAGATTGTGCCCTATAGGTACAACACAAAAGATAATCATTTAATAAAAATGTTGGATTCCTAATACGAGTATATTCCATGAATAAAATAAATAATATCTAGAAGAGGTCCAACTATTTCCAGAAGTAGATACCTACTTACTTAATTTTACCCAAGGGCGTTGGATGAAGATTTGGTAATAATTTGAAGTTGGACGTGGCAAAAGACGCATGCAAGTAGAATAAATGCTGTGGAAATGAGATCACTAAAAAGAGTATGTAATAGAACGATATATGATTGAATGAAAAATGAAGACATAAGGAGAGAATGCAAGAAGACATAAGAAGAGAATGGAGAGAATGAAGAATATTATAAGTAAAATGAAAGTGAATTCCTTGAGATGGTTCGGACATATTGAAAGAATGAATGATGAACGACTGACCAAAAATATACATGGGCGTAAGAGATGGAGTGAATAGCAGGGGCCGCCCCAGAAAGGGATGGCATGACCATGTGAATGATATTTTGAAAGAGAGAAATATAAGAAGCTTGAAAAATCGACTAGCATGTATGGGACGATGCATGGATGTAAAGGAAGCTAGGAATTTGTCAAAAATAGAGGAGTATGGCACTCGGTTCTTTCTGCTTACCCCATAAGTGACATGGCGTGATGGTATGTATGAAGTTGGACCTTTTTGAGAAATTTGTGTATTTCTATACTTACATAACTAAAGTTAATATTACATATGTAAAATATAAAGTTTACAGTTTTACTTTCTTGATAAGATACCTAGTATTAATATTAACATTATGTCGTATCAATCTACAGATGCAAATATTCATTTGAGAAAACAATAAAGAAACTATATTTAACAATTCATCCATGAACGATAATCCATCTGCGTCTTTCGATTCCCTTCTTTCTGTGGCCAGTCTTTATAGGTAGAAAGAGATTGCCTTATGGCATTCAAACCGTATTTGTGCACTTTATTGTACATTAACATAGTATAAAAGAAAATGACTAAAATCATAAGTTTCTGTACACTCAATCAGTAAATTATAATAATCTTTGCTAAGAAAATATTTGCAATTTGTATATAATTTTATTTTAGTGCTCGGGCAACTAAAAAGTAACAATTATTACTAGTTGGCATATTTAAGAGACTAATGATGTTGATAGTCTCTAAAATCGAGACTGAAAATACATAGAAATCTATAAATTTATACGTGAAGCTTTTTCCTTTAAGCAGACTACGCGTACAGAGGAGTGTGAGATTTGGTATAGTTGTCCCCACCTATGCTAAACATTCGGGATCATCTCCAGGGCCGTGGCTTGACGTATCGCGTATTCTCGACACTCTTATTCTGTATAAATTAAATACCTATCATAATTATTAAACGACTAAAATGTATAACCTTAATTGAAATAAATACTTGTCAGAGTAAGTACTATCTGTCATCCAACTGTCGATTCGTTCAAGAGAATGAAATTCTTTTGAAGGAAGAGGCAGTTAAAATCCAAGACGCGTGTATGAAGGAACACGATTGTATGCAGGGTCTATATTTTTCACGGTTTTTACAACTTTGAAGTAAAAAAACACCAACTTAGAGGCTTCGCAGCATATACGTTCCATATACGGATTTACTCAGAATTCGTTTAGTGTCTGTGTCCCCCCCCCCCCTTATAACTTATGATCCGCTCAATATACAGAGCCCAAAATTTCAGAATATATAAACAGTCATAGGCCTACAAAACTTTTATACTCAGAGGGGTTATCAATTTTTGAATTTTCACTTTATTTTTCCATATATCTCAGAAACCATAAAAGATAGAATACTGAAAATTGGTATGAACATAGACAAATACAAAATCTCAAATTGGTTTATTCAAAAAATTCCAGAGTTTCTCAAACATTTTTTATTATGAAAAATTTTTTTTATGATATATTTAGTTTTTGAAAATATCGAAAAAAAACCGAAACACCCCAATTAGATAATTTAATTTTATATAAAAAATATTAACATTGTAGCAGTACTTCTCAAATTCTTTTTAACAATTTTTATTAAAATTGAATTTAGTGACGACATCGCTTCATACAATCTGTATGGCAGTAGCCTATACACAATATCTAAGAAGACTTAATAGTTTGATACCTACTTAATTTCCAAACATACATACATACCATCATGCTGTTTCCATATTCTGGATTGAAAAAAAGGACTGACCTCCATACTATCCTACCTTGACATACATACCTACATGTGTTGTATAGAAAACAAAATATCTTAAAATATTCAATAATTTGGATTTATGGGTTGATAGTTTGGTACTTATTCTTCAACTATACATAGTATCGCTATCGACAGTCGGATCTCATGTGTTACATGCAACTAGTATAGTGAGATGTGTTTTGACAATATTTTTGAACACGCAAATTATCTTCTGATAAAATTTCTAATTAATCACAACCCATCTCCCTATAGCTTAGCTGTTTGCCTTCGTGGCTCAGTTGGTTGGGTATCTGACTACCGATCCAAAGGTCCCGGGTTCGATTCCCGGTGGAGACACAGTTTTTAATTGTGTTTTCAGTCTGGATCTGTGAGACTATTAATATCGTAAGTCTTCAGCATTTGTTAACTTGTTATTGGGTGCGTGTTAAATTAATATTTGACTAAGTACCTACCTGTTAGTTGCCCGAGAAGCATTATTAAATAAATAAATAAATGATCTATGTTATGTTAACTGTCAATGAGGTACCAACCACCCAGTTGTTTTATTTGACAAAATACAGAATATTTTTATAAGAAAAATACACAAAATACTGCGAAGCAAGTGTACATAATTGTTTCACAATATACTGAGAAGCAAGTGTACATAATTGTTTCACAATATACTGAGAAGCAAGTGTACATAATTGTTTCACAATATACTGAGAAGCAAGTGTACATAATTGTTTCACAATATACTGAGAAGCAAGTGTACATAATTGTTTCACAATATACTGAGAAGCAAGTGCACATAATTGTTTCACAATATACTGAGAAGCAAGTGTACATAATTGTTTCACAATATACTGAGAAGCAAGTGTACATAATTGTTTCACAATATACTGAGAAGCAAGTGTACATAATTGTTTCACAATATACTGAGAAGCAAGTGTACATAATTGTTTCACAATATACTGAGAAGCAAGTGTACATAATTGTTTCACAATATACTGAGAAACAATTACACTTTTGCAATTTGCAATATGTAACAAGAAAACTTTGTACCCCTTGATGAATACATGTTTTTTATCATCAAGATCAAGATCAATTCCAATGACATTTCATACTTGAAAATTTAATGAATTATGGTCGAATTTTGACCTCTGTGTGATCAATAATTAAATGATAATATGCAATTAACTGAGTCACGTAACCCAAATCAAAAATTCTTTATAATATTGATAGCCCAATTTATGATTTCTTAGAAAAATGAGAGTTCTTCTTTTTGATAATGCTAATGTTAGTGAACCGATTGAATTCGGAATAATGTGGAGAAATATGAATTGCTTCAGCTTCGAAAACGTTTGATTCTAATTCTTAAAATGGTGATTTTAAACAAAGTTTTACTTTCATTCATGAATATTATTATAATCTCTGTTTGTGATACCTTATGTTGAGTAAATATTTTCAGTATTATATTTATTTATTTACTTCATTAAAATCAAAACAAAATATACAAACATCCAAAGTTTAAACATTATTATAATTTACAATATCACCTCCCTCTTAAAGCTTATTTGCTTGTGTAGAGGAAAAAATGTGTGTAACTAAATGACTGCTTCGAAAATGCAAAACTAAAATGTAAAAAAGAAGAAAAACAAACATTAATATTATACCACCATATATGTAACAAATTAATATTATTACACACAATATAACGTACAAGTCATCATCATCATCATCATCATTGGCACTATAGCCCTGTGTGGGCCCTGGCCTCCTCCAGAATCCTTCTCCAGCCTTCCCTGTCCTCCACTGCTCTCCTCCAGTTTGTTATTCCCATCGCTCTTATGTCGTCTTCTGTATCGTTCAGCCATCTTAGCTTGGGCCTGCCTCTACTTCTTCTGCCCTCTGGATTGGTATTAAGAACCTTTTTGGGGATACAATCATCATTCATCCGGCTGACATGTCCCATTCACTGCAGTCTACGTACTTTTATGACTTGTACGATGTTGGGTTCGTCATACAATGCCTGTAGTTCGTGATTATATCGCATCCTCCAAAGTCCATTATCATTTACTGGGCCAAAAATCTTTCTCAGGATTTTCCTTTCAAATATCAAGAGGCTGTTTTCGTCTCTTTTTTTAAGACCCAGCATTCAGCTCCATACACTACGACAGGTCTGAGAAGAGTTTTATAAATTAGGATTTTTGTTTTCCTTGTTAGTATTTTGGACCTAATATGCTTTATTAGACCATAATAGCACCTATTGCCAGCAGCCAGTCTTGCCTTAATTTCGGTGCTGCAATTATTTTCATGAGTCATAATAGCGCCTAGATAGCAAAAAGAGTCAACCGATTCCACTGTGCATATGTGTTTCCACATGGTGTTTTTTTTTGCAATCATATATTTGGTTTTTGCAGTGTTATTTTTAAAGCCCATATTTTTTGCGGAGTTTTCAAGCCATGCGGAAGTCATCCTTCATCCTCGGAAGAGTTCTTGAGATTAGGTCTAAATCCTCTGCATATCCCAATATTTGACTAGACTTTCTGAATAAAGTCCCAGATGTCTCTATCTCCGCCTCTCTAATAACTTTTTCCAGGGCAATATTAAATAAGAGACAAGCCAGGGCATCACCTTGTCTTAGTCCATTGTAAGTCTTGAAGGGATCTGATATGCTGTTCTGAATTTTTACCCGACATTGTGTATTAGACATGGTTATCACTGTGAGCCGGATTAGTTTTTGTGGAATATTAGGTTCCCTCATGGCCTCATATAATTTGTGTCTGGAGATATTATCGTTAGCAGATTTGAAGTCTACAAACATATGGTGAGTTTCTATATTAAATTCCAACGTTTTCTCCAGGACCATTCTTAAGATGAAAATTTGATCAACTGTTGATCTGCCAGGCCTAAATCCGCACTGATACTGTCCCACCATGTCCTCAACAAATGGAAGCAGTTTCATAAAGAGTACATTTGCAAAAACCTTATTTGCAGTGTCGATTAATGTTATGCCTCTGTAGTTGGTGCAATCCATAGCATCTACTTTCTTATGTAAAGGACATATGACTCCTGTATTCCAATCTTGTGGCATTGTTTCTGGCTCCCAAACTTGGTTAATAAGTTGATGCATCATCTGACTTACACCTTTGCCACCATACTTGATTAGTTCTCCTGGATACCATCTTGACCTGGAGATTTATTGATAACGTACAAGTATTAAACACAATATATTGGTTGGGATCCATTTCTTGCCTAATAATAAGACTATTTATATTTTGCAAATAAGACTATTTGCTTGTCGAAGGGCGAGACCGGTGAATGCCAGTCATTATAGCGACATACATAAATAATTTTTTCTAACCACTGTTTTATTTTCAACTTCATCAATGAGAATCATATGGAGAGTTTGGTTATAGTGTTATCTCGATCCTGCTGAATGTTTTTACCAACTTATATATTATCCCACATTCAGTTTATATTTGTCATAAATAGTAGATAGGAAATTAAACACGGTTTTTTGGTGGGAAAATTTATTTCATTATAAATATAGGTACATGTGTAGATTCAAAAATATATTAATTATTAAACAATCCGTTTCCGAATGACCACTTTGTTTAATTCTGCTAGGTATAATATAAATGATCAAATTATTATAAGTTTCTTACGAGGTTTCCTCCGCCTATACTGTCTAAATTTCTCACTAAATTTCCTCCTCCAATACTATCAAGATTTCTCACTAAATTTCCTCCTCCGATACTGTCTAAATTTCTCACTATATTTCCCCCTCCAATGTTATCCAATTGCCTTACTAAATTCCCTCCACCAATACTGTCCATATTTCTGACAAAATTTTCACCTCCAACATGATGTAAATGTTTAAGATATCTGTGACCTTGAGGCGAATTTAAATACTGAACTAATTTTTTACGTTCTTCTGAGTTTATATTCCGTACCAGGTTACCACCCCCAATGCTATCCAAATTTCGAACGAGGTTTCCTCCTCCGATGCTATCCAAATTACGAACTAAATTTCCTCCCCCGATGCTGTCTAAATTACGAACTAAATTTCCTCCTCCGATGCTGTCTAAATTACGAACTAAATTTCCTCCCCCGATGCTGTCTAAATTACGAACTAAATTTCCTCCCCCGATGCTGTCTAAATTACGAACTAAATTTCCTCCTCCGATGCTGTCTAAATTACGAACTAAATTTCCTCCCCCGATGCTGTCTAAATTACGAACTAGATTTCCTCCCCCGATGCTGTCTAAATTACGAACTAAATTTCCTCCTCCGATGCTGTCTAAATTACGAACTAAATTTCCTCCCCCGATGCTGTCTAAGTTACGAACCAAATTTCCTCCCCCGATGCTGTCCAAATTTCGAACTAAATTTCCTCCACCGATGCTATCCAAGTTTCTTACCAGGTTTCCTCCACCGATGCTGTCCAAATTTCTAACTAAATTTCCTCCACCGATGCTATCCAAGTTTCTTACCAGGTTTCCCCCACCGATGCTATCCAAATTTCTCACTAAATTTCCTCCACCGATGCTATCCAAGTTTCTTACCAGGTTTCCTCCACCGATGCTATCCAAGTTTCTTACCAGGTTTCCTCCGCCGATGCTATCCAAATTTCGAACTAAATTTCCTCCGCCGATGCTATCAAGATTACGAACTAAATTCCCCCCTCCAATACTGTCCAGATTACGAACTAAATTTCCGCCTCCAATGCTGTCCAGATTACGTACTAAATTTCCTCCCCCGATGCTATCTAAATTTCGTGCCAGGTTTCCTCCTCCAATATTGTCCAAGTTTTTCAGGTGGTATTTTATATTTTCATGAAGATTTTCTGCCATACGATGGGCAGAATCAGGATATTTCCATTGATGTTCTTCCTGTGGAAAACCTGAAATCAAAACACCAATTATATAATTTCAAATGAGAGAAAATTGTAAAACAACACCTACCAAAAGAAAACAATTGGAAATATACGAAGTAGATCCGTTCGTTTTTTGCAAATTGATGATATTTCAAAGGAAATACTGAAAATAAAATTAATTTATTTAAGGAAATCATACCCTTTTAGTAATTTGAATAAAATTTAAATGAAATGGACGTTTTTTTATAACCTAACTTGTAAAATTTTATCATAATAATTCCAATAATATTTAAATATTGTAATAATTTGAAATACATTATAGAATATAATAAATCATTAAAAAAAGATTAAAGCCCAAAAGTACTTTTATACAATTTATATTTTTATGTGAGTATTCCATATTATGTCTATGTGTAGCTAGAGCATACCTATGTTTCGATTAACAATATTTTAAATTTAAATTTAATCTTTGTAACTATACTTAAGTATAGTTATTATATTCATTCATTCATACCATCATGGCATATACCACAATACGTGGTAACCAGCGACAGGAGTGCGGGTGTGCATAACCCTATAAAAGGAAGCACGACACATACGTGTATTCCTGAACCTCATTGCTGAACTACGTGATTTGTTATTATGGAAAAAGTGGAAGCAAAATTCTTAGACGATGACTCACAGTGTTTTTTTAATATACATTTTATAAAAAATATATTTTTTTAAATTAAATAAGATTTCTGGCCTGTTTTTAGACATGAGTTATAAAATATTCTTAATATTTACAAAAATATACACACAAAATATTTGCATTTTGTACACGCAGCAATGTTATTTTACATAATTTAATGCACTTGTCCAATAAGTTGTTCGATATTTGATTGATTTATTCGCGACGTTTTTTTTTACATATAAATTAATGAAATTAATGAATTTCATAATATATTTAACCAATAAATCTGTCTGAATCTTCATCATAATATTTGTCTTATCTGTTTGTATATTTGTCTGTGCACTATAAATCCTATATGCCAAAAAACCGCTTTGCAGTTTGACGGGAAAATATAATTGTAAATGTTTTTTTTATTAAAAAAATAAAAAAAATATTTTCAACTTACGCAAGATGCAATTTTACAACTGCATAATGTCAATAATCTCTTTCAAATATCAATGAAACTATTCTAGAGAAGCATTAATTGTACGAGATTTCTTTTATAAATATAATTTTCGCCTGCCATCGAACTTAGAACGTCGCCGTCGACTCAAACGACATTTTTCTATGCTGTGCAGGTCGACTTTGTCAAGTGGTATAATTTATTTCGTTTTTAATTTAAATACATGTATTTTTTCAAGCTTCATTAAAAACTTTTTTTCAGGACATTTTTCATTTGTTTCACAAAGTTTGAAATTGAGTTTGTTTATTACTATGTAGGTAGATGTGCTTCTTATTTGGTACGTGCAAATGGGATTGTACCTACATAATGTCCTCTATATATTATTACGTTGAACACTGTAAACTGAATATGTACTTACAACGGTATTATTAAAGTGAATAATATATTATCTTAGACCCTTTTATTCCTTAATACAGAGTTATCCCACACCAATTAAATATTGAGTTTCCATCAATAAGTTATTGTTACAAAATAAATTTAAATCTCTATAGAAATATAAAACATTTTCAAATTCTTAAGAAAACGAGTGTGTTACGAGCAAAGCATAATTTTCCACTGTTAAAGATAGTGTGGGAATGTATTTTTTTACACTTTATTTATATTATATTAATTTTATTAATAACATTTCTATTATATTAATTTCCCGGTATGAGATTTAAAACAAATACGTTTAGTCGATTACATGAAAATTCTTCGAAACACAATTGTTCGAATGCGCAATTGTACGAATAACAATTTTTCGAAAATCAGTTATCAGAATGACAATTGTCCGACAGCAAATTATTCGAACTAACATTTGTTGGAAAACCAATTAACCGAATTTAATATATTTTTGTGTCATTATGTTGCCTCCTTTGACATATTTGTTGCCAGTAAAATATATTCGATGAAGACTATTATTACTTGTTGTATTATTGTTAGGTAGGTACGTATGTATGTTTGCACATTTTTAATAACTGATATTTGACAGCGCGGGATAGCCTAGTTTGTACACCAGTTTGTGTTTATCTAGTATTCACACCAATTAAGTTATTTTACTTTAATATTATAGTTACTTTTTTTCAATATATAATGCAACTGGCTCACGCCAGTCGTAATTATAACTACAAACAAACCTAACCAACCTATTTTCACCAAAGTTTTGTAGGTTTAGGTTTAAAAAATAGGTGTAAATCCTAGGATACCTGACAGCGCGGTGCGTCGCCATGTTGTTTATTCCATAGATTTTATTATACCTAATATACTATGTATATGTAGTACTCCGTGCAAAAAGTGAGTCATTTGTTTTCGATTCATACAAAATTTGCTAACTACGACATCTAGTATATTATAATAAAAATCTATGGTTTATTTCTCTCACAATACTACCAACATGACGTCATAAAAATTCGAACAATTGTAAATTCTGATAATTGTTTTTCGAAAAAATGTGATTCGAATAATTGCCATTCGTAAAATTGATTTTCGTAAAATTGAGCATTCGAATAATTGTTTTTCGAATAATTTTCCTGTCACCGTTTAGTCGGGGTATGTATTTTTGAAAACAAATAATTATCCCTATTTCACCGAATTAATTTGAATGTTTTGATTACATCATAAGATAATGAACGTTGTCTATGGAAAATTTCTAAGCTTTTAGTTGCTATACCTACCTACATACTTCTTCATAATACCTACATAATATAAAACCGAGTGAATTATATATAGTTGGGGTTGTCCAGTCCAGAAGACACAACATTCAATTGGACGCTATTATATTATATCATATCCTAACTATCAAACTGATTAAATACTTATTCATAACATCTTTATTGTGTAGTACTTGAGAATAATGGAGAAATAATTATTTTTAAATAAATATTTACATTTTAATAGCTTGTGTTTATGCATGTAGCTAATTATAAAATTTTATCGATAGGCAATTAAATGCCATTTGAAATATTACGTGACGACATAGCTCATTGGACAAGGAGTGAAACGAATAAATATTTACAAAGAGTTGTAATAAATAATTGTATGTACACTTACCTTACCTTTGAAGTTGAAAAATCAACATTGTCACGAGGAATGTTCACTCGGTGTAAATTAATGTGACTTTGCAATTGTTGATATCAAAAATAAAACGAAACAAGACACATTTCACTGCACCAGACAACAAACAAAAGATATTCACGTTAATTATTATTTACAAAAATAATATTTATAAAAACAACGGATTCCACCGTAACAGTCACAACGTACAAGAAATAAATTAAACGAAAAAAAATCACAAGATATATTTTTACATTGGGTATACACAACTCCGTTCACCATTGTTTGTTTGTATAATAAGATGATATCACAAAAAGCTGGATGACGTTTCGCAGGAAGTATTTTTTGAACGCCTTTTGGGTTATTTTTTATTACGAAAAACAATAAACACGTCTGTTTAAACAATGAAATATTAAATACATAATAAAACAAAATAATTATTCAAAGTAGCGCTCTTTTATGATAACAAAAAATGAATCTTCCATGGCCGTTTTTGTTCAATTTTTAGCTCTTTGAACCAATATAGTCTTAAGGCCCTTGTATACCCTGGGTATACGGATGTACACAAAAATGCAAACTAAATTACCTTCTAATGTATGAAACACGAAAAAATATTGTATATCACCTAATGTGTGATATACAACATTTTTTCGTGAAGGAAAGGTAAAATATAGAGGTTTTTTTAAATAATAAGAATAGTAATTAAAATATCTTAATAATAAAAAAAACTCAGCCGGTAGATTGTCATATTCTTTCAATTGAAGTAAAAATCTACTTCATAGGCCTTGTAGATTTTTAGTTACATACAATAAAGAATTAAAAAAGGGTTTTAATAAAACTAATTTTACAAGAAAAGTATTAAACAAATTCAAATTTCAAAAAAACTCATGCAAATATGTACATACGAACTGTTCTATATTTCAAAGACGTATCATTTTAGGGTACTGATGAAATTATTTTCAAAATATACTATTTAGCCTTCTAAAGCCTCAACCCTTTTTCAACCAGTGTCGATTCAAATAGACAATGTCATGATCTTTTTAATTTATTTTTGAATGACTGAGCGTATAGAACACTTATAATTCTTGTTTATGGTATAATATTATTTGTTCTCTGGCAACTCTGATTTTATTTCGCTAAGATTGCGGCACTTTTTCTCAGATAAATATCAATAAACGGAACGGGTATGCTATTTTGACGCATGTTTTTTTATTTGGTTTCTACTAAGGAATTTTATATTGTAAATTTTTATTGTTTTTTTTTCATCTTATTTCAAATTTATGATAACATGTAATTTGTGTTGTGTATATTGAATAAATAAATGCAAAAAATGTTATTTACAATGTTTCAAATGACCCTTTCAGACCCAGTGTCATTATTTTTTTTTTTTTCACTATCCATGAAAAAAATATTTTTTTTCACTAAAATGTTTTCAAATGTTGTTAGAACACGTTTCCCTATGATATTTATTTTTTTTATCCAATAATATTAATTTGGGTGAAAAAGGGTTAAGTTTTATTGAAATCACCAAGACTCTATGCTTGACGTATGTCACAAGGCAAAAAATAATAAGATTTTTTTTCACTTCCAGGGTGTCTGCTGTACAAATAATCAAGTTTTATTGTTATCAGATGGATGGTATAAAGACTTACAAAGATACAAATGATACTAAAATATGCAATTTTCACCTACATATTATAGAAAGGGGCTTCACATTTGTAAACGCACCCACCCTACATGCCAGACTTACCTTTTTCATAGATATATTCAATAAAGAGGGTAATATCAAAAAAGATGCCATTAAAAAAATAATTGTTGCTGTCTCTTAGATTATTATTATTTATCAAAATCGGATAACCTATTTGTATTTGTATTGGATAATCGTATAATTAAATTATGTTTTTTATCTGTGATATCTTGATTTTTTATCTTGAATTTCGTACACATAGAGACCACATCAGTTATTCTGACTCATTGAAGCACTACAAAATGACTTCACTTGAAAGCCGTAGAACTGTGGCAGATATTATTTTTTTATTCAAAATTGCTAATTCAACGGTTGACTGCCCTGATCTGCTAGAACGATTGACTCTGAGAGTGCCAACAAGACCGACTAGACTGACTAACTTACTTTACCTCCCCATTTGCAACACTAATGTCAGACAGAACTCCTTCATATACTGCACTTCCCATTTTTATAACTCCCAGATTAGTGATACAGATCTTTTTAACTCCCCATTAATTACAATAAAAAATAAATTATTAAGCATTCTGCCATAATCTTAACTTTCCACTCTGATGAATTGGGTGTATCGCATAAAAATTCACGCACATACATACACACACCCACACATACTCACACACCCTCACACAAACACCCTCACACACACACAAGGTAGCATATATTGTAGTTTTAACTTTTGTCTTACTTAATATTCATTGTTTTTTTCTTACACTACTATAATTTATAAGGTAATAATGTATACATTTAATTGATGCTGGGCGTGACTATTTTTTTATATTGTATATCACAATTTTACTTGTCCAGTCATTGTTTGTGTACTTTCAATAAAATAAAATAAAATAAAATATTTACATCGGGTAAATAGCCTTTATATACATTATTCCATCATGAAAAATAATGCGAAAAAGTGTGTCCATATTTCCGAAAGTCACAATTAAACTTTAATACAGCAACATTTAAGTGAGCGAGTAACAAAATGAGTTAAACTTTTTAATATGAAATACTTTGTAAGTACTTGTTTTTTACACGAGGGGGAAAATACTTTAATATTGTTTTAATATAATGAAGGCGTTGTCTTTAATAATATTCAATGGTTTAGGCCAACAAACTCCCCTATACATCATCTTTCAAACTCCCCACTACATATCAGTAGGTACCATAATACGTATTTTTTAACTTTTTTATCACACCATGTTTTACAATGATACAAACAATTGTGTTTTAATTTATTTATATTTTTAATAAAAAATAATGACGATTACATTTTCCCATCAAACTGCAAAGCAGTTTTTTGGCAGGGCAGATTTTC
The DNA here is from genome assembly GCA_963576475.1 of Molanna angustata. Taxonomy (NCBI): domain Eukaryota; kingdom Metazoa; phylum Arthropoda; class Insecta; order Trichoptera; family Molannidae; genus Molanna; species Molanna angustata. The sequence continues at coordinate 15,312,493 of OY754975.1, forward strand.
TCTTTCACATAATAACTCAACACAAAAATTAACAGAAACAGAAACTAAAAGAAAAAAAATACCGGAAAAAAATTAGATACACCTTACAAATATACATACTATAGTCAAATCACCATCACTCAACAATGATAATTAAGAGTCTAACGAACGCTTGACTTCAAATACAGACATTTTAGAGTATTTTTATAGTTACTATTTTCGTTTCGTCAGACTTATTTCGTCAGAATATTTCTTATTCTAATCGGCAACCCGTTAATAATATGGTTAATACCCTGTTCTAGGGCTAGCAGTTTACAATTTTACACTGAGAATATAATTACTATAGTATGTATATAAGAACTGGGTGATGATAGTTTTCGCTCTATCTAGGTCATTTAGCTATGAAGTTTTTTTTTCGTTTTTAAAATTTATATTATGGTTTAATTTTCGCTTTCATTCTATTGTTGATGTACATATTCAATTTTTGTGATTAGGGGGGCAAGTCTGGTCCGATCGGCGAAATCAAAACCCTCACGATTACCCATACCATGGATATAATTATTATTATGGAGTTCTTTAGTATCTTTAGATGTTATAGGACTCCATATATTAATTTACTACCTACTAATATTTTAATTTTACTACCGGGGATATAAAATTCAAATCAAATTGTGTCGTCTTTCAAAATGTTCAATTAACTAACCATAATGGTACTCTGTCGTGTATCTGAAATTTTCCTCTATGGTTCTAATTCAAAGACGACCATTTTAAACAAGAGTCACGGGTAATTATTACCAGCGAATTTCAGACCCCTAACATTGTACACTATCCATACACACACAATGGATGTAATCTAAAACAACACTAGTCAAAGCAGTAATAATAATATTAATCTGTTGCAGTAAAGTTACACATGACATACAAGGGGGCTAACTGCCACCAACTTCAAACACGGTTAACATTGTCACCGGGTATTACAACTGGTCAACGGTATATCATGAAATGCTTTCAAATTTAATGAGATTTTCGCAATATTGTACCTATGTACCTACACTTAACCGGGAATATGTGCCTCCAATTTATGTGCGCTATCCCCGTGTTTGAATATCATTGCGTGATATCTGTATAAAGCTGGCCTGACACGTTGTTATATGTACCTGCATATTGTGTACCACATTCCAAATTCAAAGTGACTGCAACATTGAAAAATACCAGATATCGTATATGAGCCTCTAACGCATGTTACAACGAATATGTGCCATCAATATCATTGCGTGATATGTGATATCTGTATAACGCTGGCCTGACACGATATTATGCCTGCATATTTTGTAGCACATTCCAAATTCAAAGTGACTACGCCATAGAAAAATACCAGATATCGTATATGCAATACGCATGTAAGCCACATGAGTCACCGATTTAAAATTTCCTCCTTTGCCTCGTGTCAGTTCTGTCAATACCCGGACCAAACTTTGGTGCCACCCTATGGTGTCCTCTTATAGATCGGAGCTCATCGTTGCTGTCCGTGGGCCTCTTCAAGATCCCATTGGTCATGCGGATTTTTTGATCTCGAAGAACAATTTTAAAGATTTCAAGAAGTTCTATCATAGTTATGGTGCCAAATAATTGGTTGATTCCCAATTATAAGGCTCCAGTTTAGGTTATTTTATGGAAATCTTGGTCACACCTTTGATGCTTTACATTTAAAAAGATCTGAAATCAATGCCAGTACACCAGTGAGAATCTTCTATTTACATTTGTCGATTGTTTTTTTTTTTGCACTATGGTGCCGAGATTGCCAATCTAGAGGGCTCCGTGAGCTACTTTTTGTGCTATGCATTATTTGTCGTTCACTTCGCGTTCTGTGAAGGGGCAGTTTACAGTCCCCATATGCAGAGCGGGTGGTGGTGTGAGTAACAAATGTATATGAGCCTTTTAAGATATTTAGCTATTTCTTGTATAACCTGTAGTTATATTATAACTATACCTACCGATTTAACTATTATGTGAAAAAACGCGCCTTAAATGTGCAGTTAAATGTTGAAAAAACCCATTTCTATGGTATCCAGTGGTAATGATAAATTTAACTCTAACTTTAACTGTAACTATGTAAGGTTGGAAAAACCCTCCCTAATGTATGTATCCTACGACGAATATGTGTCTCCAATTATCGTGTATGCTATCCTTGTGTTTGAATATCATTGCGTGATATCTATATTAAGCAGGTCTTAGACGATGTTATGCATATTTTCTAGAATATAATTCATTCATTGCACTATTAGAAAAACACCAGCTATCGTGTGTGCTACGAGGAATATATGTCTCCAATTTACGTACTGTGATTTTTTATATATTATATATTGAAGGTTTTGGGCAAATATTATAGTATATATTATTAACAGATGTAGTGATTATAATAATTTTTCTACTGATCATTCACTACTTTCAAACTACGTTTATAACCGAAATATGTTCAAAACCAATGGCTCAGTTTTTTTTTAAATTTCGTTCGTGTTGGCACTGTTTCGTAATGTATGAAATATTGTGTTGCTACTTTTTGAATTACATTAATAATAATATGTATTCATTTAGTTAAATTGTAGCAAGCTCATGGTTATGTTTTGTGGTATTCTATACAAATATAATATGCCGATAAATAGATACGGCTTGTTCTTATTATCAAAAGTAGAATTTGCTTGACTTTGTATATAGTGTGATCTTTGTATATTTGATCATGTACATAGGTAAAGGTCACAAATTTATATAGCCACTATTCTATTGTTCTGCTTTGTTTTATTGTTTAATTTGAGTCGTATTTTGGAAATCATGAATTAAATCCATTAATATATATGTATATCTCATTTATTTCTACCAATCATTGGGTTTTACAACATTTGGTTTTCTGGGAATACCTCTTCATACTGCGGTGAATGTTTCACACGTGATATTTAAGTAACACGCTTTCAATGTAATGTTGGTACATATGAATAAATAAATGATGCTTTCAACTTCAACATCATGCCGGGGCAAGATCCACGATAGGTTCGGATGGTGCAGTTGCGACAGGCGCAAGTACAAAAGAACTCGAAGGGAAAATACCATTTTTTAAAATGATAATGCTTATCGCTATAAAAATATGAGTATAATAATTTTGTAGGAAATAAAATTGAGAATTTCACTTCCATATTCATCGATTTTTTTATGTTACTTTCTATAGTAAATAACCCTTGCAGTAATCATTCTCTTTGGCACCTTTAGTGCAGTATTTTAGAGGATATAGTAAGATAACTAGTAAATTTTGAAAATCTTTTCCCCACAATAAATAACAGTATATTTGAAGATATTTATACTATTGGATGAAATTTATAAAAAAATGAATTTGTCAAATACTTTTCTTGTAAAATTACTTTTAATAACAAAGCCTATGTGGTACCTATATTTTTACTTCAATCGAAAGAGAATATGAATATTGATATTTTAATTACTATTTTTGTTATTTTTAAAAAATCTTTAAATTTTACCTCTCTTCTTCTTTTCGTGTTTCGTACATCAGAAGCTAAGTATGTGTGCATAATTGTGTACATCCGTTTGCCCATGTTTTACAAGGGCCTTAAGAGTCATTTTTTATGATATTCATGTACCTATTCCTTCCGAGATCACTCTTCTATTCATGTATTCCTACCATAAGCAAAACGGGTGGTGATGCAAGAATCATTTATTCAATCGTTCATTCAAATCATCACGGCATATGCCACAGTGTGGGGTAACCAACAACAGGTCTGCGGGTGTGCAATACTTTAAAAAAGGAAGTACAACATAATGAGTGTATATATCAAAAGAAACAGCTAAGAAGAAACCATTACTTATTTTGTATTACATTTACGACTTTAAATATATTTATTACTAGCTTTTATGTCCCGCCGTTGGCCAAGAATGTAAAATTGTGAAAGAAAAAGCAATCGTTTTTATAATATTGTCACCCAATTATTTTGCAATATCAGACTATGAAAAGTGGTTTGAAATTTGATTGAGTTTAAGTATTGTAAAATGTTCAAGTGATGGCCACAACCCATTCTTTTTTATATATTGCTATAAAGTGTGAATGAAGTATAATATTTATACAATTTCTGCTCGCATGGACTATGCGTAATGGTTTTAAATATGACTGTTTATCAACGTTGTAAAGAGATTGGTTTGGCCACAACCCCCATTTTTAAATATTATCATCGAAAACAAATTGTAATGTGTACCTATTGAAAATTTAGTAATTTTCGATGTTGGGATGTGGTTAAAATTTGATTAAACAAACGTAGGTACTGAAAAGATCTAGTATTGGTCACATCCCATTCGTTTTTATATTTTTTCATCAAGTGTGCATTATATTTTTGCTCAATTTGACTGAAAGTCTTCATTAACGAAGAAGAAGAAGACTTGAACTATAGTAAATAGTTTTTAATTTGAATATAAATGTTGTGAAGAGTTCAGTAATGGCCACAACCCCCATTCTTTAAATATTAGGTGTTGAAAATTATTCAAAATAGGATGATATAAATGGTTTAAATTTAATTAAACAAAAGTATTGAAAAGATTCTAGTGCAGGTTATATCGTCACATCCCATATCCCATTCATTTCATATGTATTTTCATCAAGTGTGCATATCGTTAATAATATTTCTGCACAATAGACTATTAGACTTAAAACTAACCCAAAAGACTAAATAAAAAAGAGAAAAATAAGTATAAGACTATAAGAAATAGTTTGTATAAAAAACTATTCCAATGGTCTACATAAAATAAGTAAAAATACATATACCTAATAGAAGAATTAGACTATTGGAAATAGATTGTATAAAAGCTCACCCAAAGGTCTACAAAAAAGAAGAAGAAGAATATTTAGACTATTGGAAATAGTTTGTATAAATACTGACCAAAAAGTCTACATAAAAGAAAATGAATAAGACTATTGGAAATAGTTTGTATTAAAACTCTCCCAA